>BSBM01000825.1:3000000-3600000 GCA_027924585.1 Larix kaempferi
AAACTAGATAGGAAACTGTCCATCCTACCATACCAGGTTCTGGGAGCTTGCTTCAAGCCATACAAGGCTTTCTTCAATCTGCATACATATGACTCCCTGTCAGGTCTTGGGACTGCATCCCAAACATCTTCTTCATGATCTACGGATCATGGCATTCCATTTTTTTTTTTTTCATCCCAGATCTTGGGAACTTCAATATCTTCAATAGATATCTTTCTTGCTGGAACAAATGTTGTAGTCCTTTTGTAGGTGAAGATATACGGTCTTTCCTACAAAACAAGTTAAATTGCATGATTAGAAACATCTCATAATTTTCAGAACAAATTCTTTACACATAAAGAAATATGTCATGCAGTCATGCAGTTATCTTAGCCAATGCTTCAATACAACATTTATCCATGTTCCACAAATTTCTAGATGCCTTCCAGTCTCTACCAGAACATTGTTAAGAGTTTGCACTACTCCCAACATGTCAGCAAAGAGGTTTCATTCTAGATAAGTAGCACTGGAATGTTGTACAGTGCCATAAACCACTTACCCATCACATGCATATTAGTAGTATACTATTCATTAATGCAATCATTCAAATATGCACAATACATCTCCTAAGTCTAGGAACATAAGCACAATATTATTAAACAAACAAAATAGGCAAGAAATGATAATTGAAATACTTATCTTTGTTTGTTTGTTTGGGTGGGCTCCCTCTGAGTCTTTGCTTCCTGGTAGCTGCTAAAGTAGCTTCTTCTACACCTCTCTGTTGTGGAATGTAGGAAGATGGTCAACTCCCTCTGAAGATCTGCATCCTTGCAGGAGCTGCTGGAGTGTCTTTGCTTCCTGGATTACCTGTCCTTATATTCATCTTTGCTGACATCAATATTCTTGAACCCAGAAAAGACCTCTTCTGGTGTCTTGTTGTCCAATATCTTGTGGGGAGTTCTGTTCTGCACATATACAATTGTTCTAACTGCTTCTGCTTATAGATGCATAGGTAGATCCTGGTCATGCAACATTGCCCTTGCTGCTTCCATGATAGTTCTGTTCTTCCTTTCTGCAACTCCATTTTGTTGAGGATTATAAGGAGCAGTCAACTCCCTCTTAATCCCTGAATCACTGCAAAGCTTCTTGAAGTCATTTGAGGTGAATTCTCCACCATTGTCAGATCTGAATGTCTTGATTTTCTTGACAGTTTGATTTTCCATCAAGGTTTTGAATTCCTTGAATTTATCATGCACCTCATCTTTTCCCTTCAAGAAGTATACCCAAGTCTTCCTGGAGAAGTCATCGATAAATGATACTTAGTAAACATACCCACTTAGGGAACTGGATGACATGGGGCCACATATATCTGAGTGGATGATTTCCAGGATGTCTTTTGCCTTGCTTTCACTGCTTGGGAAATCCTTCTTAATGTTCTTACCTTTTGCACATCCTTTGCAAACACCTTCATGTTTGGTCTTGATTTCAGGAAGACCCTCTACTACCTTTCTTGCAATTCGAAGTGCCCTATAGTGCATATGAGCAAGTCTTCTATGCCAAAGTTCACTTGGCTCCATGGATTCATGTACCATGGCATGTTCAGGTTGTCCCTTCAATTTATACAAGCCTCCCTCTTGCTCTCCAATCACTATTGCATCATCTATGTTCTTTCCCTTTGGCCACATTAGGACTTGGCCATCCACAAATGCAACCCTCATACCTTTTGCATCCAATGCATAGATGGAGAGTAAGTTCTTCTTGAGTCCAGGTACATACAGTACTTCTTTCGTCTTCAATGATTTTCCAGAATCTAGGTTGTAGGAGGCTTCACCACTTCCTTTGATTGGATATTGATAATCATCCCCAAGTTTCACCTTATGGGGTGATTCATGTTCAGAAAGGTTCACAAAAGATTCCTTGAACCCAGTCATGTGTTTGGAGGCCCCACTATCAATCAAACAATTATTACAACCATGAGAAATAGTACCTGTGAGAGCAGAGATCAGAACATACTCTTCTTCACTTGATGAGTCATCATCACTATCACTTTCTGCCCTAGCCTTCTTCTTTGGAGGTTCATCATTTTCGACAGCATGAGCATGAAACCTTCTTTTGTTGCCCTTCTTCTTCTTACTGGAGTTGTTGTTATTATCCCTTTTGTTCTTGGGACAATTTGAAGCAAAGTGACCCTTCTCATTGCATGTGAAGCATCTTAGGTCTTTCTTGTTCTTTTTATAGGATCTATTGTGGCGAGAGTGATCCTTCTTGGCTTTGCTTCTTTTGGTGTGAGTTGCAAGAGCTTGATCTTCACCTCCCATCTTTTCTTCACGAGCTATAAGTCTAGCTTCTTCTTGAGAGCATTCTTCCCGAAGTCTACTGAATGAGATCAACTTCTTCCTTAAACAAATTCCTTGAATAAAGGAATCCCATGACCTGGGTAGGCCATTTAGAGTGGTCATCACCACTTCACCATTCTCCACCATTTCATCTACTGCTTCTAATTGTTCCTTGATCTGGGAGACCCTTGAAAAGTAAGATTGAATGGTTTCTCCATTCTGAAACTTCACTGCTTTCAATTGGTTCCGCAGGGTCATCTTCCGATTTATGTTCTTTCCTTCAAATAGCTTGGTCAAAGATTCAAACATCTCTTTGGGTGTCTTAAGAGAAGACACATGAGGAATGAGATGGTCTTTGATAGAATCAGCAATGATTCTCTTTGCCTTGACCAAGTTCTTCTTGTGCAATGCCTTGGCTTCTTCATCCTCTGGGATAGGGATGTCTTCTTTCACATATGAGTCCAACTCATTCTCTTCCAGGATTAACCCAATCCTATACTTCCAGGCTCGGAAGTTATCAGCCCCTTCAAGCTTATCCTCAAGCTTAGTGTGAAGAGACATCTTTAAGAGTACTTCAAATGGAAATAGAAAAGATTTAGAACTTACCACTTGAAGTGCTGAAAACTGGATCTGGTCCCGGATTAGGGTTTGTCAGAGAAACCCTAAAAATTCAAAATGTTAATTCCAAAATTCTGAAAGGATAGAAAGATGCGCCTTGGAGAGATGATCAGCCTAGTACATTCAGAATTTGAGATCAGCAAGGTCTTGCCCTTCAAAATTGCCTTTTTGTCCTCCCGGGTTCACTAGGGAGAGCCCTGAATTAGGGTTTGAGTTTCCCGGAGATCTACCCAGCCAAAAATATCGATCCAAAGCTCAAACCTTCGATTTTTGCAAGGCGCTTCCAGCTGTGCCTTCAGTTTCCAGAAATTCCTATTTTTGTGGAAACCCTAATTTTTAGGGCCAAATCTGAAAATGCTTGGAACTGAATTCTGATTGGACAGATAGATGCGCCTTGATGAGTAGATCCAATCTACTATACTGAATTTCAAAAATCTGTGGAGAGAAACCCAATAAACAAGGAATACAAGCTTCCGTCACTGCAAAATGTCTTCTTCTCAGTTAAGCTCTGATACCATGTTAAATTTTTAGTATTAAATCACAATACTATAGGATCTTTGCTGAGAGAATAACATCTACAGTATATCAATGCATGAAAATCATAATATGACAAGCATCACAAGCATCACAAGAATCAAAAGCATAGAGACAAGAGACACAGAGTTTCCGTGGGGAAAACCCTAAGGTGAAAAACCCCACAACTTCCTCAGAGATAGAGAGAGCAATGGCTCAACCAAAATACAACCAAATAACACTGAGATAGTCTCCTAGCAGATGATCCTCCTCCTCCTCACTAGTGCGCCACTTTTCAGAGAGAGAGATAGTTACTTTTATGAGTGAGTAAAATAGAGATCTCCTATCTCTATTTATACTCACCTTTTTGCCCAGTGACCTACTGGGGCCGACTTGTCTACTTTGATACACCCACAATATATTATATATTAATCAGGGCCGACCCCATAAGGTGGTCTAATAACCCATCGGCAAGTAGACACACTTGCGACACTTGTCAATCCACATGACGACACTTCCTTATAGAGGAATAACACATCTCTTATAAGGGTACAATAAATATATATATAATATACAGATGAAATACATTCCGAAGTTACATATACATCAACACAAGAGAGACAAGAGAGAGATCAAGGGTTTCAAAGGAGAGAAAACCCACATGTGTGAGAGAGAGCACAAATTGCAGCAAGAAGGAGACTGAGTTTTGCTTGTGCACAAATAACGAGGAGAAGGGATTCATACCTCTGCACAGAAACCAAGAAAATCCGTACTATACGGATTGTACAACAGGCCATACAACAATATTTATTGTTGCAAAAATCGAGTAGTAGTCCATTGGCAAAAATTTTGAGGTTGTTATCTGCAATTTGTTGAATAACATTGGCACATAAATCGAGGACATTCATTGGAACGTTTTTCAAGGCAGTTTGTTGTAGAAGGAGGCCGTACAACTTCATTTATTGCTAGTATTTTTATTTTTGTTTTATGGCACATTTCCCAATGCATTTCAGATAGCCTAGAATTAATGTCCCTGCTGTAATTTAGTTGTTTCTCTCTAATAAAAATCTCTCTGGGTTTTCCCTCATGAAGTGTGAGGGTTTTTCCCTAGGCTTGGCCCTAAATTTCTGAGTTTTCAATGTGTATGCATTTGTCTTCATCTAGGTCATTGGGAGAATGTATAAGTGTTTATGTCTCAATTATTAATAGTATTTTTGTACAATGGTTACATAAATCATAACTCATATAAATGATAAACCAGGTTATGCATTCAAAGTGTTTGATAAAATTTCATAAAGAGAATTTGTTGTTTTATCAAATTTCTACATTGTATCAAAGCTTGGCTCTGTCAGGTTGTTGAAGACAGATTGCTTTTGTAGAACCTAGAGAAGAAGGGAATTGCAGGTGTTTATCAGTTCAAGAGTCATGGCCTCAGTAGGATTGAGGTATGAGGATAGGCTGGATGGAGCTGGAAACTTCAGTGCATGGAAGGAGCGTAACATAGTATTGTTCAAAGATCAAGGATTGTGGCATGTTGTTGGAGCTTCTGCTACTATAAAAGTTCTTATGGATCCCACACAGAAAAGTAGCTTTGATAAGAAGGATATCAAAGCTCAGAGGTTATTTTTGGACTCTATCAAGGACCATGTGATACCTCATGTCACTGGTAAGACATATGCATTTGAAATGTGGATTGCTTGATGTACCTTGTATCATAGTAAGAACCAGAATAGAAAGATGGTTCTCAGAGAGAAGCTGAGGAACACAAAGATGACAGATACTGATACTGTATCTTCTTATCTCACTAAGATCACTCAAGTCAGAGATGAGTTGGGAGCTGCAGGTGAGAAATCAGATGATGAAGAGATAGTGAGGTATGCTCTTAATGGATTCACTACAAAGTGGCACACTTTTGTACAAGGAGTATTTTCCAGGGAAAGGCTTCCATATTGGACAAGGTTATGGGATGAATTTGTTCAAGAAGAATCCCGGAGGGCACATTCCAAAATGGCACTCAAAACAATGAATACAATGTTGCTCTTGCAACTAAAGGTAAGGGAAAATGAAAGAAGAAAGAAAAATACCTCAGTAAGGTATGTTGTTTTTGTTGTAATAAAAATGGTCACTATGCTAGTCAGTGTCCGAAAATAAAAGGGAATGAAGAAAAAGATGGAGTACCATCACCAAATATGGGAGATTTTGCTTCCTTGTTTGAACACGAATTCTGTTTACTTTCAGTACAAACTAGTGTAGATAGTACTATAGATTTCCATGACATGTGGGTAGTTGATAGTGGATCAATAAGCGACATGACGAGGAAATATGGATTTTTTCAGAAGATAGAAGAAATAGCCAGAGGACATTTTGTTGGAACAGGTATTGGAAGTACTCAGGAAGAAATCAGAGGAGTTGGAATTGTAAAATTCCAACTAAGGTTTGGAGAAGTTCTTGAAGTAGATGGAGTATTGTGTGTCCTAGGCATGAAAGTCAACAGACTTTCTATATCATCATTGGAGTATGATGGGTATGGAGTTTTAATCAAAAGAGGAAATGTGTTTCTCTACCAGACAGAAAACTCAGATAATATTATTCTACTTGGGAATAGAAAAGATAAACTTTACTTTCTGCATGGAGAGGTAATGATTCCAAGTTCAGGTGGATGGTTATCCGAATCAGAGTATGAAAATGAAGAAGATTCACAGATGGTACCTTCAGATGGGGAGAGCTGCACTGGCAGAATACTCAGCCAACATAGAGAATCTGAGAAGGATCCAGTTATGTTCTGACATTAGCTTCTAGATTTAGTAGAAGCTCTTGACAGTGGTCAAGGTGATTGTGTTGGGATATCCCTCATTAAGAGGGAGTGTTGAAATTTGTAATGAGAAAGGTCATTTTCCATGTTTTTTTGTTTACCATGGTGGGGACATAAGTTGTCTTTCCTAGGAGTTGTACCTTTTGAAATATAAAAGTGACTTTATGTTTCAAAAGTGAGATGAATTTAGTAAATGTATTTGTGCATTAAATTATTAAAAAGGACATTTAGTGTGCATTAAATGTAATCCCTTAGATCAAAAGTGATCTTAGCCTTTCAAAAGTTAGTTTGAGTTAGTTAGAGTTTCAAGGAGGATAAAGTCATCTATATATTGCACCTTGGGAAGAGAGCCAAAACACACAAGAGAGACAAGAGAGAGAGAGATCAAGGGTTTCAAAGGAGAGACAACCCACATGTGAGAGAGAGAGAGCACAAATTGCAACAAGAAGGAGACTGAGTTTTTCTTGTGCACAAATATCGAGGAGAAGGGATTCGTACCTCTTCACAGAAACCGAGAAAATATGTATTGTATGGATTGTACAGCAGGTCGTACAACAGTATTTACTGCTGCAGAAATTGAGGAGCGGTCCATTGCACAGATTTCGAGGTTGTTCTTTGCAATTTGTTGAAGAACATTGGCATAGAAAACTAGGGCAGTCATTGTCACATTTTTCAAGGCAGTTTGTTGTAGAAGGAGATCGTACAATTGCATTTATTCTTGGTATTTTTATTTATTTTTTATGGTACATTTCCCAATGTATTTCAAATTGCCTAGCATTAATGTCTCTGCTGTAATTTAGTTGCTACTCTCTAATAAAAATCTCTCTGGGTTTTCCCTCATGAAGTGTGAGGGTTTTTCCCTCGGCTTGGACCTAAATTTATGAGTTTTCAATCTGTATGCATTTGTCTTCAGCTAGGTCATTGGGAGAATGTATACGTGTTTATGTTTCAGTTATCAGTAGATTTTTTGTACAATGGTTACATAAATCATAACTCAGATAAATGATCAACCAGGTTATGCATTCAAAGTGTTTGATAAAATTTCATAAAGAGAATTTATTGGTTTATCAAATTTATACATTAGTGAGCCTATAAGTTGTCTATACAAAGTGGGATCTACTAGATCTAATCCAGATCCTAACTCATGAAGTTTCCTCAAATTGGAAACCATCGGTGTAGTCATAGATTTTCAATCTATCATGCCAAACCTATGCGATATATCGACACTGTACTTCCCTTGAGATAGAAAAATTTCATCTTTTCTTTCCCAGATCTCAAGGATAAGAAAGTAGTGCATTAGACCTAAGTATTTCATCTCAAACTCTGAGGTGAGCTCCCTCTTGCACCAAGCAATCAGATGTTCCTCTCTAGTGAGAAACAAATCATCAACATACAAAACCAATATCAATTATTGGTTCTTCACTACTTTGAAGTACAAATTTGGATCGGCTTCACTCTTACAGAAACCCAGTTTCTGAAGATAGATATCAATTCTGGAGTACCAAGCCCTGGGGGATTGCTTAAGCCCATATAGAGATTTCTTTAGCTTGCAAACATGGGATTCTGTCACTCCTTCCCATGCGCCAAAAATCCTTCAGGATGATGAATATAAACCTCTTCCTCAACCTCACCTTTAATAAAGGTTGTCTTCGCATCCATCTGGTGAAGTTTCCATCCTAGAACATATGCAAGTGCAATCATTGCTCGGATTGTGGTGTACCTTGCCACATAGGAAAATGTCTCATCATAATCGATGCCTTCTTTCTGAGAGAAACCTCTAGCAATGAATTTGGATTTATACTTCTCAATGCTACCATCCACAACATGCTTTATCTTGTAAAGCCATCTGGAAGTCACAATAGACTCCCATCATGTTTGGGAACAAACTCCCAAACATCATTCTTCATTATAGAGTCATACTCTTATGTCATTGCATCTTTACAAACTTGTTGCTTTGCAGCTTCTTCATATGAGGATGGTTCTGAATCACTGATGTGACTCGTCAGTTCAACATACCCAGAATATTTGTCAGGTTGATTGTGCTCTTTAGATGAGCCTATTGGTGCTCCATGTTTCTTTGCATTTTGTAATATGTTTCAGCACCAAGCATATATTATTTTAGCGGGAGATTCATCAAGTGACCTCTCAGCCAGTTCTATTGGTTCTTTAGAAGCTAGCGAACCTAAGGCATCTTTTGGTTTCTCCCTCTTTAACTCTAAACGGGGAGAATCAGAATCAGGATCCTCCATATCTAAATCATATAGAATCTCTTTCGATCTTTTGAAAGCAGCTTTATTTAGATACATATATTCGGTATGCTTTGGATGAATCGCTATAACCCACAAAGGTTCCTTTATTTCCAGAAGGCTCCATATTTGTTCTCTTTTCTTTCAGTACATGAATGTATACTGGGCTCCCGAAGATCCTCAAGTGTGAGATGTTCGTCTTCTCACCGGTAAACACTTCTTATGGTGTCTTCTCAACTAGAATGGCATGCAGGATTCTATTCTGGATGTACACATCTACATGGGTTGCTTATGACCATAATGAGGTAGACATATCTTGATCATGCATCATGGATTTTGCATCCTCACATATTGTTCTATTATTTCTTTCGGCAAACCCATTTTGCTGAGGGTTGTATGGTACTTTTAACTGTCTATATATTCCTACATTACTACATAGATCATTAAATGCATGTGAATCAAATTCACCTCCATTATCAGACCTTAATGCATAGATGTGATTTTCATTCTAATTTTCAACTAGGGATTTAAGCTCTTTAAATTTGCTAAGAGTTTCACTTTTAGCCTTCATGAAATAAATCTATGACTTCCTAGAAAAATCATCTATGAACAGTACATAATATAAGAATCCACTCAGGGAGGGGGATGACATGGGACCACATACATCAGAATGTATTAAATGTAAAATCCCTTTAGATCTAGTAGAACGGCTAGAAAATCGTTTCTTAACATTCTTCCCAAGTGCACAACTTCGACATACACTATCATGCTCAAAATCAAATATGGGCATACCTTTTACCATCTTTTGAAGTCCTAGTAGTGCTTTGTAGTGTAGGTTTCCAATCCTTTGGTGCCATATCTATCATGGACTGATAGTGTAGGGAATCATAGCTTGAATGTACATCCCGGGTACCTTGTAGAGTCCTCCCTCTTGAACTCCAATCACAGCAGCAGATTCTAGGATTTTGTTCCTCGGTCATAAAATTGCTTTGTTATCCATGAAGATAATTAAGAATCTTTTGTCTTCAAGAACCAAAACTGATAGGAGGTTCTTCTTCAAGCCTGGAACATATAGAATTTCCTCCACATGTAGAATATCACCAGCGCTCAGTTGGAATGAAGTGGATCCAACTCCTTGGATCGAATAAGTTGAGTTGTCCCCCAACTCTACCATGCATGTGAAATATTTCTCTTTTAGATCGGTGATTGTACTCTTGTAACTAGTCATATGTTTGGATGCACCATTGTAAATCAACCATGTGTCTACATTTGTGATGACGGATCCTAAAAGGGATGAGACAAGATAATACTCCCTTCTTGTCTCATTTTCTTTGGATGCATTCTTTTGAGTGATTTCATCTTCTATGGCAGTAGAAGCATGAAACTTTCATTTCCTCTTTTATCTACAATCTCTTGATAATTGGTCTTTCTTATTTCAATTGAAGCATCTAGCTTTTGACTTGTCAAAGCCTTTGTTGAACTCCTTCTTTGAATGAGAGAACTTATTTTGAAAGAAGGGTTTGTTTTCTTTCTTCATTCTTGCCATGAGGGAAATATTTTCTTCTTTAATGCACACTAACTTTCCTTTGGATTCACCCTTCCTCTTGGAGGAATTCGACCATTTACCACAGCCAATAATGTCTCCCACAGGGATGGGAGACCATCAATAGCGGTTTGGAGAGGATCATCTTCATCCACCACTACTCCAATACTAGCAAGTTGATCTCTTACCTAAGAGATATTGGAGATTAAGGATTCCATTATCTCATCCGTCTCCATCTTTAAGTTTCAAATATTATTCTTCAATGCCCTATTTTGACTCGGGGCCTTCTTCTCATATAGATGAGTCAATGTATCATAAAATTATTTCGCGGTCTTCAACGGTGTGATCACAGCCATCAAGTTATCTTTTAACGAATCATAGATGATTTGTTTAGCCTTATCTTGATTCTTCTTGAAGTTGATGCACCCTGCATTAGATGTAGGCTCCTCCACCATAATTGATACATAGTCATCCAAGTCATGTTCCTCTAGGATGTTGAGAATCCTACCCTTCCAAGTGTTGAAGTTTGAGGTGCCCTCGAGACGGTCTTTCGGTCGTATAGAGGCTAATGCCATAGTATTCAAATTGTTATACCTCAAATTGCCACACCATGTGTAAGTGAGAATATACATGTTTCACCACCATGAAAAACATGATGTTTATGCTTCCTAAGGGTGTTAGGACCCTTCATTCTAATGTTGGTACCTTCCCTAGTCATTCTAATGTTGGTACCTTCCCTAGTCACATTGTAACCAACTTCTTTTGGCTTTCTTATCATTAATATAACTTAGACTATTCCTCTCATTTTCATGTCTTTAATGATGAATGCATGAAATTGTCTCTATTTATATAGTTAGATCTTTGTTTATACATATATTGCGTTGGAGAAGATGTTGTGTTTCCTTTGTGAACAGGTTCATAAGTCCATAATCAAAGGTTGGAGCTGTAGCAACTTAGGAGCAGCAGGACAACCATCAAAGTAAGGTATGCCATCTACCCGCTTTGTATTTCCATAGCTTGTTAGCTGATGTGTGAGCTAGATCTAGGAGGACTATAGTGTCTATTTGTTTTATCTCTGTCTTGGGTAGGCAACTAGGGTCCTTTTCTAATCCCAAGGGGATATCTACCTATCCGTAGGGAGATTTTCTCACAACAGAAACTGGCGACTCTGCTGGGGAGCCTTTCTTCCCTAGTTTCACCTTTGCTTGCTTGTTTAGATCATCAAATCCTCTTCTAAGTGTTGTTTCTCATCACCTTAGATCCTCTTTGATCATCATTGAGGACCATCTTAAACTTAGGACCTTATCCTTGCTCGGATCTTGGCCAAACTTTGATTTTTTAATCCTATAGGAGACTACTGCTCCCCCACAGTGTTCTAGGGTGCGGTACTGTCCAAATACCGCTCCCCCACAGTGTTCTAGGGCGCGGTACTGTCCAACTACTGCTCCCCCACAGTGTTCTAGGGGGCGGCACTGTCATTGTTTGGTCATTTTTGAGCTTATCTGGAGGGGTTCCCTTGGGTTTTTTGCTCCCAAACTCTTGGGGTGCCTCCATATGGTCCATTGGCTTCTTTTTTACACATTTTTGAAGAGATTTGAGTCTCTTTTGAGTCCTTTTCATCCACATTTTTGTCTCTAGTCCTTCATTGGCATCTTTGAGGCCATTTGGTCAATTTTGAGTCCTCTGAGCCATTTTTTAGTTCTGGGAGTCAAGTGTACCTTCCCAGTCACTTTAGGATCTCTATAACATAACTTTGAACCCTTCCAAACGTCATTTGGGAAGATTTGTGTCCCTTTTTCTTTGTTTGGAAGACTAGGTTCTATCTTGGAAAGTTGAAATCCCCTTGGGTTAACTTGATCCCTTGTGTACGTTTTCAATTTTTCTGATTTAGAGTCTCTTGATCAGTGATTTTGTGACCATTACATGACTAATTTGGATTGACACAATTCATTTTTAGCTTGTTTTAGAAACTATTTGCATCTTTTGGAAGATCAAAGCCTTTGTTTGGTTTCTTGAGTCAGACTAGTGCTTTGTTTGCTTGTTGGGTAGAATTATCATTCTTTTCAAGCCCCAATAGCTTGCATTGGTTTCTAAAACTTCTTCTCACCATCGGATTGTGATTGGATTCATTTTTTTTCCAGAAATCTCTTGAGTGTGATATTCCAAAGGTTTGTTTGGTTTGTCATCATTTGGATTGATTAGATTGGCTTTGAAAAACTTGGGACATCCTTGTCTTTTGAAGTCATTTTCTTGGGTTTTGCGCTTTGTATCCTTTGCATCTTTAGCTATTTATTGGTCGTTGGAATAGATCGATCCCTTGTTTCCATTTTTTTTTGTTCAAAGGAAAGCTTTATTTTGTCACTCTTTTGCTATATTCATTAAATTGGAAAACATAAGCATTCTTCTTGCTTTAATTTAATCATTTGACATTCTTGGTCTTACATTCATGAGAAGAAGAAAGGCTTGTTTCATATTTATGTGCATTTGAGTTAGACAATATTATTAGGTGCTTCTCTTTGTCTTGCATTTGATTGGAAGCGTTTGTGGAGTCCTTCTTTCCATAGATTAGATGTGTCTTTTTCAAGTGTAAAGAGATAAGAAACATATTATAATTATTATATTTGGTGTTCATATAAAGAACTTTTTTATTGCTTTGGGTTAGTTTTGGGTACATCTTTTACCTCTTTTTATCATTTTAAAAGAAATAAAATTGCATTTGCATTGGGTTGTACATATTAGGAACGGAAAGAATTCTTCCTTACTTTAGTTAGTGTTCATCGAAGAGAAAGGCCCATTTTGATTCATTTTCATTTGCATGGTTTGAGTCGTCACAACACCATCAAGTTCCACTTCCATAACCCAATTGTGTAAGACAACCTCTAAAATTAATCTCCCTAACTAAACCAATATTAACCTCACTTGAGGAAATCAAAAGAATTTGGTAGTTAGGTAGGACACCGGGGATAGGCATCAAAATAATTCCCCCTTGTCATTTTTCATCTGAGACATAGTCGTTGTCTTTAGGGAACTAAAATCCTCTAGTATTTGTTGACACGGTTATACACCAGTTTGTGGAGGGGCCTCCTAACTGTTTCACACTTTCAAGGGGTTAAACCACCGCGAGATTGAGAACCGGACGGACTCTTTGGAATGCCGCACTCCACTTATCCCTAAGGCAACATCGATCATTGTCTTCCTTGTATTCATAGTAATGCAAGGGTGATAAGGCAGAAGTGCCGAAAACCTTTTCCAACGTGTCATGAACGAGGTAGCTTAGTGAATTTTCTTCTAGGGATCTTTACCCAAGATCCCTTTCGGTAGAGGGATATCCTTCCATTATCGGTCTCTCATTTCGTATTGTTCGACTTGGATTTCATCACCTTGCGAAGGATACAATTTGTTGAGGTCTCCAGCTCTTAGTTAGGAGTTTTTGCTTGCTATCTTATAGAGGGTCGTTTTCTTTGTAGGGTTGCTTGTTGGCATTCTGGCCATTTTGTTGTACAACTCGCTTACTGTGGCAGCGACCTCAGTATAGTTTTTTGAGCTTGCTCTTTTGGCCTGTGAGCCTTGTATTTTCCTAGCTCCCCTTTTGCACACTCGGTTTCCTGAGGGTTTTTGAGTTATTTTTAGCAAGAATTCATCCACATCACTTAGTTTTGTTTCATGGAGAATCTACCTCCTTGCACCCATGCTCCTTCTGGGACTACCAATCCAGAGACCCCTTTTCAAGGGGTACCTTTTAGTTTTCCTCCAGTTGGAGATATTGGTCCTCCCTTTATTGCCACGTTAAATCTTCCTGGATTAACCATAGGATTACCGGTATGGTTATTCAATCCGGTAATTCTGATTGCACCCAATGTTTCGAATGTTAACTCTCCACCACGAGAGAGTCAATCCCAAACTAATCTTTCCCCTTCTTCGTCGGATGAATCTTCTTCCGTTCCTTCTTCCTCGCCCAATCAAAGCAATAGTGTTAGTAATCGGGAGGATAAGAAGAAGAAGAAAAGGAAAGTTAAGAAGAAGAAGGATAAGGAAGAGACCAAGCGTAAACCGGTTTCCCCTAATGGCACTCATTCTACGAAAACACCTCGTAAGCCCAAGTTCCCCTGCAAACTCTGCAAGGGTGATCACCTTCTCAAGGATTACCCTGGTCTTTCTCGTGTGTCAGAAGTGTGGTCTAAAAACCCCAAACCAATTGTATCGTCGACCTCTGACCATCATGTCGATGACACTCCCTCAACTAGTGACCCCTTGGTGAAGGGTCGGAAGGGTAAAGTCCTATATCCCTGTTTGATATGCAAGGGTATGCACCGTACTTTCCTTTGTCCAAGCATGGATGAAGCTTCGCAGAGGTTGGAAGATATTACTAGTTCTCAACTGGTGCTTCCAACAAATGATAGTAAGTTGTCCCTCGACCCCTCGCTGGTTGACCAAGTGATCAATTCAGTTTCATCTGCAATTGATCCCACTCTCCCTCCCGAGAGTGAAGTGATCGAGTCGCTGTCATCCCCACTCGATCTCGCTCTTTCATTGGAGAAAGTCCAGACTGAAGAAGTCACCTTGACACAATCTTCGTCTCATTCTTATCTTCCAAGCGAGAGTGAATTGAAAACCGCTGATGTTTTCCTTATCGGTTCAAAATGTCCTCGGCAAGGGGAAACCCTATCCGTTTCCACGAGACCCCCTCCAAGTACTGAGGTTATTTCCTTTGATTGGAATGGTCTAAAAGAATCTTGTCTTCCTTCGAGCGTTCCTTTTCAAATATCTGTAGGAGTTTCCGATAAATAAATTTTTCGTACGATATTTGATGAAGGAGCTTCTGTTAGTATTCTATCCTCAACTGCTTGGAAAGCCTTAGGTTCTCCTCGGCTTGTGCCCGTCACTGATCAGATACTGGCTTTCAATAGAATGCCTACTGGACCTTTAGGGTCCCTTCCTCAGTTACCTATCCCTTCCTCAGTTACCTATCACTTTGGGAGGAAAAACTGTCTGTATTGATGTCATGGTCGTCCAAGGTCCCTTAGATTTTAATCTACTCCTTGGACATGATTACGTCTATGTAATGAAGGCTGTAGTGTCCTCACTCTTTCGAGTGATGTATTTTCCCCATCATGGGCATGTTGTGACCATTGATCAGCTTTCCTTTGTGACACCCACTCATCGCATGACTCCTAGTCACCAGACTTCCCTAAATGTTCCACATGTTTTAGTGGTTTCTTCCCCCTAAGGGGGCCACGTTTGAGCATAGTTCCCTTTATGTGTCAAGCTCGTTAAAAAATGAAACAGATCACCATGAGCATAGTTCCCTTTCTATGTCAATCTCGTTAAAAAATGAAATAGGTTCCCATGAGCATAGTTTATTATTTGTTTCAAGCTCGTTAAAAAATGAAACCGACCCTCAAGCACAGTTTACCGTTGGTTTCAAGCTTGTGTAAAAATGAAATCAATCCCAAGCATAGTTTACTTTCAGTTTCAAGCTTGCTTAAAAATGAAACTACCTTTGAGCATAATTTCTTTCTGTTTTAAGCTCATTAAAAAATAAAAAGGACCCTTTCAAGCATTGTTATTATCTATTTCAAGCTTGTGTAAAAATGAAATAGATCTCCTTTCCATTTGTTTGAGTCTCTCGCTAGAGTTAGGATTTGAACCTTCATTTCATCTGCCTGGGTCACTTGATCCTGGTTCTCCCTACCCCCCCTGGTGAACACATTCGGATTAGTAGCTAGGATTTTTGGGTAAGGAAGAAGAGTAGTCAGACGAAACGAAGCTTGGGGGGCATGTTTAGCCGTTAGCAATCATGTTGGGGGCATTTACCAACCTCTAGTCATCATGTTGGGAAGGAACCCGTCAATGGGCCTTAATTGTGAGCAGAGTTTACCATTGGCTTCAAGCTCATTAAAAAATGAAACCAGTATTCTGAGCAAAGTTCTACTCCTGTGTCAAGCACGTTAAAAAATGAAACATATCCTTTCCCTTTGAGTCAAGTCTCCTCGTAGACTTAGTACATGAACCTTCTTTTCACCCGCCTATACTTTAGGAGAATGAAATGAAGCTTAGGGGCATGTCTTCAACCTCTGGAAGTTACGTTGAAGTCAACTCGATCGCCTCTCCACACCACGTTGGAGATAAGTCACTTACTTCTAGCAATCATGCTGGGGGTATGTACCAACCTTTGGATTTCATGATGGGAAGAAGTTCACCATTGGGAACATTTTCGAGCATACTTTCCTTTTTAGGTTTCGAGCTCATTAAACCATGAAAATTATTCTGAGCATAGTTCATTTTCTGTTACAAGCTCATTAAAAAATGAAGCAGACATCATGAGCATTCTTCCAGGCTATCTTCGAGCTCATTAAAAACAGTAAGATGGTGTTTGAGCTTACTTTTCACTTTTTTCGTGCTCTGGTTAAAATATGAAAAGTGGTTTGAGCTTACTTTTTCCTTTTTCGTGCTCTGGGTCCAAAAATGAAAAAGATTCTGAGTGCTTTTGATACCATTGTCTTGCTCATTAAAAATTGAGCAAAAAGGTGTGTCTAACGAGTATAGGTTTATCACTTTATCCGGCCTCGCTAGACTATTTACGGAAAAGGAACTGTGCCGAGTTTACTTTTCCTTTGTCGTACTCGGTTATCAACCATGACAAAGTTTTACATGGAGTCCTCTTTAAGCTCTTTTCAAACTCCCTAAATAGGAAAATATTGCCAAGCGAACTTGATGCTTTCACGCTTGTAAAAGCATTTGGATGATCATCTTTTTGGTGATAGTTTACCCCTTTTTCGGACCAGGAAGTACTATTTACGAAAAAGGAATACTCCAGCCAATCATGACTGGAAGAGTCCTCTCCCGTGTGGTTTTACCCTTTTTTCGGGCGATGAGGCTAACTTTACGAAAAAGGACCGTTGGAGTCTTCTTTAGTTCTTTTCAGACTCTCTAAACATGAAAAACTTCCGAGTTTTCCTTCCTTGGACTCGTAAAATCAAACATCGAAGGAACCTTTTGGGACCGAACCCCTCCTTTCTCAGGTTCGTAAAACATGTGGGATTGGACTCGTCCAAAGGATGAGCTATACCGGGCATCTGTTATCCTCCTCAAGCTCGTTAAAAAACAAAGAGGTACTCATCAAACATGATGGGGATTGGGGAGGAATAAGTTAAGTTTCTTTTAGAATGCTTCATGGCAGCTTGTGTCGCCCTTGAACATGGCACCTTTTTGTGTCTCGTCATACAGTTGGGTAATCTACTTATCTCCGAGTCATGCCAATTCTATGAGTTGTCCCGCTCCTTCAAATCATCTGAAGAATGCCTCAGTCATCGTTGCATTATGTCTTGGTCTCTGCCTCGTTGAGTCAATGCTGCCGAGTCATTATTGTCGTGTCGTTCATGTTCAAGGGAAGTTTTCCTTAGTCATACTCTGCAATATTGTTAGCCTTTACATCCCTGTGTCAGTCCATACTCATCTGATTCATTACTTCATATCACTTTCCTATGTCTGTTTCGTGTCGATGATGTGGGATCCATTATGGCCCTCCTTCAACGAGTCTATTCCTGTCGACTTCAACTCATTATCCAGGAATTAGTCTTAGAAACCAACCTTAGTACCTTGGTACTTGCATGCCTCAATGGCAGGTTTCCTCGTATTCGACAGTAGGTTTTCATCATTGACCTCTTATCAAATGATCTCGCGGATGTTCGACATCAACTCATCTATTCACATTTCGTCGAGATGTACTATGATACCTTGGGAGTCATTTTCATCATTGGTGATTTCCCTCGCACTTGTTAACGGTTTCAATCATTGACCGGTAATCAAGTAGTTTCTACCATGTTCGACTTCAACACCTTGTAATCACATGGTTAGATTCGTATCGATTTGGGATCGAGTAGAAGACCCTGGATAGTTTTGAAGTCTTTTTAGCACATCCAGGTTGCGATGGAGATTTTTTGAGTAGGTTCCCACATATATATTATGTTGGTGACCTCATTGATGTACTATCACACAGATCCACTCTTGTATTGGTCATGGCTGTGTCATTGTCTTTTCATGGATCTACGCTTGTAGTCTAGTAGCCATGATTTGTCTCCAGTCATTGTTGAGTCAGTATTATCATGGATCTGCAATGTATTGGTCGGCAACCATGCTTTCAGTCAGTTGTTCCGAGCATGGGTATGCCCGCCTCGAGGTCGTTAGACATATTGTCCATATTTGCTTGCAGCTCTTCTCCAAATCTCCTTCAGATATCCTTGCAGACTTATTATTTGTAAAGTGTTTCGACAATCAGATTCCTTCTGACCTCACACTTTAGGGGGCATCTGTTATACCTCAAATTTCCACACCATGTGTAAGTGAGAATATACACGTTTCACCACCATGGAAAACATGATGTTTATGCTTCCTAAGGGTGTTAGGACCCCTCATTCTAATGTTGGTACCTTCCCTAGTCACACTTGGAAGAAAATCCAAGAAGCAAGGGGTCGAAACCCACATTAACCACCTCCAAAAATTAAGTCTTCTAGAACTACCGTGCCCTGCATGCATATGGGGGAGCGGTAGTGTCAAACTACCGCGTTCTGCATGCCTGTGGGGGAGCGGTACTACCGCGCTTTGCTTAGTTATAGGGGAGTGGTAGTTTTGGTTTAGGCTTATCCCTTTTATTTTGGATCTTGGATCTCATGGAGATTTTCTTGGGATGAGGTACCCCTTCGAATCCCATCTCACTTTCCCTCCTTGGCATGATTTAGATCTTTGATCCACATATTATTCACTTAGATCCATAATATCCTCTTAGTGGTTGGCCTCCCAAATCCTACTTAAAGAGATCCATCCATGAGCTAGGGGGGGTGATCTTGGAAACACTAAACCTATGATCCTATGAGTCTTGCAAGGGTGATGTTGGAGAGCTTGGAAGGAGGTGCTACTACTTTGGACATCAAGGTATAACATTGTAATCAGCTTCTTTTGGCTTTCTTATCATTAATATAACTTAGCCTATTCCTCTCATTTTCATGTCTTTAATGATGAATGCATGAAATTGTCTCTATTTATATAGTTAGATCTTTGTTTATACATATATTGCGTTGGAGAAGATGTTGTGTTTCCTTTGTGAACAAGTTCATAAGTCCATAATCAAAGGCTGGAGCTGTAGCAACTTAGGAGCAGCAGGACAACCATCAAAGTAAGGTATGCCATCTACCTGCTTTGTATTTCCATAGCTTGTTAGCTGATGTGTGAGCTAGATCTAGGAGGACTATCGTGTCTATTTGTTTCATCTCTGTCTTGGGTAGGCAACTAGGGGCTTTTTCTAATCACAAGGGGATACATACCTATCCGTAGGGATATTTTCTCACAACACAAATCTTGTGCTCAACTTCTCAATATCTACATAGGCTCTAGCTGGTATGCAAAACTGAGCTCCTTCATGCCCTGAGCTCTAATACCATGTTGACATTTGGTTGAGCTTTGATCTTTAATTCTTTTAGATGCAGAGACTTGAAGCAATGAGACAATTCAATCCATGAAATTCATACAACCATAACACAAGATATACCTTGGGGAAAATCCTCAAAATTATGAGAACAAAAACCCCAACAATTATTCTCAGTATAATATAATGGATAGCAGAGAATTCTTTCTTTTACAACATAGCAGATTGATTTCAGAAGATAAGATATCACCAAATTTCTTGGTGAAGATACATAAGCAATAAAGAAGAGATATCAATCGGATGTGTGCCCAACACAACAATAACAAGCACGAACAGTACCCTACACAAAGAGAAGTGCCTTGCCTTCAATGGAGAAGAGAATTCGCTTCACACTAGATTCAACAATATTGTATATCATATTTATACATTTTTCTCTTCTATTTTTAACTTCTAACTTTAGGATAAACTCGCCCTCAAACTAGATGTATTAATCTTGCATGGAGTGGTGCGCCCCACTTATCATGCAGTGCTTCATCTCACTGAGTTGTCACTTAGGATGAACTCATCTCTTAACTGAAATATTTCCCACTTAGTTAGGTGGATAACTTAAGTGTCGACATGCAAGTGTCACAACTCATGTGTCATCTTTTAGTTTAACATAAGTGTCGTCATGCAATAACACTCAGTTAACTAGATCTTCTTTGTTGTCACTTAGTTAACTCTCTTTAATTGAAGTGTCATCTTTTAGATTAACTAAAGTGAAAATACTTTAGTTAACTAGTCCCTTTTATTTGACACTTAGTTAACTGAAATCATGTCGATTGATTTACTTGAAGTGACCACTGTGAGTTCTTTAGTTAACTTAGACATATCTTTAACTGAAGCATTGATACTTAACTGAAGCTTTATAACTGAATCTTTGATAGTTCGAGTTCTCGTTATCTCTATGCTTTATCTTTTATTTCTTTATCTATTACTGCATGGTCAATATGTGCTAACTTTAATTATCCATCACATTACATTATACTAAGAAGAATTATCGTATGTTGTGATCATATCATATTATTCCGGACCAAATGATCATATGATAAATTAATTCACTTTAGAGGTGATAAATCTCTAAAGGAGACTTAATAGAAATATGGTGATCATGGTTAATAATATATCACATAACATTAAATGCTTTTAACAAGTAAAGCATGACCTTTATATGGAAGGTCCACCTCTATACTGGAGGTCTATCTCATGGATACCTTTATACGGAAGGTTCACATGATAATCATGACTTGATACACACAAGTTCAGAGCCTTGTCCAACAAGACTTTACAACATCATTACTTTGATCAATTACCTCTATACAGAAGGAATAACCTTTACACAGAAGGCAATCAAAGTGCTCACATCTATACGGGAGGATCAATCTTGACTACACAAGATTGGTTTGGAGAATATATATTGATGTTGTATATTTAACATTGTGTTTATTAGACAATGGCTTCTCCAATCCGTTCTGGTAAATACCTCTAAGGAGGTCACATGGATTCCCCCCTGATCAAAACTGGAGACAGATTCCACTCTTAGACTTGTTTCAAATACAGTGAGGGAAACCATGGATGTATTTCCAATACTGGACTGGCCTATGCAATAAAATATCTACCATTGATGATGGGGATCACTTCTCTCTATTGAATGGTCGATGGATTCTTGAATCCATACTAGTAAATACCTCAAAGGAGGTCTCCACGAATTCCCATCTGATCAAAACTAGAGATGTCTTTCAAATACAATGAGGGAAACCATGGACATCATTCCAATATTGGAATGGGAATTTGCAATAACATCTCTATCATTGATGATGGGAATCACTGCTCTCTATTGAATGGTCAATGGATTCTCGAATCTATAATAGTAAATACCTTGAAGGAGGTCGTCGTTGATTCCCATCTAATCAACTCAATAGTCTATGCAAAAGAAAAGGTCCCAGACCTCTTATGGTGGTTGCCCATCCATCCAATAACAATGCAATCTATTTATGTAAAACAATATATAAAATAAAGGGGTATCTCCCTACCATAAATGTAATCGATTTCTATAGAAACAAATGAATAAGTGGACAATTCAATAGATACCAACCAGGGTAAGAATCCCAACATGGGACTTTTCTATGCCTTCAATTAAAATTATAAGAAAGGATATCAATGCATGTGATATTTTTTTACCGTTGGGGAAAGCTTCGTGTATATGTTGTACTCTCTAGTGGAAAGGTTATAAGTAGTGAGGTTGCATTCATCCATAAAACTTGCCCTGACTGGATAGTGCAAAATCCATTGCTCCTTGTTGAAAAACTTGAGATCTAAGTGGAAAGGTTGTAAAGGACCATTGCAACTCAAGTAAATACCAATGCAATGTCTACTTGTAGAAACCTTAGGGCCAAAGATCTGTGCTAAATCTAAGGAAACTAAATTGTACACTGGGAATGAATTGACAAACAATATGTACCAAAGTATATTATTGAGTAATTCGAAAAAAGAACTATAAGCTTAAAGAAACCCCAAATAAAAGGATCATTATTCAAACATAACCGACATATGACAACAATTCTGCAAAGGTTTCCAAAGCACCGGAATCGGAATGTCAAATTCTTATAAAAGTCCATGATAGAGTTACAATGGTTCATCTCACATAATAGTACATAAATACATGTCTACAGAAAATCCACAGTAGTAAAGAAAGGGTGGCATTGCAGTTCGTAACCAAGCATTGCTTGGATGTGTACACATGTAAGAAGAATAATTGTATCAGTGCATACTCTAGCAGGGAACCAGTTGGGGTCTTCTATCTAATACATTTAAACCACCTAGGGTTTTTATAATTTCCAAACATAATGACAATAGGTTGAATAACTTGTCCTTAAAAATAAAAGAGAATCTACTAATCATAGAAACCCTTATTCATGGAATCTCTCTGTGGACCAAAAAACAACATATAATAATGTGCACCTGGAATCAGAGACCCCACCGTTTTGTATTAAGTGACTAGAGTTGCAAGAGGGAGTCACCATGTAGAAAATGATGCCACCATTAATAAATGTACCAAAGGGTTGAGGTGTAACTAGAATTGTGAATAAGAAATATGTAAAATTTACCAATGGAAATACATGCTAAAGAAGTTCGAGTTGACCAAATGAAGTAGAAGGAACTGTTCATTTCCTTTTAGATCCAGTACTAAAAGTGAAGGGGGGGTTCACAATGCCATGGAATTTTTCCTCCCTTTCTATCAAACCCTTGCAAGAAGCAAATAAAACCACCCTCTATTTAAAACCAATGCAAGTAAAGGAATGATACAAATTCCTATAGCTACAAGTTCTAAGGGTTTGGAAAATAGAAGGTGTATCCAAGCTCGATAAGGGAAGAGCTTCATGGGAAAATAAAATGCAAAGCATGCCATACGGGCTCCTACAACAGACAACCAACCACCAATCAATTCCATGGAAGATTAATGAAATATATATGTAAAAAATGCAATCATGTAAACAAGGACAACTTATCCATGATAGATTGGAATCCATGCTAGCTATGATAGCCTCCATAGCTGGAACGACAAGAGGAAATCATATGAAACAACCATCATAGGAGATAACTGGTATTGAATGCAAGGAAACATCATACCAACATTACATATCAAGTTACTCAATCGTTGGACAAAGCTTGAATGCACGGGACAACCAGTTGTAGGGTTCACAAAAGTTCCTCATCGTGCTTTGAGTTGGGCCATGTGAAGGAGGTATGGATTGCTTCCATGAATGATAAGGGACAGTGTAGATTTCAATGTCCACTAACCTGCCTTCAATGCAGGCTAAATGGAGTAAAGGGTCATCGATAATATCAATTAACATAGGGATCAATGACATAGCCTACCTTCGAGTGGTTTAGGAAGAACAAAGATAATGCCATTTTTTCAATTATTTTCGATCCCAAACTCTTTTCTAATTTATCCATTTTTCCCTGTCATTATGTTTTTCCACTTTTGTCTTCTTTTTATTTAGTTTGCCTTTCTTTATTATACTTTTTTTGTTATTTATATTCTTATTATTTTAAATTTGTTAATATGTAATATTAATATATTACATATAAACTATATAACATATATAATAACTATATAATATATTAATATATTAAATATATATAATAACTACATATAATATATTAATATTCTAACTATATATATATAATAACTATACTATATTAATAATATAATATATTAACATTAATATTACATATTATATGTTAACTATATGTTATTAATCTATATACCATATATTAACACACAGACACACACACATATATATATATCAAGGCTTCAAGTTCTAAGTAGTCTAGCTATTTCACCGAGAGTACCGAGGTATAGTCAAGTAGATGGAGCAGGCTAAATATCATGAAGCATTCTTCCCTTTCTGGTAAGTTATTTGATGAAATCTGAAAATGGATAATTACAATTATGAATCCATCTGCAACATTAAAATTTATGAATTGTAAATAAAATTTACATATTCGTAAATTTTAATGTTGCAGATTGATTCAGAGACCCCCTTAAAATTTACGAAATTGTAAAATAAAATTTACAATTTTGTAAGTTTCACTAGTAGAAAAAGTGAGATGTGATTTTAAAAACGATTAAAAATTGCATATAAATGACTAAGTTTAGTCACGTGACTATTAATCATTTATTGTCAATCACTTATAATGCGACTAAATACATGACTAAAACAATTTAGTCATTTATTGGTTGTTCTGATTGGTCAATTTGGTAGTATTTTAGTAGTTGTTTGAGTCATCGATTGTTGTTAACTGGTCATTTATTTAGTTGTTGATTGATGTTACTGTTAATTGGTCATTTATTTAGTCATTGATTGTTATTAACTGGTCATTTAATTAGTCATTGATTGTTGTTAACGAGTCATTTATTTACTCATTGATTGCTATTAAGTGGTCATTTAATTAGTCATGATAGTCATTTATTGACGTGAACAAGTAGTATATTTAGTCATTTTAATATTTAATTGTCATCAAATGGTAGTATATTATTCATTTTTATCCATTGATTTCTATAGATAGGGAATGGAGGAACCGAACCACCAACCTCCTGCATGTAAGGTAGGTGCTCTTCCATGGAGCTAGTACCCTTTAAGAATTGGGTAGAGGAGCTACTTTGGATTTTTTATTAGTGAACACTACTATATATTTAATATTCATACTCATATTAATTCTGCGGGTAAAGAACATAGAAGGGATATAGCTCAGTACATGTTCATGTAAGAAAAACAGGAAAATCAAACTTCAAAGAATGAATACAATAGACAAGGTCATATGGAATCAAAATTGTGCTTTATCTCTTTTTGCTTCTAATCCATTAAAATGATAAAAATATTTAAATGTCATTTTGTGTAAAATTGTCCCAAAGAGTGTAATTCCTTGTCCCATCAATATCAATATCAACCTCTTTTATTTTAAAAAAACTTAAAAAAATAACAGTTTATATTGTTGGAGCAAAATATATGGCTAAAAATGAATTTACAACGTTGCCATTTACTAGATTACCAACGTATTTGTTGATCCTATTGTGAGTAGCTACATACACAGGGTTATGCATGCCAAGCATTCAATTATTCACAACTCACCAAATTTGCAAAGGATACATTAGAAAACCTCAAAAAATGTCGAAACAATAATTTAAGTCAATTTAAAGATTCCTCATTTGATCTATAAAATTTCATACTTTCTCAATAACCAATTGAACCCATTTGATGATTTCTTCTAATTCATAGACTTTCCTAATAACTCGTTAGCACTGTGCCCCATACAATAAGTACCTCTATACAATTTGTTATTGTATGGCATATACTATTGAAATATTGACTTTTTGCAATATCCCCTTGGTGGAGATGGATAATGGTTGCAATTTGATAACACAATAAGCCATGTAAATGGAGTGAACCAAGGTTTGGAATCCCAAAATACATGTAAGAGAATTTAGAATATTAGATTTAGCTTTTAGCCAACATCAAATCTGCTAGCTTACCATTTCATCCACCATTGGGGAGCATTTTTATTTTCAATTTTGATGAATTATTCTGCATGCTTTTGCTTGTGATTTCAGTTATTACAAGACAGGCGACTAGTCATGTACATAAACATTCCATTGTTGTATTATATCTATTCTTTTCCTAAGCCAGTGATTTAGATATTTCCTTGATATCCTCAATCTCTCGATGGTTGGAGGCCTTTGTAGAGAAATTTGAGAAATTTCAAATCTACTGCCATTTTTTCTATCCATGGTGAGGTCTTCATGAGTTGAAATCCTATCACTAGTTATGCAGTAATCATTGATTTGGTTCAGTAGTCCATCATTAAATGTCATGTATATTTTTTATACAAGGTTGTTTTTATTACCATATAGAACCGAAAGGCCCAACTCATCTTGAAGGTCTTCAATAATGGAATTAGATAGTGAGCCCTGCTTGTCATTATATTTCTCATTTCCAATAATGATTACAAGTTAATCTTTAATCATATATTTTTCACATTCGAATACACTAAAATTAATTTTTCATTCTGATATATATTTGTAAATACAAAAAAGGAGATGGTATTCACTAAGTTACTAACAATAATATGCCATAAGAGGATGAGGGTGAGTGCAAGAGTTGACAAATTATCCAATACCATATGCATGTTCCTAGAAGTGTCAAATATCCCATACATAGCTAACCCTTCTTGCACAACCTCAAGTTTTGTTGTGTAATATGATGAAAGAAAGTAGCTACACATATCGATTGGATTTCCAATTTTCCATTTGGTGAAATGGATAAGAAAGGGTGAGTTTCCTTTCGGTGAAATGGATTTGCAATTTGTGTGCTTGTTATTTAATTGAATTGTCATTTGGGGATTGCAACATTTCTTATGGAATGCTTGTATCCTTGTATGTGTTTAGAATTTTCTTTAGTCTTTCCAAACAATATTTTTCCTTGTGGTATTACTTACCATTATTTTCTTCTAATCCTACCATGGTGATTCTTTTGCCCAATTCACTAGTATCTGTGTTTGAGAATAAGCTTTTTCTTTTCCTTGACTAATACCTAGATAGATTTGGCTATTGGATTTATGATGAGGATCAATATTTTAATTTACAATTATGATATACTCTATACAAAATTCACTCTCTAAGAGAAGATATCCCATCTATGATCAGGTGTTCTTGGCCATTGTCCATGCCAAAAATTATTGGAAACACTAACTCAAATGCAATGAGTTTGAAGTGATTGTAGACCACAAGCCTTTCTTATCCATTTCATTGAATGGAAAATTGGAAATCCATTCAAAAATATCTTGTTTGGCAAGGAAAAAAAAAAGTCTAAGCACATAAAAGCCTACAAGCATTCCATAAGAAATACTACAATCCCCAAATGACAATACAAATAAATAATAAGCACACAAATTGCAAATCCATTTCACCGAATGGAAACTCACCCTTTCTTATCTATTTCACTGAATGGAAAATTGGAAATCCAATAGATATGTGTAGTTGCTTCCTTTCAGCATATTACACAACAAAACTTGAGGCCGTGCAAGAAGGGTTAGCTAAGTATGGGACATGCCAAGATGATCTAAATACATGTTCCAATAATTGAAACGATTGTCAAAGTCTCTCAAGGAACTGTGATTTATCATTTGAAAAGATTGAATTATGTAATTTATGGTAGCTTCATGACAAAGCATTACCAAAAACTAATTAAGGGCAGATTAGCTTACCATAAACTAAATACAAAAGAATTGGTGACAAGTTTGTGGCCACCGTTATAAACTCCACCTAATTTACCCACCCAGGCTTTTGACCCAGGCCCATCATATGAGGGATCCAATATATTTTCCACAAGGTGCATATCCACACATAATCATCAACAAAAGAGATATTAATAAGGTTACTACTATAGCTAGCAAAAATCTCTAAACATTTTAGTGAAAACAAAGGCCTTCTAATTTTTGTACTTGCACCAAGATTGTAAATATGGTGTAACAACGTCCAAAAATTTTGGTCTCGTTCCTAGTATAAATTCGTTGAACCAATTAGCATAAAAAAATCCATTAGGTGAAATAAGGAGTGGTTTAGCTTCATGATTTTGTAAACCTTTTTCAGAATCCCATGAAGCTCAATTACATTAGCTGCATTTTGCTTGGTGGGTATTACATTAAAAATTATACAATAACATACATTTTTAAGAGCTTAGATTGATATGTAAAGTTTACTAAAATAGATGCTCTAATACAAACATGGAGAATATGTAATAAACAAATTGATAGAAAACATTAAATATTTATATATCTATATATAAATAAATAGCATCTACATAAAAATAAAAGAGTAGTTTAAGAAGTGTATTAATCATGTGAGAACAAAACAATCTAGTTTAGCACAACTAGCCTCTGGCATCATGCAAGCCCAATCTCCAAAGGAAGCTTCAATTTTTAAATTTAAGAAAAGATAATGCATGTACACAAAACATCTTTTTATTGGATTAATTATAGCTTGTGCAAGCTATAACATGGAATCAAAGATTTATTTTAGCCTTGGAAATCTATAACAAAATCCCTAAGGCAACTCTACTTTTGAATCCTCAAAAAGCTAGCATTTGTCACCTCATTAATTTAAATGAAACAAACAAAACAGTATCATTTGTCACCTCATTAATTTAAATGCAAAAAACAAAACGCTTGATGTACATTTCCAATTACTTGTTCTCATCATAGTTTGTAAATATTAAAGTGCTTGTGTTTGATTTAAACTTCTAGTCACATTTTCTCTTTTATAATAATTTTTCCTTGGTGTAGTGTTTTTCCTTTAGCTTGTCCAACTAGACTTGTAAATCCCATTTAGGAATCAAAGTAATTCCTTTATGTTGGGCACAGCCCAAGTAAAGGAAGTTTTGAACGCAAAGTACAGTTAGGCGAGGCCTAACATTGACCAATTTTGGGAGATAAACGACTCTGCAAATCCGGGGAAGAGGGTATGGAGCGAAGTGCAGTCGAGGAGAAAGGACATGTTCCCTTAGTAAAGATGAAGTACTGAGGACAACCAGAAGTGGTTGAAGCAGTTAAAGGCCGAGTGGCAACCTGAATGCTACAGGGGAAGAAAGTAAAGAAGCGGAATGGTGTAAAGGACACAACACTGCAGAATTCAGAACTGCGCTGTCAGAAAAAGCATCAAAGTCAGAAGAAGCGGCATTGAAGGGACAACAAAGTTAAAGCTTAGCGTGGTCTACAGGAGAAACACACGGGGTTTTTGGGTTATGGGTACTATGGGGGTTGGCCCATAGTTATTGTAATATGTGACCTTCGGGCACATCTATATATAAGGGTATTTTTGTATAAGGAAGGGTTGGTCGGGTTAGATATTGTTGATGATTGGTTGGTTGGAACCAAGACAGAGAAACGAGAGAACATACTCTATATCTGAGTGCGTAGAGATCTGATTGTAGAGAAGAGTCTGCAACTGAGTGCGCAGACTGGAATTGTTACCCTTCCAAGTAATATAAGAACAGTTCATGTGGATGTAGCTCTCGCCTAGGGGTGAACCAAGTAAATCATGTGTTATGTGTATGAGTTTATGACATATTTTGTATACAAGTTATGATGTGTTTATGTATTTTCTTTCATATGTATTTGAATGGTAATCATATGTTAAGTAAATGGAATACAAGTGCATGAACGTTGCGAAGTAACACATCATATAATGAATGTGTAGTTATGAAGAGTAAAGACATCAGTGATTTAGCATAGTTCTGTAGACTGTTGATAACTGTAAAGTGTGAATTCATCTATTTATATTGTCTTGTTAGTATATGATAAGGAACGTATTATAGATTGATCACCACATCAGCACATCACCACGGCTGCAGAAACCTGATTCTGTAACCCCCCATCTTCGCTTTGGTTGAGACTTCAGCCTGGTTACAGGTTGATACCGAAAGGGCCAATGAAAGGGGTTTTGTTGTTGCTGCGATAAACTTCACTGAACCCGGGTCAACCCAAGCAGACCAACAAATGGTTATGTCACTGACTTTGGACTGTTATATCGGTGATGTGTTATGTTGATGTGGAATCCATAGAAGAAGGAAATACAGAACTGGGTGAGTCAAACAGAACGTGATTTTGCGAAGAAAGAAAATAGACATCCTTGGCTGACTACAGAACAGTGGCTACATAGACATATATTTACTGAGTTTCATGAAGTTTTCTTCGCATCCTTTTCTAATGAGTTATACGAGTGGATATCCAAGGTAGCTGAAATAAAAAATTGTTTCTAGGGTGAAGAACCTACAGTTTGGAATCTAGAATTGATTCAGAAGCTTAAAGGAATTAATAACCAAATTTCAAGAGCAGTAGACTTTTGGATGGATAGCTTGTCGTAAGGCTATGTCATAGAGTTTTTTGTGGCCCACTTCGAAGTCTTAAATCACATCCGAAAGATACTTTTTCAATGGATTTAGAGGTAAGTACTTGAAAAACCTGAGTTTATGCATTAAAATTCTATTAGCTGAAAAATGCTTCTTAAGAATGCAGTCAGATTCCTAGGATTTGAGTCTGTAATGTTAAAAAATAGAGATAGTGACACAGACGAAGACATTGGCATTTTGTGTAGTGGAAAAAGATATAAACAAAGCACTAGAAAGAGGTCTCATGAAGTTGAACCTCGCACATTCCTAGAAACCGAGTTAGAAAGTGATAGAAATTCATCTCAAGCTGAGTCTGGTAGTGAGACAGAACCTCGACATATTGGCTATTAGCCTATTACTCTGCAAAAACCTATACATGTTGAAAGATATAGTACTAGTTCACATAACACTAGTAGCCGCAATACTGCAGGAACGAGCACAAAGTATCAGCCGAGTGGTGGTATACCTCCATCGTTTCACTTCGTAGGAAGTATTTAGTATTTCAGAACCCTACACCTCCTAGAAGAAGAATGGAAAATGATATAAAGCTACCTATTTTTAAAGGAACTAATCTAGAAGATCCAAAACAACATTGGTTTCTCTATGATGCGGTCTGGAACGTTAAACAAGTACAAGATGATGCGATAAAGCAAGCTCAACTAGTCACCACATTCAGAGACAAAGCCTTAACATGGTTCATGAAATATTCTATTGGACATAACATAACACTAGCTGATATCAGAACTGCACTGATTAGAGAATTTAAGAATCCTAAATCAGAATCTCAATGCATTACAGACCTAAAAGAGATAAAACAGAAACCTAATAAGACTGTGTGGGAATTTGATCAGAAATTCAAAGCCTTGTTGGATCAAGTTAGCTTTGACATAGCATTGCAACAACACTAAGAATGGTTTATCGCCGCGTTGTTGCCCCACATTAGATTACCATTGATGCAACAGAAGGTTGCTTCGAAGCATAAGCATTGTAAATTGCAATGAAGCTAGAAGCTTCTCCCATAGGAGAAACTAGCGCAGGAATGGTACAAATACAAACACAACTAACAAACCTGACATTACAGTTACAGGATATACAAAAAGAAAAAAAAGTAAGAAAAGAGGTTTGGTGTACTAAATGTAAAGGAGAAGGACATTCCAAGGAACATTGTCCTATATTTAGAGATCACTTCACTAGTGGGGCACTGAACCCATTAAACCAACATCAAGGACCATGGTGCGAGATTTGTCGATGCGGAGAACATCAAACAGAGGACTGTTACCTACTTCATAAGTATGTACAGACACCAAAGAACTTGTACTACACATTTTGTAAGTCAGTTGTCCATGATGACACCAACTATAGAAGATATGACCTTATGATAGAAAGAAAGCATGATGCATACAGAGTACAAGGAGAAACACAAAACAATAATGAGAATGCAAAGTATGATCAAGGTACATACAGAGGACATGGTGGATTTAGAGGAAGAGGACGTAATATTGGCCAAGGACGAGGAAGAGTTTATATTGTCTGTTATAACTGTGCTCAACCTGGACATTTGGAAAGAGATTGTCATAACCCTTGCACTACTTGTAAGTATTGTAAATCCTACGACCATATCATTGAAGCATGTCCCATTTTGCTAGGAAAAATGCAAGAAAAAAGACCGGAAGGACAGAACTAGAATATTCAGATGATCGCAGCTGAGAAAAGAAACGAATATCGCAACATCCATGTTGTGACACGAAGTGGAGCTTTGACCAAAGATGATAGAACAAACGAAGCTTCAACTTCTGATACTCATATAAATGGACCAAAGCCTAATGATGGGGCTTGGGTGAGAAAAGCAATTGGAAGATACATGTCTTCAACCCTAACAGAGAAAAAGAAGTATTCATGGAAGCAAGAAAATGATTTCAGGAGTTAGGAGCTTCAACCACAAGGATCCCTTTGAGAAGTGATCAAACACTTGTACTATGCACGCCATCCTTGTATGATGGGTCGCGAGATTCGCCAAAACAAACAAGTCCCGTAACACAATTTATACAGAGCTGCATAAAACTTTTAAGGCATGAGCATGCCTTAGGATAATCACAGAACGTGTTGGGATATTACGAACAGTGTAGTACAATGAACAATGCACATAGAGTAGTCCATCACATTAATAACCATAAAAGGACAGGAAGATAAATGAGGTTAAGCGCGTAGATTGGAGATTTTGAAATGAACTAGGTCATTCTTGATTTGGGCTCAGAGGTGAACATGCTAACAAAACAAACATGGGAGAAGATGGAGAAACCAAAGTTGTCTTGGTCTCCTATACATTTGAGATTAGCTAACTAGCAAAAGGTTATACCTTTTGGGAGATTATCAAGTGTTCCTATTAACATGGATGGAGTGCGAAGTAAAGCATACTTTGAGTTTATTGAGATCATAGATGACAGCAATCCTTATCCTGCATTATTAGGGATTGATTGGGAAATTGATAACCTCTGAATTATCAACTTGAAGAAAAAACAAATGATATTTGAAGGACAGGATAGCAGGGTTATTGCACCCCTGGATCCTTCATAAGGAACAAGGTATGTTGAGCCAATAAGATAATAATGCAGAGGTCAAGAACTTGATAACATCTACAAGATGACAGTTAATCAAGAAGATTGCATTAATCCTACAGAATATGGAACATTGAGTTGGATATGTGACAGCTCTTGCGTATCAAAGTCAGACACAAGATTGGAAACTGACAGAGTAGAATGCATGAAGTATCAGTTAGATGATGTGCGAAGATAACAAATTCACTTTGTTGGATTGGAACAGAGATAAGTCCAATTCCTACTTATGATGGTTTGAGTAATATCCATGCATTCTTTCATGAATATCTAGCATCAGTTTCAGATGAACATAGGCTATTAGCTCTAGACATAGCATTTCGAGCTACACCTTCTAGGTGGTGGGCTATGCACAAAGACAAATTGAGAACATGGAAAGAATTTAAGTGCTTAATGGAAGTTAGGTTTGTTGAACAAAATGAGAATGTACAAGCAAAGTACATTGGACAGACTGATCCTAGAGATCATATAGAATATTGCTTGAAAGCATGGAGGCATATACCAAAGACAGAATGGATCCATATGTTTGTGCACACATTGGATCCAGTAGCAAAAAACTGGTATATAGAAACATAACTTCGACATGGTACAATAGATTAGCACATGATGATAAAGAACTTTCATCTAGCTTTCAGTTTTGAGGATGACTGTTCGAGCATTAATGAGGCTTTGCAAATCATTAAAAATAAAATATTTGATGATGTCTCGTTGTAGCCTATGTATAATCAACCAGATTGGGCAATACAATTGGAGCATACCCTTGAGTGTTATAATTTTACACTGGATGAAAATGAAAATGAATATCCTCGTGAAGTAAATATACCTGAATCTGAAGGAAAACACGATGTGCAAGGACCTGATCTAGAAATTCTAGATATGAGTAACCCCATTAAGACCAAAAAGATCAATATTAGCACGGATGATGAACCAAATTTCACCTCTATTGGAGATTACTGGGATGAAGAAACAGTGGTAGAGATTGCAAGCCTACTTCATGAATATCAAGACTTATTCCCTACCAAGTTTTCTGAAATGAAAGGCATTTTAGGTGACTTGGGAGTTATGAAAATACCCCTCAAGCATGATGTGAAACCTACCAAGCAAAGACCTTATAGACTAAACCCCAGATATAAAAAAAGAGTGAAAGTAGAAATTGATAAAATGCTCGAGGCAGGCATCATTGAACCAGTAGAAGAGTTAGAATGGATAAGTCCCATGGTGATTCAATACAAGAAAGCTAAAGGCGAAATTAGAATTTGTGTAGATCTCATAAAATTGAATGATGCATATGTACATGACCCATTTCCTATGTCATTTACAGATGAATTACTAGATAATGTAGGTGGACAGGAAGCATACTCTTTTACTGAATGATGGTTGATCCAGCGAAGATAGCGATCATAGCAAACCTCCCATCGCCTAATTCATTTAAGCAGCTAACACACTACATTGGGACACATAGGATATTATAGAAAATTCATTAAATGATACAAGCAGAAAATTGCGCCTATGGAGAATCTATTGAAAAAAGAAGCGAAGTACAACTGGACTGAAGATTTCCAAAAAGTATTAGACACACTGAAAGAAAATATGGTTACAACGCCTATTCTAGTCTTTCCTGACTAGAACAAGCCATTTCACATACATGTAGATGCTTCATCTATAGCACTTGGCATTGCACTAGCACAACCAAGTGATGGAGGCATCGACCATCCCATTGCATTTTCAAGTTGAATGCTATCTTCAGCAGAAAAGAATTACACTGCAATAGAGAGGGAATGCTTAGCTATGGTGTACGCATTGTATAAATTCAGACACTATTGGCTAGGTTCGCACTTTGGCATGTTCACTAACCATTAAGATTTGAAGTAATTGATTAATAAGCCAGTGTTAGGGGGTAGAATATGCAGATGGCTCTTACTTTTTCAGGAATACGATTTTGAGATCATAGTGAATCCAGGAAGATTGAACGCAGGACTTGACCATATTTCAAGAATCAAGTCAGGAGAAGAACCTAATAATTTGGAGGATAATCTACCAGATGTGCAGTTGTTTGCTATTCACATAGAAGGTGACTACTTCAGAGACATTGTCAAATTTCTAATTGCAGAGTTATCATCTGCAGAACTCACTACGCAACAAAAGAAATAGTTAGTGGTAAGATCAATTAATTTTACCATGATTGTAGGACAATTATACAAATTTGGACCAGATGAAGTATTGCGTAGATGCGTACTAGAACATGAGAGAACTATCATACTTGTTGAAGCACATTCAGGAGTATCTGGAGGACACTATGGAAGGAAAGCTACTGCGAGGAAGATTTTGAGAGCAAGACTATCATGGCCTACTATACATAGAGATTCAAAGGAACATTGCAGGAATTGTGATGTATGCCAGAGAACAGGAAAGCCATCTCATAGAGATGAGATGCCATTGATGCCACAGTTGACATTACAATCCTTTGATAAATGGGCTATTGACTTTGTGGGACCTACTAACCCACCAGGGAAGAGAACTGGCTTGAGATACATTATTATAGCTACAGATTACCTAACCAGATGGGCAGAAGCAAAACTAGTGAAGGACTGTAGCGCAGTTACAGTAGAGCGGTTAATTTTTTAGAACATCTTGACAAGGTTTGGATGTCCAAAGATTCTAATGAGTGATCAGGGAACCCATTTCCTGAACAAAACTATTGAATCCCTGACAGAAGAATTTCAGATCTACCATCAGAAGAGTACACCATATCATCCACAAGCTAATGGAACTATAGAAGCCTTTAATAAAGTATTGGAGAATGCATTAACTAAGGTATGCAATACGAACAGGGATGATTGGGACCTCAGAATACCAGCAATATTGTGGGCATATAGGACAACTTGTAAAAAGTTGGCAAGCCATACACCTTTCAGGTTAGCATATGGACAAGAAGTTGTCATGCCCATGGAATATATAGTACCAAGCTTGAGAATTGCAGCATTTACAGACATGGATGATGATGAAACAATGGATGAAAGACTATTACAGTTAATTGGGTTGGAGGAAGACCGCTTCATTGCAGGATTTCACCAAGTGCAGAAAGAGAGAGAGAGAGAAGGCATGGAATGATAAACACATCAAGCACAAGTTCTTCTAGGTAGGAGACCTTGTACTCCTTTATGATAGCAAATTTATGAAATTTCCTGGAAAATTCAAAATGCATTGGTTAGGACCATACATTGTCAAACATGTTACTAATGGTGGCGCAATACAGTTAGCTACATTACTTGGAAAAACCTTACAAGGACTTGTCAATGGGAGTATATTAAAGCCTTACAGGGATGGCCCTACTCCTACAGGTAGAATTTAAGAAATGCAATAGAGTTTAAGTGTCAAGTGTAGTTGAAATTGGACACTAAAACATAGAATAGAGTATGCACACAACAACTTTGTTATAATGCAAAGTTTACAAGATTTGAAGATGTGTTGTGAAGCACACATAGCAAGTCAAGTTACGAAGTTCAATCAAAAGAAGGGGGTAGTGTTGCGAATTTCCCTCAAAATAAGGGAAATGCGAAGTGAGCCTCGCCACTCACCTAATAGTCAACGAAGCTAGAGAAAACTAGTTGTTACAGTTTTGATCGGAAACTAGTCGTTACAGTTTTGATTGGAAACTAGCCGTTATACAGTAATTTTGGGAAACTGGATTTTTTGCTTTAAGGCATATTTGTCCGTTAAAGACACATTTAATGGAAGAAAAGGACCAATATCTAAGCAATATTTGGATAATGGACATAGCATTCAATGCTAACTTAGCCATTTTTGGGCATGTCTTAGTGGAGTTATGGCTATAAATAGAAAGGAGCGGATAGTTACATGTTTTACCGCAACTTTTAACTTTTACCGCGAGTAATTTTTGAGTTTCTACCAGTTAAGAACAGAGCATTCCGACAGTTTATGACTGATCAAGAAAGCCTACAGGAGATATTATGGAAATTATAGTAGTCTGGTTTAGAAGCAGTTATGAAGACTCCCATAAAGAAAGAAACTCAAGAGAAAGTTGGGACCTCTAGAGCCTCACCACAACATGCACTAGAAACTAAATAGAAGGATAAGCAAAAATCCACAGAACAAGAGAAACCACGAGCTGCAGAAATTCCGAAAGAGTATCCGCTAGAGAGACCTCGAGAGAGGTCGATTCTGTTGATACCGGAGTACATCCCTCTGCAAAGAGATGATGCACTGGTGGTAATATTGAAAAAGAATCCACAATATGATATCCTGTTGCCGTCGATGTCAAGTCATGTTCGAGAGAAGGCAATTTTCTATGCAACCAAGTATCCACAGTTTCAACCAGATCAATACATGTATCGACATTATGATGAAGCCACTAAGAAAACAACAATTCAGGCATAGGACTGGATTGCGCCATTGCAATCCTCAGGGTTGTTGAACCTATTGAGAATTCCACATTTTGACCAAAGTCCAAAGCTTACAGCAGTTGTGCGTACATTATTGTCATGCACACACCAGGGATACTTGTGGCTAGACCAAAAGATTGATATTAATATTGATATGATCTATAGAATTACCCACTTGAGCAAACGAGGCACTGACCCTGCAACAGAATTCGTGGGAAAAAATAAAGACAAAGAAATCGCCAGGAGGATGAAGAGAAAACTCGGCTTGGTAAAAGGAACCCATGGCTATCAAGCGAATCATATTAAATATGTTGCCATGCAGTTCAGAGTACAATTGCTCGCAGGAAAAGTACTAAGGAAATGCAGACTGACAGAAGTGTCGGCCATTGCGATATCCTTAGCTGCTAAGGCTAAGGATGGAATGCAATTCAACTGGGAAAGTTACCTATTGAACGAATTTTTGGATGATGTAGCCACAAGGAAATGGCTATCAGTTTCACTACAGCTAGCTGATAGTCCCGATCGCATTTGTGGGCTAGAAAGAGCCAAAGTACCAATAGAGTGTACCGATGTTCGCTGGAGACTGTAGTGGACCCATATATGCGAACATGTGGAGTAATTCAAGGCCAGAAAGACAAAGAGTGAACAATGTGCAATTGCACACATTTTATGAGCAACTATGCGAAGTGATCAAGCGCACTTCGTTTATTCCTAAGGGAATAACAACAACATACATTCGAAAGATGAGATTCAAAGCGGGCCTCCACTCTATCTCCATACAACCTAGAGGACCAGCCAACCCAGAATGGTATGAGGGTCAATATCAGTTGGATGCGCAGAAGATTGACCTCATCATTGAAGATTGGCCACCCGAATGGAAAATTGATGAACCAGAGACATTGATCACGACATTTGAGGAAAGCATCAATGAAAGTGACAACCAAGAGCAAGATAAAGAACAAGAACAGTAGCATACTGACGAATTTCCAGAAGGATAAAAGAGGAAGAACCCCGACACAGATGTGTCAGAGGGGCCAAAAAGAAAGAAGTAGAAAGTGAGTAAGGCTCTGCTTGATGCGAATTTGCATGATGATGACATGACTGCATCGCATCCAAATTCCATGAACATATTGAAGAGATGCTCGCAATAAAAGACAGTAAACAAGAGCAAATTCAAGCAAGCATAGTAGAGAGCATCGTAGAACTAAAAATTATGGTGGCGAGAGTAGAGAAAGTACAAAGAGATCTAATGAGGGAATCAGAATATGAAGACATATCAGAGGAGTCAAGCCGAAGAAAAATAAAATCACCTGCACTAACGATGCGACCTCGGTTAGTGCACATAGAGTCGACGAACGTTATATTCCCATATGATGCACTGAAGGTATGAAGCAGCTCGCGCACTTGGATATTAATGTGGGAATGTTACCCATTGAAGGACTACATGATCTACATCTACGAGTTGTAGAAGAAATTAAAGATAGAGTTGTGATCTCATACAACCAGCATCTGAAGCTAGAAGAAAGTTATAAAGAGTTGGGGAATGAATGCAGAGTGAAGACCAATGAGCTAGCAAATGCTCATGAGAAGCAGAAGAAGCTGAAGAAGGCCATAGCAGAAGTCTTTGTGAAGATCCCAGACTTTGAAGAAGAACTTGAAGTGGAAGCGACCATTGTTAAGATTAGTGTTGCAGTAGAAAATCTCAAAGCGAAAATGGAAGATATGGAGATTGGTTACAAAGAAAATAATGCAGACTTAGAGTCTAGGAAACAACCTGGCACTTCACTAGAAGTAAAGGAAGCAAGAGCTAAAGAATTGAAGACTTCAACAGAGAACATCTCCACAGAAGTTCCGAGGTGTCAAGACTTGCTAGAAGAAGTGACTAAGTCATGGGCCATGCTGCAAGAAGACCCGGACTTACAGAAAATTCAGGATGAAGTCCAAAAGAAGCAGAAGGACCTCGACACGATGAACACCGCAATGAAGGATTTTTCTCCAAGACAAAGAATACAAAAGTTAGTAGAGATAAAGGAGCTTTAGAAATAATTGAAGGCATTAAAGGCAAAGGAAGCTGAAACTTCAACAAAATTACAACCTATGCAAGAAGAGGCATTAGCACTCTCTAAAGAGATCGAGGTGAAGCTGCAAGAGCTTTGCACGATGGAGAGCACGGTGAAGGACCAAATGCAAGAACCAATATCCGCAATGTTGCTCGACATAGTGAAAGAGTACAAGTAGGAGACTAAGGAGGTTGTTGTGAAACTGAGCGCAACATATCAAGAGTTCGCAGCCAAGATGAGCACCCCAAGTGTTGCGAAATCAAAGAATCCCAGTGTAAGTGGCTCGGGGACGAGTCACAAGTAAGTGTTAGGGTCTTGTTGGGCACATCCCAAGTAAAGGAAGTTTTGAACGCAAAGTACAGTTAGGAGAGGCCTGACATTGACCAATTTTGGGAGATAAGTGACTACGCAAATCCCGTGAAGAGGGTATGGAGTGAACTGCAGTCAAGGATAAAGGACCTGTTCCCTTAGTAAAGACGAAGTACTAAGGACATCCATAAGTGGTTGAAGCAGTTAAAGGCCGAGCGTCGACCTGACTGCTACATGAGCAGAAAGTAAAGAAGCAGAATGGTGTAAAGGACACACCACTGTAGAAGTCGGAACTGCACTGTCATAGAAATCGTCAGAGTCAAAAGAAGTGGCGTTGAAGGGATAGTGAAGTTAAATCTTAGCGTGGTCTACAGGAGAACCACACGAGGTTTTTGGGTTTCGGGTACTATGGGGGTTGGCCCATAGTTATTATAATATGTGACCTTCGAGCACATCTATATATAAGGGTATTTTTGTATAAGGAAGGGTTGGTCGGGTTAGATGTTGTTGATGATTGGTTAGTTAGAACCAAGAGAGAGCAAAGAGAGAACATACTCTACAGCTGAGTGCATAGAGATATGATTGTAGAGAAGAGTCTATAGCTGAGTGCGTAGACTAGAACTATTACCCTTCCAAGTAATATAAGAACAGTTCCTGTGGACGTAGCTCCCGCCTGGGGGTGAACCATGTAAATCATGTGTTATGTGTATGAGTTTATGACATGTTTTGCATACAATTTATGATGTGTTTATGTATTTTCTTTCATATGTACGTGAATCGTAACCATATGTTAAGTAAATGGAATACAAGTGCATGAGTGTTGTGAAGTAACACTGAGTATAATGAATGCGTAGTTATAAAGAGTAAACATAACAACGATTTAGCGTAGTTCTGTAGACTGTTGTTAACTGCGAAGTGCGAAGTCATCTGTTTATATTGTCTTGTTAGTATATGATAATTAAGGGACGTATTGCGTGGTTTATCACCACATCGACACATCACCATGGTTGCATAAACCTGATTTTGTAACCCCCCCATCTTCGCTTCGGGTGAGACTTCAGCTTGGTTACAGGTTGATGCCGAAAGGGCGAGTGAAAGGGGTTTTTTGTTGTTACGATAAACTTCGTCGAACCCGGGTCAGCCCAAGCAGACCAACACTTTCTAGATCATGGGGAGTTGAGGCATCAAATGCATGAATGGGTTCCCTTTGTATTTCAATCCTCAGTTCTCTTGCAATAGAAGTTGATGTTTGTAAGCTGATAGAATTCAATATTTTATGAGTAAGTCATGTCTCTCACATTTTAGGTGTTCCACACTTCGTAGAGCTTATTCTTCATTTATTAGAGAGTTATATACCCATATGTATAGGTTGAAATACTCCACACAAAATTGATTGTCTTGGCATCACTAAACCATCGTTGCAATTGTCTTTCCACATTCATATCTATTGTTATTCATTAGCTACTCTAAATTTAAATCTAGGTATCTATTGCAACTCACCCATTGCTCATTCTGAGAAAAATAATGACATCGGTTACGAAATGTAAGAAATATCAAAGGAGAACAAATATTGGCATTACATCTCTAATTCTTGGATTGCATATTTTTTCATTCAGTAGTACTAGAGAAAGCACCATTATCTAGTACATTAGTTTCCATCTATCATTACCAGAGCAAATTGATGCACCCAACTCATTACTCACATATACTAGACTTCCATATTTAGTGTTGAGTTATCCCTATTCAATTCCCATAGTATCGGACCCTTTTTCATGATGTTGATGATTCCTACTCCAACATTACCCATTAATATTAGTCATCCCCATTTTTTCCACAACTTGAGTCTTGCATCAATTATAATTTAGAAGCAAATTGATACCATGTTTTTTATAGTTTCAGTAGTCTCAGCGCACCCCCAACAATCCCAACTCACAATATCAAGCATAGGATTACTTGACATCCCCTAACAATTTCTAGCCAATGTAACTTTTCATATCCTGTATTAGGTTCAATACATTTTAGGGAACAAATCAATGTTAAGGGTGATTGGTGGCTAATGAGGGAAGGTAAGGTTTACATAAAAAAATTATAATTGCTGGAAAATGTGGCAAATGGTGATATGTATTTGCAAAACATGGTATAAGCAGAGATTATAAAAATTGAAATCCTATGTGACTAAAGTGCTTATGATCTCAATTAAACAAGTAAATTGCTGAATTTCATTAATGCTGAAATGAAATAAAAACCGTAGCATCAATCACAGAATAGCTGGAAATTCAATAGTAAAAGCATTAAACACATACACACAAATGTATCCTTCAACATCAGTTTTTGATTCCTTCAAAAAACTTACAAGGAAACCTCCGCAAGTTGCCAAGTTGGTTTCGACACCACTTCCAGGGAGGTCATTTCCTGTTTAGAAATAATTAGTAAAAGAAAATTTTAACAATTTAACTCCTTAATCTATATAAAAAAAAAAGTAACATAGAATTTTAGTAATGTCCTCTCTAAAACCGTTCAAAAAAACATTAAAATTTGTTACAATAATGGCTTAACTCCCCTGCACTTAGCTTGTAACCATGATCCACTTTATGTTGGATAAAATCACGAGCATTGATTGAATCCCAATGCTCTTTTGAACCATTTGGCATCAAGCATTTTCCATTTAGTGTATTAAATCCAAAAGCCACAGCAGCCCTAGATTCACTCTCTAATATTAGATGATTGCTTGATGAGAAGCTAGGTGCTCTAGAAATGCAATTTTTTTATAGTACGAAAAGAGGAATTACATTATAACATTGGTTTTTACTTTGAATCCTTTTGTTATCAGTCTCCTTCTATTCATAATTCAGATAAAAAAGTGTTGCTCAATACAAGTCAATGCATAAAATTATAAAAACGTGTCTGCATGTACATATTAATTCTCAGACTTCTTAGAGAAAAACGATTTCCATTCTTAACTTTTAGAAAGTATTTCTCATCCCATGAATTATACTAATGCTGAGAACGTTGGGAAAAAACAAAAATAAACCATACATTAAAATGAATTCAAAACATACCCTCTTTTGTTACAAAAGCATTCAAAGCATCCCATCTTGGCACGTGAAGGCATACATCTGAGAATCCAAACATGAGAAAATCATTCTTGACTTCCATCCAAGACTTCCATCATGTGTGGTTCGATTTCTGTATGTTTCAACCATCCTTTGGTAATGGAGAGAATGCCAAATCAATTTCTATGACTGCAGAATAGTTATGGGCACCCATAAACTCTAGACACTCATCTCGGAATTAAAAATGCATTGTCATGGGGTTTCCCCTTCCCGTTTTCATACAAAGATAAACAATTTACCATCAAACCTCAACACGTCATTTTGGAAACTCAAATATTTGCGAATTGATTTCTACAAACCGCATGTTGTTCCTCGTGCCTCCATGGTCTGCATGGTATTCAAATGGCGGTGAATATCTTGTTTTCATGGTTTTCATGACTCTGGCTCTGTGCAGGTGTAGAAACTTCAAAGAAACATGGTGAGAGACACTTGCAGAGAAGAAGATTGGAGCTCCAAATAGAGAGTGGGGAATGACGAAGGAATGAAAACATTCGGCCTCTTGATAGCCCAATGCTTCGCTTCCCAATTTGTTGGAAGTTAAACCCACAATGAAATCATTGAAGAAGAGTGCTAAGGCACAAATAAAAAAGGAATGGGGATACATCCTTGTGAACTCAATGACTGGCTTCTCCGAGTCTTGATTGATGAATAAAATGTGGAGGAAGGAAAGATCAATCAAATGTATCCCTAAGTAGTTTTGCAAAACATACATGCAACAAAGCTATGTTGCTTAGCCAATAATATCAAAATGAATTTGTTAAATATCAGGGTTATCTGATTTACCTGATGAATATAATTGGCAAGATCAATTTGCAATGGTTGTAGCTTTCCTCAATAAATACTTCTCCTCTCTATAATCTGAAGGATATTCAAAGATTGGCCATGGAACCTCCTACTAGATGAGGGAGAAGGAAAAGCTTCAAATATGATTCTATAAGGACTAGAATTTGATGTGGTGCAACAAAAGGTGTATTTGAATGAAGGATCCTTCGTTATGAACTTGCACACAAAGACAACAAGCAACTAGCGCTACAAATCCTTAATAAAACCAAGTAGTTTGAACAATTAGTATTAAATCCAATATGCAAAATATTTAAACCATTCGAACATGCATTTCATTGGGGAAGGAAACCAAGCTTTGTATTAATCAGGATGCAAAGAAGATCGCATTAAAAGATTAAATCACCTTAAGTGATCTATGCACATGATCTCCAATCTCTCTCATGAAGGTTTCTTTCCTCTTTGGGGACCTCTCTTTGATTTAGAAGTGACTAGAATAAACACGTCCTTCATGATAATAAGACAAACAATAAAAATAATCAACACCAACACTTTAAGGCACAATGACATCATTGCAATAGAGGACTCACAATATTAGGTTATGTGTGTGCAACATAGTGTTGCATTCATTGAACTCTTTTAACTCATGGGGAATCCTGCATTTATAATATTTCTTAAAATATTCCATGGAGGGAAAGTGAAGATGTTTTGCAAGTTTTCCCATGCAATTCCCTTAAATAACTCAAGTACTTCATCATAATTACCAAAAAATGCATGCATTGATTGTTCCCAAGCTAAAATTTTGTATGGAAATAATGTGGCATTTGTTGGAGTGCGGAATTTAATGTGTTGATGAAATACAAGAACAAGTCATGAGTATCGGATTATTACCCATGCAATTGGTTCTATGAATGAATTAGTGTGACACATAGTAATCTCTTGGGTTGACTATATACTCTAACTTTGATCCTCCATAGAGAACTTAAGCATTTCTCATGACTTTATGATTCATGTGCTTCATTATGTTGGCAAGTGATTATTGGTGATATCTTTGGTGTAAAACCTTCATTTACACAAATAAACGAAATCTATGTGATAGCAAGGGCATTAGTCATATTGTTAAAGAATCAATAAGTAGACTCGCCACCTTCTTACCCTTGTTGATTGGATGTTGTATGATACCCAAGCTGATTGTTTCTCATGCATGCATAACATGTTATGTGGTGCAAAAAGTGCATACAACGATGCATGTTAAATATATGATGCATGTAAGATATATGCATTCTTTGTGGTACATTCATCACAATGTGGTTTGTGTGGCACTTATGGAGCAATGATTGATTATGTGGTTTAATTAGCACAAGGGATGCAAGTGTGTCCATATGCTACTATTTTGTTTTTACTAGAGGAAACGACAACTAGGGTGGGGATCATACTCATGTGACTTGGGGTCAATTCCCATCTGCTACCACTATACCCTAGGTGCACCCACACAACCCCCCGACATGGGGGCACATGTTAGCCAAGGTTTGAATCTGCAGCGTCGCAAGGAGTTCCTTAACAATACACTCTATTGCCACTTTTTTCTACACCCCTAGGGGTGTGTCCATATGCTACTTATCACATAAGTATGAATTGTATTGTTGCAGCCTACAATGTTGATTGTTAGAAAAACGGGATCGCGGAGTAATAACAATAAACAGAAATGCAAATATAATCACACATACACATTACAAGAGAGACATAGATATATCGTGGTTCACCCAAGATGGGTTACATCCACACTGAAATTGCCAGTCCCTTTTATTATATCGTCCAGCAAGGTGAAGGGATACAACCTGTAGCAGAGCTGCTGTACTTCCTCTTCATTGTCTCACAGTCTCTCTTCATGATCTCAGAGATATTTACAATGCATAAGACCTAATACATCAACCCTAGCCGTATTACAATGTCTTTCTTATAAAGGGGAAATACAATGGGAAAATACCACGGGTTACCCAAAACCATTGGCCCGAAATCTATTGGCGAAACAACCCAAAAATTTCCTTTGGGGGATACGCCCCTGAACCCCCGATAAGGGCACACACCTCCTAGCCGGGGGAGTGCAACCACTCCCTCGGACCCCCTGGGGATCGTGCCGGGATCATAACCAACCCTAGGGTACAAACACGGCTGAATCATCATCTATGAGACTGGAAGATCTCGCTCTATGATATGGTCATACAATTTTATAGTGATTTAACTTACACCAATGTATGTGGATTTTCATATAGGTGCGATTAGGTCCCACACGGGCATGGTTAAATGATGGGAGACACCCAACCATAGAAATAATATTATGTGGAAAATGCATGTAAGCACAAAGGGGTTATGAGTTGAGGGTGATCCTAGGATGGTATGTGTGACCCAACTATGACCACCTCACCTTAATAGGTGTAAGAATGTTCATTTTGGATTGATTTGACCAAGAAACCATGATATGGGACTTGACTAGGATATGAGTGACCTTAGATACTTGTTTCATCACTTATGGATCTTTTAATGTTTGGCAAAACACCTTTTAAATCTTAATATGGATCTTGTTGTAATTAATGCAATCATATTGTGACATTTTGTGCAATATGACACTCAACGCTTGTTAGATTCATAATGAAACACACATTATATTGATGTGGCACTTGAAAAGACACTTATAAATTGTGATATAACACTTGAAAGATATGCACATTGGTGATGACACTCGAAAACCATGCATACTTAATATGACACTTGGAAAGAATGTATATTAGTTATGATAGTTGGGAATCATGCACATTAGAGATGGAATTCAAAATTCCTTCCACATATCTATAAAAGAAAAAATTCTACATCCAAAGGAGAATTATCATTAAGCGATGATGAAAAAATTACCTTGAGGGATAACAAAATGTTGAGGGAAAACCAAGGGCTATAGAACTAAACATTGATATGGTGTTGTCAAAACTTGGTAAATAAAGAGGGATAAAAGTTAGATTTTGAGATAAGATTGGGTGCGAGCGACTTGATGGTGAGATGTGTGAAGACTCAAAACCTTGCATGTGAGGTTCCTCAAAAGTCAGGGTACATTAATCAAGAGGGAAGTGAGTGCAACATTAATTTTCCCATGGAAAATTTGGATCAAGGGGGTGCAAATCCCATATTAATAGCTATCTAAAACCAAGTTCTATGTTCCATGCTAATGCTATCTAGGTGTATACTTTAATAGCTATCTAAAACCAAGTTCTATGTTCCATGCTAATGCTATCTAGGTGTATACTTGATTGATTAATATGTTAAAATGAGAATAGAGAGCTTGTTGCTTGAAGTGAATTTACCTCATAAATTAATTGAATTATGATAATTGATGAACATGAATAGAAATTATACATAGATATATAAAATCCACATGAAAAGGTATATAGAAATTATTGAGTTACTAATATTTTGGTGGATTAAATTTAGAGCACACATATGGTATCAGAACCTGGAGAAATTAATGTTGTACCATTTGTCTAATCTCAAGGGTGCTTTTTTTTATTAAAGTGGAGGATAAGAACAAAGAGAAAAATACAAAAAGAGTAAAGTAGAAAGTATTATGCCTTGAGATGTTCTTGGTTGTTAGAGGAACTACGCGAAGACATCAATAAACTTAAATTTGATTTGTATCTTGAAGATTTTTTTGTATAAGGAACAAAAACCCGTGGTATCTTTACTTGTTAGCTTTCTAATCATTAGGATAAATATATCAAGAATTATTATCATATCATAGACTCATTAGGCATTACTTCTCAAGTATCAAACAATTATCTTGTTGGGTGGTGGCATGACATAAATAACATGAATGGAATAAATAAGGTATTGTTATGAATAAATCTTGCTTTTCCTATCGAGGAATAACGTACTGAGCAAATTAGAATTCGGTAGTTAATACAAAATGTAATTGAGTTTAAACAACATAAACCACATAGGACAATAGATCTCATACAATGAATATATTGTGAATACTTCAAAATAAATTTGTAAGCATACAAATCATTCGCAACACCATTCATGAACCATGAAAAATTAAAGAAGGTTGTCTTAGAGGGATTTTATTAATTAGAGATAGAAATTTCATAGTATAGAGAGAGAGTCACAAAAGGAATTTACAATAGCTAGAGAGTTTTAGAGGCTAATACACATAAAAAGGACTGAATCTAATCAATAATAAAATATCACAAATCCTTGTTCTTGAGACCTGATATGCAATATTGATCTTTAACCCTAAGAGAAGTTACACTTTTCTCTCAAAATTGTTGATTTCTTCTCATGACCTTTTGTGCCTTCTTATATGGTATTCTCCTGGAGGTAATCGATAGATTACTGGCTCATTATTTTTCATGAAGTAACGACAGATTATTGGTTGCTTCTTGTTCTTGGAAATAACGACTGATTGTTGACTCTAATTGCTTTCATCTCTACTGAGATGGATGAGATGAAGATGCCCCGAGTGTTCCTTATGCTTATTGTATTGGTAGTGCTACCTGGTCTTCTAGTGATAAAGATGTATACTTGGCTATGGCTTTCCACGATTTCCCCATTGGATACTCGTGGCCTCTCATTTTTTTGACTTCCATATTTTCTAATCCTTCATTTTTTTTAGAATTTAAGATATTAATAACTACGTTTTCAATATCGGTTTTGTTTTTGAACTCATTCCAAGTTCTCCCAATATATTGTGTTGCAATAGTAGCTAGCATATATCCATCATGTACAATGACAAAGTAACTCTACTACTTTTTGAAGTTTATATCAATTTGATCCCAAACTAGGTGTTTGTCTCCTTTAAGTGCCTCCCTTCCAATTAGCTTCTTTGCCACCTAGTCCAGTTATCTTTATACTCCTTCATTTGTTTATACATTTTTTACTTCTCCTATTGCACTGCTAGGAGTTCAGTTGTCTACACATTCTCTGTTCCTGGGACCTTACGCTTCTTTTTCAGTACTAGAATTTATGTGTCTTTCTCTTTTATCGAGGTTTGAATTGGTGTAGGGTTACTGAAATGCACCCAACTATACCACCCCTTGTTCCAAATATGTAATATGTAATTGCTTTGCTTTATTTTCCACTTTATTTTTTTTTAGTTGCCTTTGCACCTTACTCACTATGGACTAGATCTTATTAGCATTCATAGTTGATTATACTACACCCCTAAATATCAGCTCACTTGTCTGCATATGCCAATCAATTTTTTATGTGGGGTTCAGGGCATATATATCCATGGAGAATTGAGTAGCCTTGTAATTAGTTATAGGCCTTGTCACTTATGTTGTGGTGGAATCTAGTCCAAAGCAAAAATCAACATGGAAAATTTTGGTTCTTAATCTACATATAATGAGAAAATAATCCAGATTTTTCTTTTCTAGTCTCTGGTGCAAAAGACGATGACCCATATGAAGGAAAATTTGTTGTGGGGAGAAATTTAATAGTTAGAATAGGCTTGCTGGAGGTGGCATCTTGCTTCTGGTGCTCAACAATGGCTCCTTGCAATTCAACGTTACTTTTCTTGATGTTGGGTTCTTCTTGGATTTGTTCCTCCATCTCCACATCTAATTGAATTTATACTATTGATATTTTCATGGAACTTGTTGATATTGTGGGATTTGAATGACTTGTGATTTTTGTTTTTTGTTTGCTTGCAAAATCGCCTTAACCTCCTCCCATGTTTCCAAGTTGGAAACTTTATCTAGTCACTCGTTAGGTTGATGAATGTATTTAGACAACTTGATTTTTGTCTTTTATTAGATATGACCTTGTAAAGATCATACATCCATTTCAATCCCATTGAGAGATTGAGGCCATTTGACATATCTCCTGTTAGTTCTTCTGTAGTACTGGATTGAAACAATACTAACCATGGCATGACAAATCTCAAACTTTAACGATATGATATGAACCGTTACACCAAAACACTGAGGTGTTAGTGAAGGCCGCCCACTAGGATCTTAACATCCCACCACGCTCCGCAGTCCAGACTCTGGGCTGGATGTGCGCCCGTACAGTGGTGTCCCCTTTGCGCCATACGAGCCTTGGACGAACACTGCAATGCCAACGTTGCCACCTGCTCTGTGACTTAAACCTGGGTGGAGGCTCTGATACCAAATGATACGAACCGTTACACCAAAACCCCGAGGTGTTAGTGAAGGCCGCCCACTAGGATCTTAACACGATATTAGAGCTGAATTGATTTATATTGGTGTACATTATTCTTTTCTTGATTGTAACTGTTACTTATAATCTCTAAGCCAATTCTTTAAACAGATAAGGTCATTAGGGAGGAATTTTACAGAGTGAAACAATGCTTTAAAATTTGAATGGATGTGTTCAGCAAATGGAAACAATTATTAGAATATCAGATGTGTTCTAAAGGACAAATCTCTAGTGTTCAAATGACATAAAATGTATTGAGATTTAATTAAAGAATTCATCAGTCACACAAAGAGTAAATATCTCATGAATGGGCATTTGAATGATAGTGTAATACACATATGATCAATAGTAAAGGAATACTTCTATACAATTGCTCACATATGAATATACAAAATTGGACTAGAGGTCAAGATTAAATTGAAATCTCTACAACAATTCCACACTTGACTCTACCTGCATTTACAACACATATAGGCCAAAATTACTATTCAGGACTTTATTCATCTCATGAGAATTTACATAGACAAGAGTAGATACGTAAAACATGAAGGAAACAAGTTACATAAGAAGAAATTCCTGTAACAGCTCGGTAATGTTAAATTTTGAGCATTAATTCACAATACTCTAGGATCTTTACTGAGAGAATAACATGTATAGTATATCAATGCATAACAATCATAATAAGCATGGCAAGCATCATAAGAATCAAAAGCATGAGAGACAAAAGACACAGAGTTTCCGTGGGGAAAACCCTAAGGTGAAAAACCCCACAACTTCCTTAGAGATAGAGAGAGCAATGGCTCAACCAAAGTACAACCAAAATACACTGAGATAGTCTCCTAGTAGCGGATGATCCTCCTCCTCACTAGTGTGCCACTTTCTGAGTGAGAGAAGTGTGAGTTTCCGATTAATCAAATAGAGATCTCCCGATCTCTATTTATACTTAACCTATTTTCCCAGTTACACTATGGGGCTGACTTGTCTAGCTAGGTACATCCATAATATAATATATATTTCAGGGCCGACCCCACACATGGTGGTCTAATAACCCATCGGCAAGTACACACACTTGCGACACTTGTCAATACACATGACGACACTTCCTTATAGAGGAATAACAAATCTCTTATAAGGGTACAATAAATATATATGAAATACATAGATGAAATACATTTTAAAGTTACATATACATCAACACTCCCTCTTAACTAGGAAGGTATTTCTCGACACAGATCTGCTAGACAAGTCTTCTTCTCAGGATCATCGTCATCGATGCATCGTCATCATCACCGTCACTGCTATTGCTATCTCAACCAATCTCTGAATCTACTCATCATAGGAAGTTCTACAGAGCCAGTCCTTTTTCATACTGGATGTAGGCCCACCACCTGCAGGTCTTCATCACTGGCCATACTGTGGAATCCTCAGGACTTATTACATGCGTCACAAAACCTCGAAAGAACATCCCAGGATGTTATGGGTACACAACTCTGACCTGTAGGATCTCCCAGGGCCATATTATATGTGACCTCACCACAAAACCTCGCAAGAGCATCCCAGGCTGTTATGAGCACACAGCTCAACCTATAGGATCTCCCAGGGACAGATTACATGTGGTCACCACAAAACCTCGCAAGAGCATCCCAGGCTATTTCGAGCACACAACTCTACCTATAGGATCTCCCAGGGACATATTACATGTGGTCATGGAAAAACCTCGCAAGAGCATCCCAGGACTTATTATGGGCACACAACCCAACCTATCGGATCTCCCAGGGACAGATTATATGCCATAAGACAAAACCTCGAAAGAGCATCTGCCAGATATCCCAGGGCCAGATTATATGCCATAGGCAAAACCTCGAAATACTATCTGCAGATCTCCCAGGGCCAAATTATATGTCCTCTCAGAGCAAAACCTCGAAAGAGCATTTGCTAGATATCCCAGGGCTAGATTACATGCCATAGGAAAAACCTCGAAAGACTATCTGCAAATCTCCCAAGGCCAAATTATATGCTCATCTGCACAACCTGTTCCATGGCCATAAAGTATCAACCTGATACTCACCATACATCATCCTGATGTACACATGATCATCCTAATCATCATCACTGCAACATCCTGCTGCATATCATCTGGAGCAACATCCTGAAGCTCATCATCCATGATCATCCTGATCATATAATGCATATACCTGATGCATACCAAGTATCTACCTAATACATATCATCATACATGATCCACCTGATCATACAATGTATCCACCCAATACAAATACAAAAACATGATCCACCTGATCATATCAGATACATATCAACATACATGATCTACTTGATCATACACAGTATCCACCTGATACATATACATATACATGGTCCAAGCATCCAACATGATGCATATACAAAATACATACAAATGATCCAACCGATCATATCCAGCATCCAACATGATGCGTACATACATATACATATAAATGATCCAATTGATCATATCTAGCATCCAACATGATGCGTACATATACATATAAATGATCCAACTGATCATATCCAGCATCCTCTTGATGCATATACAGAGCAGTAACTGGAGCATCGTCCTGATGCTCATCATCCAGCGCTTACATCCACAGCCATGTGAAGGATCCTCCTTCCAACATGCTTGGAATGGCTTCTGCAAATGTGTCCATTACTTCTTCCTCGAAGTGTCATCAATCCGAAGAACACCAAGCCTCTCTCTGAAGTACTCGAACTTCACTCTGGCTAGTGGTTTCGTCAACACATCTGCAATCTACTCGTCCATCGCAACATACTAGAGCTTCACTGCTCCTCTCTGCACCATATCCCTGATATAGTGATATTTGATCTCTATGTGTTTCAACCTGTCATGAAACACTGGGTTCTCAGACAACTTCACACACCTCGAAGATACCAGTAGCATCCAACGGGAGATCAAATAAATCAGACAGTATCTTCCGAAGCCAAACTACCTCACAACTAGCAGAACAGGCTGCAACATACTCTGCCTCAGCTGTACTCAGTGCTACGCAGGACTGCTTTTTGCTAAACCAAGAGATCACACCTGATCCCATATTGAAGCAGCACCTAGATGTGCTCTTCCTACCTGCAACACTGCCTGCCGAATCTAAATCAACATAACCCTATAGGTTAAACTTTTGATTCGCTTCATACTTGAGCCCATAATCAATTGTGCCCTTCAGGTACCTCAGAATATGCTTTACAGCAACCAGGTGGACACTCCTCAGATCCGTCAGAAACTGGCTCAATGTGTTCACCGCAAAGCAAATATCTGGTCTTGTGTTCGTCAGGTACATCAAGGACCCAATCATCTGACGATACATAGAGACATCAACCGACTCAGATGAAGCATCACAAAGAAGCTTCAGATTCAATGCCATAGGTGTGGCCATGGCCTTGCAATCCATCATCCCAAACCTCTTCAGGATATCTACAGTATACTTCCCTTGTCTGAGGAAGATCCCATATGTACTCTGCCACACCTCCATACCTAGGAAAAAGTGCATCATCCCCAGGTCCTTCATATCGAACTCAGCAGCAAGCTTCCTCTTTGTATCTGCAATCAATCTGTCATCTCCTGTTACAATTAAGTCATCCACATACAGGAGCAGAATCACAGGATTCCCTTCCTCAACCTTGTAGTAAAGGTTGGAATCTGCTTTACTCTTGGTAAAGCCCAAACTAGATAGGAAACTGTCCATCCTACCATACCAAGTTCTGGGAGCTTGCTTCAAGCCATACAAGGCCTTCTTCAATCTGCACACATATGACTCCCTGTCATGTGTTTCAAAACCGAGTGGCTGCTCCACATATACTTCCTCTTCAACTACACCATTCAAGAAAGCAGTCTTGACATCCATCTGGTGTATTTTCCATTTCATTGCTGCATCCAGGGCAAGTACTGTTCTGATGGAAGTATACCTAGATACAGGTGCAAAAGTTTCTTCATAATCTATTCCCTCTTTCTGAGAGAAGCCACGAGATACGAATCTTGCCTTGTATTTCTCTACACTGCCATATGCAGCATGCTTGATTTTGTAGATCCATTTAGAAGTCACAACAGACTTCTCTTTAGGTCTTGGGACAACATCCCAAACATCATTCTTCATTATTGATTGGTATTCCTCGAACATGGCATCCTTCCATTCTTTCTTTTTCGCTGCTTCTTCATAACTGGAAGGTTCTTTATTCATGATGTCACAGAGTAAAGCAACATAGCTGGTATGTGATCTGGTTCTTTTCTTTGCTCTGTGTTTTTCTTCTGGAATGCCAAATCTTTCTGCATCTTGAATCAGCTCTCTAGACCATGCAGGTTTCCTCTTGTGAGAGTTATCCTCACGGGGTGGATCTATAGGTTCTTGCGGATCTTTAAACTCACAAACAACTTCTGGAATTGCTTCAGTCATGGTAGTGTCTTGAAATCTAGTTTCCTTAGGTTCTTCATAAACTTCGATAGGTTTGTTCCTTGATTTGATGAATGCTGAGTTTTCATGAAATGTTACATTCCTGCTGACATCAATATTCTTGAACCCTGGAAAGTAAATTCTGTAAGCCTTCGAGCTTTCACTGTAACCCACAAAGATACCCTTCTTTCCTGAAGTATCTAGTTTGGTCCTCTTTTCCTTTGGGAAATGAGTGTATACTGGACAACCAAATATTCTGAGATGGCTGACTTCAGGTTTCTTACCAGAAAAGACCTCTTTTGGTGTCTTGTTGTCCAATATCTTGTGGAGTGTTCTGTTCTGCACATATATAACTGTTCTAGCTGCTTCTGCCCATAGATGCATAGGTAGATCCTGGTCATGTAGCATTGTCCTTGTTGCTTCCATGATTGTTCTGTTCTTTCTTTCTGCAACTCCATTTTGTTGTGGATTGTAAGGAGCAGTCAAATCCCTCTTAATCCCCGAATCACTGCAAAGCTTCTTGAAGTCACCTGAGGTGAATTCTCCACCATTGTCGGATCTGAATGTTTTGATCTTCTTGTCAATTTGATTCTCCATCAAGGTTTTGAATTCCTTGAACTTATCAAACACCTCATCTTTGTTCTTCAAGAAGTATACCCAAGTCTAGCTAGAGAAGTCATCAATAACGAGACATAGTAAACATACCCACTCAAAGAAATGGATGACATAGGACCACATACATCTGAGTGGATGATTTCCAGGATACCTTTTGCCTTACTTTCACTGCTTGGGAAAGCCTTCTTAATGTTCTTACCCTTTGCACATCCTTTGCAAACACCTTCATGTTTGGTATTGATTTCAGGAAGACCCTCTACAGCCTTGCTTGCAATTGGAAGTTCCCTATAATGCATATGAGCAAGTCTTCTATGCCAAATTTCACTTGGCTCCATAGAGTCAGGTACAATGGCATGTTCAGGTTGACCCTTCAATTTATACAATCCTCCCTCGTACTCTCCAATCATTACTGCATCATCGATTGTTTTACCCTTTGGACACATTAGGACTTGTCCATCTACAAATGCAAACCTCATGCCTTTTGCATCCAATGCAGAGATGGAGAGAAGATTCTTCTTGAGCCCAAGTACATAAAGGACTTCTTTCATCTTCAAAGGTTTTCCAGAATCTAGGTTGTAGGAGGCTTCACCACTTCCTTTGATTGGGTATTGATAATCATCCCCAAGTTTCACCTTATGGGGTGATTCATGTTCAGATAGGTTTACAAAAGATTCCTTAAACCCAGTCATGTGTTTGGAAGCCCCACTGTCAATTAACCAATCATTACAACCATGGGAGATAGTACCTGTGAGAGCAGAGATTAGAACATACTCTTCTTCACTTGATGAGTCATCATCACTATCATCACTTTCTGCCCTAGCCTTCTTCTTTGGAGGTTCATCATCCTAGACAGCATGAGCATGGAACTTTCTTTTGCTACCCTTCTTCTTCTTGCTGGAGTTGTTGTTGTTATCCCTTTTGTTCTTGGGACAATCTGAAGCAAAGTGACCCTTCTCATTGCATGTGAAGCATCTTATATCCTTCTTATTCTTTTGATGGGATCTCTTGTAGCGAGAGTGCTCCTTCTTGGGATTGCTTCTTTTGGTGTGAGCTGCGAGAGCTTGATATTCACCTCCCATCTTTTCTTCACGAGCTGGAAGTCTAGCTTCTTCTTGAGAGTATTCCTCCCACAGTTTACTGAAAGAGATCAATTTCTTTCTTGCACAGATTCCTTGAATAAAGGAGTCCCATGACCTAGGTAGGCCATTCAGAGTGGTCATAACAACTTCGCCATTGTCCACTACTTCATCCACAGCTTCAAGTTGTTCCTTGATCTGAGAGACCTTGGAGAAGTAAGATTGAATGGTTTCTCCATTCAACATCTTGACCCCATTCAATTGATTCCGCAGAGTCATCTTCTGATTTATGTTCTTCCCTTTCCCTTCAAATAACTTGGTCAAGGAGTCAAACATCTCTTTGGGTGTCTTCAGAGATGACACATGAGGGATGAGATGGTCTTTGATAGAGTCAGCAATGATTCTCTTTGCCTTGACCAAGTTCTTCTTATGCAATATCTTAGCCTCTTCATCCTCTGGGATAGGGATGTCTTCTTTTATGTATGAGTCCAACTCATTCTCTTCAAGGATTAACCCAATCCTCTACTTCCAGACTCGAAATTTATTAGCCCCTTCAAGCTTATCCTCAAGCTTGGTGTGGTGAGACATCTTAAAGAGTACTTCAAATGGAAATAGAAAAGATTTAGGTCTTACCACTTAAATTGCTGAAAACTGGATCTGGTCCCGGATTAGGGTTTGTCGAAAAAACCCTAAAAATTCAAAATGTGAATTTCAACTTTTTGAAAGGATAGAAAGATGTGCCTTGATGGGCTGATGAACCTGGTGTATTTCGAATTTGAGATTTGCAAAGCTACACCCTTCAAAACTGCCTTTCTGTCTTCCTGGATTCACTGAGGAGAGCCCTGAATTAGGGTTTGGGTTTCCCGGAGATCTACCCATCCAAAAACCTCGATCCAAAGCTCTAAACTTCGCTTTTTGCAAGGAGCTTCCAGCTATGTCTACAGATTCCAGAAATTCCTATTTCTGAGGAAACCCTAATTTTTAGGGCCAAATATGAAAATGCTCAGAATTAAATTCTGATTGGATAGATAGATTCTCATTGATGAGTAGAGTCAATCTACTATACTGTTTTTCCAAAATCTGTGGAGAGAAACCAATAAACAAGAAACCCTAGTTTCCATCACTGCACAATGTCTTCTTCTCAGGTTAGCTCTGATACCATGTTAAATTTTGAGCATTAATTCACAATACTTTAGGATCTTTACTGAGAGAATAACATGTACAGTATATCAATGCATAACAATCATAATAATCATGACAAGCATCACAAGAATCAAAAGCATGAGAGACAAGAGACACAGAGTTTCCATGGGGAAAACCCTAAGGTGAAAAACCCCACAACTTCCTCAGAGATAGAGAGAGCAATGGCTCAACTAAAGTACAACCAAAATACACTGAGATAGTCTCCTAGTAGCAGATGATCCTCCTCCTCATTAGTGTGCCACTTTATGGGTGAGAGAAGTGTGAGTTTCCGCTTAATCAAATAGAGATCTCCCGATCTCTATTTATACTTAACTTGTTTTCCCAGTTACACTATGGGGCCAATTTGTCTAGCTAGGTACATCCATAATATAATATATATTTCAGGGCCGACCCCACACATGGTGGTCTAATAACCCATCAGCAAGTACACACACTTGCGACACTTGTCAATACACATGACGACACTTCCTTATAGAGGAATAACACATCTCTTATAAGGGTACAATAAATATATATGAAATACATTCCGAGGTTACATATACATCAACAGGTAATATTAATCTCTCAAAAATATTTTACATGCAAAGAAAAATTTCACTGACTCAACAATCCTAGAATACTTCTCAAATTTGCCAGTCTCAAGGTACTAACTTGATTTACATTATATAGCACTTTTCGTATGAGAGAAATGTTGACCAACGCGACCCTGGTCGACAGGGGTTCACCTCACTGTCGACACATACCGCAGTCTCCCTGGGCACCGACCCGGGCAAGTTTGAGCCCTCCCAGCAACACCTGCAAAGCGGATGAGGTCTCACCCGAGGCGTCCAAGAAGAGCAGATGGAACCATGTTTCCGCTAAGGGAGGAGGCGAGTTGTGGCTGCACGGACTAGCTCTATTGCGGTACTTAAACATTCGATGTGGAGTTATAACATATTATTTATCATCACAACAACAGTAAGCAGACATTGCATCAAGAAAATATAACAACATTCATATATCGCAACATTGCACAAAGATCATACCAAAACATCATCATTGTATTACTGTCACAGTCATATCCCAGAAGCAAAACATAGATCTCCATATACATCCACCTTCTTATTGCTCAGCCACTATTGTCTCTCTAACACTTACAACTGTCATCTATTTATAGGCCTCTTCCATTACAATGTTTGTCCACTTACTAACAACTTCCTAATCGACACTATGGACAAATGACCCAATATTTAACTGACTCGGTCCAAATGACCCAAAAACCCGCATACCGCAGTACAACTGACTCAATATTACATATATGTGGTCTAAGTGACCCAAAAAACCGCATATCGCGGTATACTTTAACCCAAATTATTCCTTCCACGCCCTCATCCAATATGTCACATCGTCAGCAGTACTGCGACATTTCCTAATCAAACCGCCTGCCAACATGCCCCCAACACATTCTTATGGCTCGCCCTCAAGCCACGTCAACTGCTGTACATCGTACACACCGTGGTATTTGATTTGAAGTCTGCATACAGCTGTTCAACGTTGCTGCAACTGTTCTTGTTGTCTGGATCACGCGGTGTTGTTCGGCACCCTCTGCTACACGGAGCGTCGACTCACTGTTATGTACTTCTCACCCGAAAGGGGTCATTGCCTGACTTGCTGTCATGTACTTTGCAAAATCATCCTCGAGTCTCTGTGAATGGTACAGATGGGAAGTAAAAGAGGATGAATAGTACCAAGGTGCGAAATTAGCAGATGACTCTGGCACATCTGTTTCGCACCGGCAAACAGCTCCTACTATGGTTGGGGAGCTATCGGCCCAACCATCGCATTGGTCAAGAAGAGCACAATCCTTCGAACAACTATTGCATACTTAAACATGTTGGACCGGCCCTTGGCTGGGTCATACCATAGTGTAAATGCACCCCTCGTGTCAAGGCGCTCAGGGACACTCGTTGTTCGGGCTCGCAAGGCCCCTGGGGTGCTACCACAGGAAATGAAGTGAAGCATTTCCATAGCCTCCTTGGAATTCCTCACAACTCAACTTGCAAATTGATCTAACATCATAACCACGCTATTTCATAAAGACTTCTTTGTAAGGAACTACCGTCGGCCTCAGCTACTTATAGCCGAACAATTCTTGGGACACGATGGTGGGAATGATGCCCCAATACCTCGCAACTACGTGCGTGAACCCATCGGCTGACGCAACGGGTGGCGACCATGCTGCCACCGAAGATCTCACATGCTGATGTGTGAGAAATCTCCTCACATCTTTCCGATTGTACTGGCCCAACATGCCATGTGCAAAACATACCGTCGTCATGTGGTAACGAGGCCGAATCTGTCATGCGCAATCATGTATAGGGATGATGGGCAGTGGTCGCAAGATGTTAGCGCGACAGTAGTCACAACACTGCCCCGTACCCCCAAAATCCTCCGTAATCATCACAAAATCCTTCATTAACTCAACAAAATCCACCGTAGACCCTGGTCGCAACGTTGCCATGTGTCTCTGATTGCTCCGAACTTGCGGCACAAGCTTCCCTACTTGCGCATTCCTTCTTCCATTGGTGCGCCATCTGTCATCAAGCAACCTGCAAATTTTTTTTTTGCCGATGCGACTTAGGCATCGCACTGTTCCAAGCCCGACCGATAGGGCTTCAACCGGTGACCATTGACCAGCTTGGGGAGTATCACCCCATCCAACTGTTGCAATTGAACCGCTCCTCCTGAAGTAATACTACTGATGCGATATGGACCCAGCCAATGCATCTGCAATTTTTCTGGATGTTTCATAAACTTGTTGTCGTACAATAGCACCAAGTCGCCTTGCTGAAACTGTTTACTTTTGATGTGGCAATCATGCCATGCCTTCTAGTGATCCTTCTCCACCCCTTTGTGAAAGCCAGCGATAAACCGATCCTCTTCCAGCTACACCAATTACACTAGTCGTTCATCTAATGCTACGACATCATCCATGCCCGTAACAGCTGCAATTCGAAGACTCGGAATAATGTACTCCATTGGTATAATCGCTTCTTTCCCATATACCAGCCTAAAAGGTGTCTGACTAGTCAACCTTTTACATGTGGTGCGATAGGCCCACAACACTGCCGGGATTTTCAGATCCCAGTCATCGCGGTTCGCATTGCACACCTTTGTCAGCGCATGCTCCAATACCTTGTTAAAAGCCTCCACCGTCCCATTCGCCTGTGGGTGATAGGGTGTACTCTTCTTATGCTGTATCTGCAACTCCTCCATCAATGCACTGATGGTGCGATTAAGAAAGTGGCTGTCTTGATCACTCAACAAAACATTAGGGCAGCCGAAACGAGTGATAATGTGATCAAACAAAAATCGAGCAACCGTCGCTGCAGAACAATCAATGACAGGTGCCGCCTTAGCCCAACGGGTCAAGTACTCTATCGCCATGATGATATACCGCGCACCTGTGCATTTATCGGGTGGGTTGATCGGTCCTACAAAATCCACGGCCCATTTGTCGAACGGTTGTAATGTAATTTGAGGCATCAACGACATCTCATCACACTGGGATGGTTTTCCAATTCGTTGACAAACATCGCAAGACCGTGCATAGTCTATCGCATCATTATGTAATGTGGGCCACCAAATCCCTGCACGTAGTACCTTTGGGTAGTCTCCTGACTACTATAGTGTCCTCCTGCTACTCCTCCATGTGCTTCAGCCAATATCTGCGCTTGCTCATGCGGCAAGACACATCTGCGCAATATCTCATCAGCGCCCAATTTATACAACTCTCCCACGATTAGCTGAAAGTCAGTAGCCTTGACAACCGAATGCTTCTTTTGACTGGTGGTGAAGTCATCTGGTGCAGTACCCGTTGTCAGAAACTGGATGATGTCATCAAAATAGTCATCAGCAATGTCAACTTTAAATAGTTGGGCATTCGGCAACTCGTCTTCGATATTAGTCGGTTCCTCCCCTGTATCAATCCATGATAGATGATCAGGACCGAAATTCAATCGACCTGGCTTCACAATGACTTCAAAATCAAACTCCTGAAACAGAAGTAGCCAGCGGCATATCTTCCCCCCCAACACAGGCTTATTAACTAAGTATTTCAATGCAGAATGATCAGTGAACATCTTAAAGTGTCCACCCAACAAGTAGTGCCTGAATTTCTGCAACATGTAAACCATTGCCAGACCTTCCTGCTCTGTGGTAGTGTAATTTCGTTCTGTAGAGGATAGCTTCCAACTGGCAAACTCAATGGGATGATCGAGATCGCCTTCTCCAGGTTGAGCCAACACAACACCCAATGCAGTTGATGAGGCATAAACATGGACATGGAATTCCTTACTCCAGTCTGGAAAGACCAAGATCAGTGCCGACGCCATCTTTGCCTTGAGCGTTTCGAAGCTATCCTGGCATTCCGAGCTCCACTGGAATGCCGCATCCTTCTTCAACAACTTTTCCATATTGGCAGTAATCGCAGCATAACCCCTGATAAACTTGCGATAATATCTCGTATGACCCAAAGTCGCTCGTAACTGCTTAACGATGGTTGGCGGTTGCAACCCCAAAATGAGCGCAATTTTGGTTGGATCAACCAGCAATCCCTGCTTACACACGATATGACCCACCAATATCCCAAATGGTGCACAAAAAATACATTTCTTCAAATTCAGCGATATCTGGTGCTGTCGGCATCGCTCAAGCATTAACCGCAGATTGGCCTGATGATCATGAATCAACCCATAAACTGTCCAATCATCCATATATACCTGCAAAATTTTTTGAATAAAATATTTGAATGCGGCAACAACGACCCGGGAGAATATCGTAGGTGCATTCTTCAAACCAAACGGTATTACCGTGTAGTGAAAGCAACCCCATTCAGTAACGAAAGTTGTCTTATGGCGATCTTCCTTGGCAATGCGAATCTGATGGTAGCTAGAGAATCCATTAGTGAATGAGTACATCTCTTGGCTGTCCACCCCTTCAATTACTTCATAAGTAAATGGGGTCAAAAAAGGGTCGTGTAAGCAGGCATCGTTCAACTTCCGCAAGTCGATGCAAATGCGCACTTCACCTGTTTTCTTGTCCTGCACCACCATAGGACTGATCCATTCGGACTCTTCCACAAGTTCAATGATACCAGCATCCAATATGTGATCAAGTTCCACCTTGACCTTTTCCTTATGTCATGGATTCAGCCGATAAGGTCGTTGTCGAACTGGCTTAGCATCTGGTTGTAATGGAATCTTCATCTCTCCTAAATCACTTAGGATGCCCTTCATTTCTGAAAACTTCATGGGAAACACGTCTTGAAACTCATGAAGTAACTCAGTAACCTTACTCATCATCTCATCATCCCAAAAATCCCCAACATTAGCAAACTTGCGAGTAGCCTCTGTGCCGATATTCATCTTGCGAAGCTGCAATGGTTGACCGAACGGAGTACTTGGCGCGACAGGTGGTACCACATCGCGACTTCCTTCAGATTCAGGAATGTTAACGTTCCGGGGATCATTATCGTCCGCTGGCCCTCCATTGATGTTGAAGACTTCCATGAGAGACTACATCTGATAGTATGTGTGCGGGTCAACCAGGTAGGCTGCTGGAACAACCTGAAGTACCACATCGCGGATGAGCTATAACGCGTTATGGACATTCGGGTTGGAATCCGCAAAAGTGAACGTATGAGTGAAACAGACCATTAACTCCCCCCATGTTGTAATTTCTCTGTGCAATTCGGCTGCAGTATACCATGAGCATGGCATCTCATCTAATGTGTGGATAAAATCATGGACCCACTCATCTCTGGGTCGCGCTGCCCATAATCGTTGGCATTCTATCAAATGATCACCAGGATTATTCCGGCCATCATACTTACCAGTGTGATAAACCTTAGTATCACCAAACTGAACCATCATCAACCTCCGACACTGTGACCAACCATCAATGAATTTCTTATGTGTCACCCACCAGCGTACTGGAGCAGCCTTTAGTGCTTCCCCCAATGCCAGCAGCCGCTGTGGTTCTAAAACCTGTTCTTCAAATTTCATCAAAAAGTTGGTTAAGCCAGGAGATCCCTCATAGACAGGCAATGTGACCATTTCTGTCGCAACACGACATAAAGACTGCGTAACTAAGACACATTTTTGGAGCGGTACTTCATGCAATAGGTTCTGCCAAAGTTTGAAGGCATCATCGGAGTCAGAAGACGCAGAGCTGTCGCTGTGCCATCCCAACTCACCGTTGGCGGTAGGGTGAATGTAGTCCTAAGAAATATTGAATGCATGGTCCCATATGGTGGGATCATCATCTTTTACAGGCTCAACATATCGGCGTCCTTCAGCCAGATCCAACGGAGCTATGACCCAGAAATCGTGATTCTCAAAGGTCATCATGCACAGCTTGAAGTTGATCACAGCTCCACTATCGTTAGCCCATCCAATGCCCAATAGCGCAGGATAGGAACTTCCTCCCTCAATGAATTCGATGACATCGAAGTCCGCATAAGTCTTCATACCCTCAATATCAACCATTAGTCGCGGAACCCATCCAATGGGTGTTACTTTCGCATGGTTAGCCAACCGGAGCTGCATAGGAGACCAGCTCAATGGGGGACTCTCCATTTTCTGCCATGCTTGCTTGGTTGAGATGTTAACATCCAAACCAAGGTCAAGAATAACAAAGTCAACATCATATTCACCAATCTGAATATTCATTCTCATCTCCTTGCCAGTCTTCCGTCACTGTAGAGAGTTTACTGCAGACTCCTGCCGTCCTTTCAGAAATTACTGCAACCATCCCTCAATCTCAACCAGGGCAACTGGGTCTCGGGCCAATAACAGATAGATTTCAATAAACTTTTGTAATGTCCCCGGTGGTGGCAGTCGATCAGCATCGGAAGTAGTATCAAAGACAGGTGGCATGTCGCAAACAACAGCCTTACCGCGGTCTTTCTCCAAAGTGCGACGTGCCTCCAAGAATGTCTCTCGCTCTGTGTCAATGTCGAAAGGTACCGTCTTCTGAACAGCCAACCAAATTAGTGGTAGCGAACTATCTTCCCCAGTCATCTTGCCTCCACGAGTGACAACAACCACCAAAGCATCTTGTGGTCGCGGTTCTGTAGAAATGGTCGCAATATTTGCACCCTGTGTTTGGTTCTGTTGCAGATTCCCCGGTTGATTGACATTTTGATTGGCGTTCGATGGTGGTTGCAGGGGCTGGTTCTGTACTGGATGTTGTACTTGATTCTATACTGGTTGCTGTGGCTGGGCCTGATTCTGTAGCTGCGGAGCCTTCCCAGCCTTCCATCGTGCAATCAACTGTGGACAATTCTCAAACGTATGATCATTACCAAAACAGAACCTACACTGATTCTGTAGTAGTGGGCAGTCGCGCTGATAAATCCCCCATACCGCACAGTGGTAACATTGAACAGATCCACGACCACCTCGGCCTCCTCCTCCATGACCAAATCCGCCACCGCGTCCACCCGTGTATCCTCCTCGGTAGACACCTGTTGCTGGTACTGAGGTTGGTTAAAGTGTTGCTGCATTGGGGCTGGTGGTATCCCTTTCCCTTGTGGTGCATACTGCGGTTGCTGTACATACTGTGGTTGTGGGGGAGTCATCTGCATCGGAGTATATTGCGGCATGAACTGCTGTGGTTGCTGTTGTTGTGGTGCAAACTGCATCTGTGGTTGCGGTAGCGGTTGAGCTAGCTGTAACATCCCAAATTTTCATAAAAAATTTAAATATTTGAAAACAGTATTAAATACGATAATTATAGTTGCAGAAAATAATAATTGTTAGATTACGACAGCAATGATTTAAAAAGTTGTTAGTACTAAACATGATTTAATTTCTGTATTAGAAACATTGTAATAACGACACCTTTAACACACAATTGACAAACATGATTATTGTAATAAATGCATTGACAGGTTAGAAATATAATGCGGTACTTTTCTTTTGAGATGATACTGACAGTTTGATTTCTTGATGTCCAAGGGTGTCCTATGAGGTACCCTGGAGTTTACTTAGCTGCAACGCTAAAGCATTTGAAATGTTCTATGTGCAGACGACAGGTAAGAAGTTCAATGATTGTATAGTTTAACAATGTGTATATAATTCAATTCAACGTCGGATAATAAAATGTTGTGAATTCTTCTTGCGAAGACAAAGTATCTGCAGGTATGACGGTTTAGTGCTGCTTCCTAGTTTTTCGACACTGTCTTACCTTTTAACAATGTTGAAAATAATGACATCTAGAAAGTCTACATGCTATTTAAGTTTGTTGTCGTAAACCCATGACGTTGCTATAGTTTGGCTTGGTCGTCGTCTTAAGGTAAATAATACTTGTACAGTACTAAGGTAGTAATTGTTTCGCTAGCCATCAATTGCATTTAAGAGTTAGGGTAAAAAGGTACATGGCAATGGCATTTTTTTATGCTAAAAACTATTCATTGGTTTTGTTGAAATTAAAAAATGAAAACTCCTATTTCATTTTATTTTTATAGTTGGAATAATGAAAATTATGATTATTATGCTAACCATATAATTCTCATAGATTACTATCCTATGCAATAGTTTGACAATTGTAAACTATTCACGATATATATGAAAGTTCACAATATTTAAACTCATATGAACTTGGAACTTAATACGTGGCTAAAATAAACATTAATATCCTAATCTCGACCATAATCTTAGAACTATAATTATTATACGATGTAACAATAATGTTTTTTGGGTTTATAAAAGATCAACATGAAAATTATATCGTCGTTATAATTGGTACTGACATGTATTAATGTCGACAGGATGGACGAGTTGACGGGTTATTAAAAATGGCATAAGCCTCAAGCTGTCGTGGAGATAGTGTCTCGATCCTGCATTAAAAGCTTGAACCAAACTCCAGCTGACAGGGATTGTTAACAATCCATGCAGTGTGATATCAATGTAATAGTAACTGCGACAGCCAAAGTGTAATGGTTTTTATATTGAACTCCTCCAAGCTGGCTGTTAATCAATCCTCCGTGTGCAAAAGTGGCAATGCCATGCTTGTGTTAATGAATGGGACATTAAATGCAGATGTTTTTCGTCCCGATGCAATCTTGCTGGCACTCTTATGATCGTCGATTTTAATGAGTTTGGGTCGTTGGATGTAACCCTATCTTTTTGTCATCGTTTTGGTTAATGAAGATTGAATGGCGTTCATTGTTACTATTGTTTCGGCAGTGAGGCCAACAGGTCGCTGAAATTTAGGGTTAGAAATCTTTGTAAGAGGTTTCGATCTCAAGACCTGTAGGTTAGGGGATAGTTGCAGGCTTCAACTCGCTACCATGGCGCGTGAAAGAAAGTAGTGTCTGTAGTTTGAAAACTGTTGATGTTGGTAGATTGCAATTTCGTTTCTATGTTTTTGAGTGGAACAAAACCTTCCTGCAACATGAGTAACGGTACCCTAGTCTCGTCCAAGGCAAGGAGCTCGTCGTTTTAGATGTGTATGTATAGAGTTCAGTCACTGGATGCAAGGGTAAGTGCCTTCATCAGTCAGTAATGTTTGTAACGTTCGTTTTACAGCTGGGAATGTATAATATCTAACCCTTAAGCGTTTAAATGGTAGGTATCAGTTTTGAAACGGAATACACAATCCATGGTTTGGAAAATGAATGGCAATTTCTCCATTCCTGGTAAGCTCTGGGTCTTCAAACCCTCGTAGGTGCTCTTTTGGTCTTGGTTGATGTGGTTTTTCAACAAATGAGTAACCAGTCTCTCCATGCTTCGGCGTTGTCTGTATGTTGAGCATCGATGAAGGTTTTTATGGTTGAAGTGAAAACTTATGTAGGGAATGACCCTCCTCCATTTAAATGATACTCTGTCTTTTACTTTAGATGTCTTGTTTCATGAAATAGGAGTCGTAAAACTCGTTTTAAGAGTGGGAATAAACCCTGTGTGGTTTTTACTTTTGGAATTGTAAAGTCAATCTATGCAATGATGCTTCCTTTGTGAAGCTGAATTTGTGTTGGTTCGAAACTTTGAACAACCTGTTGGTTTACGTTATGAGGAGTAAGAAGTAGAGCCGAGGCTCATCTACTGTGGATACAATACTTCGCTTCTTGGAAATGAAAAAAATACTATTTATTTTTGTGCTATTCGTCTGTGTTATATGTTTGAGTACTGTAGGTAGATATTGTGACTATCGAGCTATGTAAGGATCTATATGCTTTGTCATAGATGATAAACTCTGTAATATGCAATTACGAAATGGTTTCTCTTTTCGTTTGTAAGTGGAATAGAACAGGGCCACACCCTTGTTCGAGTCTTGTTTTGAATATAAAAGATATTTTAAATGAAAACTTCTAAAAAAGAACCGTCGAGCCAAAACTGGGTTTTAATCTGAAACTTGTATAGATCGTTGTTTATTCATTTTTGCAAAACGATGATAAGGATATAGTAATGTTACCATGATTGATACGAAAACCAGTTTTTGAGCAATACATAAAGATTGTAATATAGAGAGAGAGAGAGAGTAAGATGGATGAAAACAAAAATAGTGTTTACATTATTTTCATTCTCTGATAAAATAAAATATTTTGTGAAATTGTTATAACATGAATGAAACAATGTGTATGTGAAAATGTGAAGACTGTGTAAAATGACTGTGATTTGCAGCTATGTCTATCGTTAGCAACTCTATTTATTTACAACATCACTATTTCTATTGCAGATATAATGTATTGAAATTTTGAATTACATTTATTATCTATGTAATAATTAGAGATAAAAGAGGAAATAATATAATTGTAAAGAAGATCAACCATCTTTGTCTTTTATGGAAACAATGAAGTATTCTATAATATTTTAAATACTATACAGTAATTTCTACTATTTTTAACTATAGGACAGAAAATGATAAACATATAAATTACTGTACTTATCTATCAAATCAATGGCAGTTTGCCTATATTTTCACCTATACTTAATTTGCTTCTCTACACTAGAGTACAATGCAAATAACAACATGTGGAAAAATGTAGAGATTGGATTTTTCAATTCCAGATCATCATTTAAACTTAACATTCAGACTTTAAACAAAATTAGAAATAAATTCTTCTTCCAAACAGAAAATAGAGATTACCAATTTTACTAACATAACTATTAACTGAAATAAAATAGGAAACAGTAAAACCTGGATAAATCTGTAGGGAAACAAATAGCCCAAGAAGACTGTTCCACCCAACCAATTCCTGAAGACAGCCAAATACTTGCCTTAGGACCCCCGAGCCTGTTCACTGAACCACCAGGAGGAAGAAACTTAGGAATTTAGGATCTCCACTTGCAATAGCATTAACTGTTGAATTTTCAAGAACTAGCAGTCCAAAAGACCTACACCAACACCTCTGGTTCTTCTTAGCAAATAGTATGCAGAATTATTATTACACTCACAACTAGCCTCCCTATTTGAATCTCTCAGTGATCACCTGATGCACATGAGGAAATATTTCTGCAGAAAAATATTATGTAAGAGCTGCCTGCTCAATTCGAATTTGCCTTATGTAGGCTGCCTAGGCCCTTTCAGTTGTTACTGGGTCATTAAATGAGCTGCCTTCCCACTCCCACCACCTGGGGGATAATGCCACATTTTAGGGGTATTTGTCCCATAACCAACAGCTAGTGGTGAAGTGCAATTGCTGCCATCTGTCCCATGCCTTCCAACAGCTTCCATTACTCCTAGTGGGTCAGTGAACACTCATTTAACAACTTCCTTGGGTGTTTGTCTCCTACTTTAATTTATTAAATAATAATTATTCAGTAATTACATTCATCCTTGACCAAACTTGGTCATAATTACAAAACTTTGTAATTAAATTTAACATAAAGTATTTTGCCAATAAATAATAATTTCAGAAATTTAGGTAGGTGACACTATCTGCGGTTGCAGTTGTGGTTGTTTCACAGCGTGCTGATTGTCCTTGATGTAGAATGCATCGCACATTCTCTCCTGTAGCAACCCATATGCACGGAAATCCTTGTCATCGTGACCCATCGACTTGCAGAATGTGCAATAAATATTTCGTGGGGTTGTGACCATTTTCTTCATATACGGGAAATTATCATGACTGTGCCCAAACACCTGGCAAACACGACACCACGACATACTACCGCCATTCAATGGGTTTGGCGCACCTGACACCAAATAATTACGGAAATACGGGCAATTGTCCTTCGTATTGTTAGGAACCCATGTCTTTACTTTGTTAGTATATTGTTGTTGGACACATATGCTTTGTAAGTCGTCTCGTAGTATTTGTTATTCCATAGTTTATATTAGCCCATAGTATTGACCCATAGTATTGGACGCATATGCTTTGTAAGTCGTCCCATAGTATTATATGTCCCATGGTTTTGACTCATAGTATTGGCACCTAGACTTAGCCCATGGTTTGTATTGACACATAGTATTGACCCATTGTATTGGCGCCTAGACTTAGTATATAAGTGTGTGTTGAGGCCTATGAAGGCACCGTGAAGTTAATTGTATTGAGCTTTCTCAAAGGAGGTTTCCCCCTCGAAGTGGCCCGTGATCAATATAAAAGTGATTCTGAGTTTTATTATTTCTGATATCTCGTGTATTTGCATTAATTAATTATTGCAGGTTCATCACATCTGGTATCAGAGCACTTTCTTGGGCTCGTTGGGTGGAATTTCTGCCAAATTTTTTTTCGCATCTGTTGCAGCTTTGGAGTTGGGAATAATCCCTATCCGCTTAACTGTGGGAAGTACTTGGGCATAAGCCCTAAAACTCATTGTGAGGAGTACCACAGGAACCCCAAAGTAGCTGGCCCATTGAGAGGATCTACCAGCAAAAAGGGAAACGACCCCTACCTGATTGACTAGTTCCCACCCGTGAGGTAAACCAAGAGTTGTCGTTTGTTGCAAAGCAGTTATCAGTTTTACCTGAGCCGTGGAGTGAGGGGTACTGCCCCAATACGAAAGCCGTCAGACAACATTGGTGGCCGATTGAAACACCTGAACTGTTAGGAAGCCATACATACCTGGGGTCCATATCTATTTTTAGTTGAACTGTTGCCCACTTCCGCTCCAGATCCAGCCATTTCAGATCTATTCTGAAAATCATTCCAGATCCAGTCGTCGTTTCAGATCCAACCGTTTTCAATCCCTTCCGCGCCGTTGCAGATCCATCTGTTGCAGATCCCTTCCGCGCCGCTGTTGCTGATCCATTTCTAAAAAAAAAAAAAAATAAAAAAATCCACTTCCCAAGACCAGAAATCCCACATTTGTCTATTTTTAGGGTTTGCCATAACTTCTTCAATTTTCACCCGATTGCCTTCAAATTTTACCATAGAGTTCCTGCTTCTGAAATCCCCATTTTTTGTTTCCCTGTCCCTCAGAAAGTTTCAAAACTGACATCCCTGCAATCCCATTCTGCATATTTCATTCCTGAAGACCCTATCCCAAATTCCACTTCCCAAGACCAGAAATCCCACATTTGTCTATTTTTAGGGTTTGCCATAACTTCTTCAATTTTCACCCGATTGCCTTCAAATTTTACCATAGAGTTCCCGCTTCTGAAATCCCCATTTTTTGCTTCCCTGTCCCTCAGAAAGTGTCAAAAACCTAGTCAAACCCCAATTACCCCTCTGAGTTTTTCCCAAATCCAAATTTCTCCTTACTAAATAAGCTTGTGTTTGTGTTTTTCTATCCATTCCCCCCCCCACAAAATAAAAATAAAAATTAATAGTTATGGTTGTCACTCGCATTGGAGCAAACACCATGGAGGAAGCACTTGCAGCCATCCAAACCAAACTCCAAGATCTGGATGAAAACTTTCTCAGCCTCCATCTTCAGCATTCAGCCATGAACAATAACCGACAGCTAGAATCTTTTGCAGCCACGGGGTTCTCTTCTTCCAGCAATTTTCGTGGGCCGAAGCTTGATTTTTCTCGCTTCAATGGTACTGATCCAACTGGATGGATATACCGAGTAGAACAATATTTTAGTCTGCATAATACTTTTGATGTCCAGAAAGTTCCACTTGCATCCTTTCATTTGGAATAGGAAGCCCTTCAATGGTACCATTGGTACATCAAAGCTCATCCCGAGTCAAACTGGATAGATTTTTTCCAACTCCTTTTGCCACGATTTGGTCCTAGTGCTTTTGACGAATTCATAGGAGCACTCACTAAACTTCACCAAACTGGCACAGTGAGAGAGTATCAGATGAAATTTGAGAAACTAGCCAATCACATAGAAGGATTGTCTGATGAAGTCTACAAGAGTTGTTTTATCAGTGGTCTCAAGGATGAAATCCGCTCAGAGGTCAAAATGTTTTGTCCCAACACAATGATGGAAGTCCTAGGGTTGGCTAAGTTGGCCGAGGACAAGATCGCAGCTCAACAATGCTCCAAACCCACCTTTGTTCCCTTCAGAAATATGGGTTCCCAACGACCTCCCATCACGCCTGCTCCTCAACCAACTCCTATCAAGCAATTGTCTGAAACAGAGATGCAGGCATACCGAGAAAAAGGGCTTTGTTATAATTGTGATGAGAAATTCATTCGGGGACATAGATGTGTTCAACAAAAGCTCTATCTCTTGGATGTGGATTCTCCGCCTGCCTCAGAACTTGATGAAGAAGCTCCATATACAGTAGATGATCAGGTCGACTTTCAACACCCTCCTGTTGACACCCCATCTCAGGACGACCCACCCGAGATCTCTCTCCATGCTGTAACCGACGTCACCACCCCACAAACAATGCGAGTCAGGGGATACTTCAAGAAGCTCCCTCTTACCATACTCATTGATTCTAGTAGCACTCATAACTTCATTGATCCTCGGATTGCCAAACAGGCTGATTGTTTTGTCCATCCTTGCTCCAACTTTGAAGTCATGGTTTCCAATGGGGGCACCTTACTTTGCAAGGGGAAGTGTCCCAATGTGCGTTTCTCTATGGAAGATTATAACCTACGCTCTCACATGTTTTCCTTGTCCTTAAGCAGATGTGATGTGGGTTTGGGCGTTCAATGGTTACGCACACTTGGCACCATCATATGGGATTTTGCTGAACTTTGGATGCAGTTTTCAGTCAATGGGGCACAACACAAATTTATGGGCTCACAACCAGGGCCTCTCTGCATCATTAGTTCACATCGCCTGGAAAAAATACTTAAGAAGAATTCACATGGTGTCATCGCTCAGCTCCATTCCATTCAGATGCACCCATCAATAGTCTCCACTACTTCCTTGGATAGATATGGAAGTGTCTTTGTTGAACCAATGAGCTTGTTTCCTTCAAGAGACCTTTCCGGTAAGAATTTATCCGCATCTACCTCTCAGTAGGAAATGATGACTATTTTGCATACAGTACAGAAGTGGCAGCCATCCCTATTGGGGAATTATTTTTGCATCAAGACTGATCTCCAGAGTCTGGAAACTTTCCTGGAACAGCGGGTCTCCTCCCCAACACACTTGAAATGGGTTATCCAACTCATGGGTTATGACTATGCGACCACTTACCATAAGGGTAAGGACAATATGGTGGAAGATGCTCCTCCTCGCACATTTGATGACCCAGTTTATCTTATAGCTATTTCTCTGCTTGTTCCAAATTGGTTGCAATATGTTCAATGGGGCTATCTCTTCTATGAACTCCATGCTTCTTCATCAATAGGGCACTCTGGGTTCCTCAAAACGTATGACCAGGAACAATGTAACTTATTTTGGCAGGGACTCAAAAGGAAAATTCAACGGATGGTGGTTTACTGTGATACTTTCCAGGTTAACAAGGGTGAAACGACCCTCCTTTCGGGACTGCTCGAACCCTTTCCCATCCCTCCACATATTTGGACAACTATTTCTATGGATTTCCTAGAAGAGATGCAGTGGTATAGTACCACATCTCAAAAGACACCATATGAAGCAGTCTCTGGACATGCACCACCAGTTCTTCTTCCATACACCTTCAACAACTCCCCAGTTCAGGAAATTGACTCAATTCTTCGAAATCGTGATCAGCTTCTTCTCATTCTGTAGGACAATTTTCACATTGCAAGAATTCGACTGAAACAAAAAGTCGATCAACATCGTTCTGAGTGCACTTTTCACATCGTTGATATGGTTCTTCTTCGTCTACAACCTTCCATGCAATCCTCCCCGAAACTCCAAAGGTGCCAGTGGCTTGGAATGCAACCCGAGGATGCTACAGGGGACCCACTCCTTTAGATTCTACATCAATTTCCACATCTAAAACTTTGAGGACAAAGCTTTTTCTAAAGGAGAGGGGATGTTAGGAACCCATGTCTTTACTTTGTTAGTATATTTTTGTTGGACACATATGCTTTGTAAGTCATCCCGTAGTATTTGTTGATCCATAGTTTATATTAGCCCATAATATTGACCCATAGTATTGGACGCATATGCTTTGTAAGTCATCCCATAGTATTATATGTCCCATGGTTTTGACTCATAGTATTGGCGCCTAGACTTAGCCCATGGTTTGTATTGACACATAGTATTGACCCATGGTATTGGTGCCTAGACTTAATATATAAGTGTGTGTTGAGGCCTATGAAGGCACCGTGAAGTTAATTGTATTGAGCTTGCTCAAAGGAGGTTGCCCCCTTGAAGTGGCCCGTGATCAATATAAAAGTGATTCTGAGTTCTATTATTTCTGATATCTCATGTATTTGCATTAATTAATTATTGTAGGTTCATCACACGTATGCCCTTCTCCTCGGCATCGCGTACACCATACTTTATCGCACTGTTCCTTGTTCTTATTCAAATCTTGCAACTGTATAGTTAGGTTAGCGAGCTGTGTCTGTATCTGCGACATCCCGACTGCATTATCTCCAATCGGTGACACCTCCAATCACATTGCAATCTCTAGAGATTCGCTAGGCGTCGATATGTTTTGCTGCATCAGCCGCAGGCGAATGTGGGGTAGCAGTGCCGCAATGAACCATTCTTTATGTTGGACGGCACTCATATCGAAACAAACCTTTTCCATCAGCATCTTGAATCACTGGTCGAAATCCCATACCGTCTCATTGGGATACTACTTAATCTCCTTCAATTCAGTAATATATTGAGCCTCCGACTTAGGCTTTCTAAATTTGGCAATGAGCCCATCCCGAATCTCATCCAGCGACTTCTCTGGGGCTCCCGTAGGGACTAGAATAAACTTCATGAACCAATCTAATGCACGACATCGTAGAGTCATGGCTAACTGTCCTTTCTTAGCATCGGCATCAGTGATCTTTTTCATGGTCTAGACTGCTTCACACAAAAACCAATACTGTTCTAGGTTGTTTGTCGCACTTCCATGGAACAATGGTAACTTAGCATCATTGCCCGCCATTCTGGGATTCCTTCCTCCTGTCACTGTGCTACTACCAATTAACTTCTGTGGAATTGATGAACTTGGAAGTGTCAAAGTGGTATTTCTTGTTGTTTGTGAGTTAGTGAACGGAGGTGTGGGTACGTTGGTGCCAGGGGTTGGTCCTGCCTCTATCCTGGGCATATTCTGGTCGTCCCTGTCAGGACTGTGAGGTCGCTTCGTCCCGTGTGGTCTTCCTTCGCGGTTTTGTAGTTCAATCGCAGCAGGACCTTCTCCTGTCCTCTGCCTCTTCTCCTGTCGAAACCTCTCTCCTCCTCTTGTAAGACCACTTTCTTCCTTGGCTTCGCGCACAGTCTCCTCATGGTCTGCACCCATCTACCCATTACCATTCCATGTACCGTTCCCCAGCAGTTGCAGTACCCACGGCCTCCACCCACCAATCTGTCTACTGATCAATGTGCATCTTTAATATACCCTTTTCACAGATTAGCATCTTAATCGACAATTGGAGCGACAACAGAAATATTCCCCTTGGTCCGTGGACGAAGTATCTTTCAGATTCACTACAGGATTTCTACGTGTCGACCGCAAATTCAGTGATATATCCCTCCAAGATGCTATCAATCCAAACTTTGACAGCCCGCGATGCCTTATTATCAACTTCCTGCAGCTCCTGAATCAACTCCGGGGTCCAAGTCATCAGCTCACCACCCTAGAAGTTCCTCTTCTGAAGGTCAACTTTGACAACCACTGGTACAGAATGACCGGGAAGTCACAGAAAAACCATTCATGCGGACCGTCGTGAATATACATTCCCAGCCAGTGATCGACTGTCAGTCTCGTGTTCCAAATTTCTTCTTCCGCAACTTTTGATCAAACTAGCTCTGTATCTCTGGCTTTTTTGGGTGCCACAACATGGCCTCCTTTCACTTTGCACACGGTCCCGACAACGGAACCATTTGTTGACCAACGTGACCCCAGTCGACAGGGCTTCACCTCATTGTCAACACATACCGCGGTCTCCCTAGGCACTAGCCCAGGCAAGTTTGATCTTACCCAACAACACCCACAGAGCGGATGAGGTCTCACCCGAGGCGTCTAGGAAGAGCAGACGGAACCATATTTCCGCCGAGGGAGGAGGGGAGTTGTGGCTGCACGGACTAGCTCTATTGCGGTACTTAAACAGAAACTTAAACATTCGACATGGAGTTATAACATATTATTTATCATCAGAGCAACAGTAAGCAGACATTGCATCAAGAAAATATAACAACATTCATATATCGCAACATTGCACAAAGATCATACCAAAACATCATCATTGTATTACTGTCACAGTCATATCCCAGAAGCAAAACATAGATCTCCGTATACATCCACCTTCTTATTGCTTAGCCACTATTGTCTCTTTAACACTTACAACTCTCATCTATTTATAGGCCTCTTCCATTACAATGTTTGTCCACTTACTAACGACTTCCTAACCGACACTATGGACAAATGACCCAATATTTAACTGACTCGGTCCAAATGACCCAAAAACCCGCATACCGCGGTACGACTGACTCAATATTACATATATGTGGTCTAAGTGACCCAAAAACCCGCATACCACGGTATACTTTAACCCAAAGTATTCCTTCCGCGCCCTCATCCGATATGTCACATCATCGGCAGTACTGCGACATTTCCTCATCGAACTGCCTGCCAACAAGAAATAACTAAATTCAGTTACATTGTAACATAGTTGTAGGTATGTTACTTTCATCTGAAGTCATTAATTGATTTTCAGCTCTTTTATTAGTTTACTTATTTTTGCTAGGTGTATGCATCTTTTCGCCTCGAATGTACACATTTGGTTGACCTCCTGGTTGACCAATTGTTTGTGTTGTTTATTGGATATTTGGAGGTACTCCATCCTGCCTCATATAATGCATCATCTGAATGTTTTCCTGCCCTCTAGGTGGCATGAATGCCAAGGGTGTTGAATGACTCACAAATTGTCCTAGCACAGTAGGATACCGCTGCCCACTCATCTGACCCTGTGGCATATTTGATGACTATCCTGTAGACTGTTTCTTAGCTGGAATGGACTAGAAAAATATTTCCACTAACTGTCATATTTTCCCTATTGGAATTTGGTGAGATTTCAATGCCTCTAAGGCTATCTTTGCATATGTGTATTTCTCATAAGATATAGATCCCAATTCTTTAAACACTCTTTTTAGACTAAGCCATATTGGAATTAGGAATTTAATCTATCAATGACCTGATCTCCTGCTATAATTCCTTCCATTGCATACGTCTGAGGAAGTTCATTCATTTTTTCATTCATCTTGTTATGATACACTTCTTTGGGCCAAAATTCTCCATTTCTATCCCAACGGTGAGGCAATCCTAGATTTATCATTTTATCAAACATCCCCTTAAATGTAGTTAGCTCATCAAACATAATATTCATATGTATTTGACTTCTTTTCAAAAGAGTTTGCTTGGTGATCATTTCCTTGGACACTTTAATCAATTGAGTTTTGTTTATGATATGTGATTGTTCTAACTATTTTTTGCTCATACCATTGAGATATTTTATTATTTCAGCAGATTATTTGGGCATCTCTCCCAATTCTACCTCAAGTATTTTGATTTCTTCTTTGGATGAAATGTACAAATTCTAGTTCTTCTTATGTAACTTCATGTAATGTCCCTTGTTAGGAATTTTATTTAAATGGCAATTTTTCACTTTTTTCCCTAGTTCGACCTTTGACTAGTTTTGAGCTCTATATCTCCAAATTGCTCCAATTGCTCCCAAATATTCTGAGAAGGTATATGGATGATGTTAGAACATAAATATGTGTCTCAGGGATGCTTTTGTACCTTTAAAATACTTCTGCAAATCCTCTTTTGATTCTGGTCAATGTAGGAAACTTTACTAGTAATTTCCCTTTGACTAGTATTGGTCTCTAGGTCTCAAATTGGCTCCAAATGCCTTCAAATCTTCAAGGAAAGTGTTTGAATGATATTCGTGATTGATTATTATGTTTAGGTATGATTTATGACCATCAAAAGACATCTGAAAACTTGTTTAATATTATGGACAAAGTATGGAATTTAACTAGCAATTTGAGGTTCAAATCCCCCCGGGGTAAATACTGAAAATGGTTTCCCAAATGCCTCCAACCCCACTCGAATTTTGGAACATAGGTAGGGTATTTCTTAGGGGAATTATTAAGGTCTCATATGCACCATTAATTAGTTATTACGTCTGTTCTAACCTTCTCCCAAACAACAGCAAAAATCACTAGTTCGACCCTTGGGGAAATGGCACCAAATCTTCTCCAAATGTAAATAAAGTGAGTAAAATGACTTCAAATGCTTGATTAATGAACATGAAACTTTTATAATACATCAATAAAATTCCATTCATCAATAAACCATCAATATTTTACTTATCCATTCAAATCCATCAACATTACATTGGTTCACAACAAGGTAGTGGGGAAATGACACTATTCTTTCATTAAAAATGAGATTTATACATTTATACTTGGAATTTTGACGCGAAACTTTCTGGAGATGAATAAAAGAGTATTTAATTCATATTACAAAATAAATGGGGCATTAGAATCTACCCCAAATAGTACAATAGCTCACCAAAAATGCCCTCCCTCAAGGAGCAAGAATATGCCTTCAAAAATGGGAATGGTTGAGAGAATGTGATGCATTAGAAGAAACCATGATCTTCCCTGTAGCTTACACCTGCAACAAATGACTCCATTAAATCTCCAAATGAAATTTCTGAAAGGCCTTTCCAATTACCAACTTGGATGGGAATCTTTCACCCTCAAAATTGGCTAAGGCAAGAAACTAGTCATCCACTAGCTCTCCCTCTTCACAAATGCAATTGCAAATTTCTCAAATGATCAAAAGCTGCTATTATTCTTTGTTCATGACTTTTATAAACTTCTAATGTACTCCATGGGTCTAATTGCTTCCAAGAGACTCATGCCAACTCAAGTTGGGAAGAGATTCCAAAGAATGTCACTTGTACAACAATTCCTAGTCTCCCACTTCCACCAAATCACATGTGGAAGCATCTTAGCTTCCCTAACTCCCTTGAGCACCCTCTTGGAGGCTAGTTTTATCCCTGACATGTCATATATGTCATATTTCAGCCTTCAGGTATGATTTGTGTCATAGGTGTCATAGCATCTTCATCATTGTTGTCATAGAGATAGGGAATCTAGCCCAAGTGTCCCACTAGCTCCGAATTGCCTCTTCCTCTTCTATGCGAGTTAATATTCCTCTATATTTCGACCTTGTATGAGTCATGCCATGAATAATACCTTTTTAAATCCCCCAAGTATGTTACCATTCACCTTGAATTCGAATTGGTGAGAAAATGATGCCAAGTGTAGTGGGGAAATCTAGCCATATGTGGGTCCCACTTCCTCCATGTGTCTTCATGATCAAATGCCACTTTGATTTTCACTTGTATATATTTATTTAGATCATTTATTAAATATTTATTCCATTCTAATGTTCAAACATCATTTATTATCCCCCTTATTCCAAATCCCAAAGCTTCCACCCCAAACCTAGGAAACTAGTAATTTTTCTCCTTGGCAATTATTTGACCTTTAGCATCAATTTGATAAACTCTCATGAATATGGCCAATGGGATTAGGCCATTGTTACCCAATTCAAAATTTGGGACATGACAAATCCTCCCTTCCCAATATTGCTTGTCCTCAAGCAATTTCAAGCATGGGTGTTGAAGAACCTATTTTCTGTATAATACTTTGAAGTTGCCACTGAGTTTCCCAACTTTGAGTCTTCGAGATTCCATGAAGATTTTAGAGAGGAACCACCATGCTTGTTGCTGCACTACTCTGATAAAAATCACTTTATTAAGTGGGAAATCCATCTCCCATACTTCTTGTTTTCCCAAAAAATTGAAACCAATGAGACAAAACGTATTCCAAGGTCCCATTGCTTGTATTGCACCCCAACAATTAAGAGTGCTCTCCAACCCATACCATCCAATAAGAGGATTCTAGGATCCCATTTTATTATATGCATTCTTCCAAACATCATAATTGCAAAATATATTCATCAAAGTACATAACAACATAATGAAAATGTACATAAACAAGATGCTCCATCAAAGAGTCATGAAAGTGCTTATACCTCCAAGCAAGTAGACCACCATTTTCCAAGTGCATACAATCTTCAAGTGACCCATCAAATATGCTCCAATGACATAGGTGAGGATCCCATGTCCTATAATGTTGCTCCAAAAGGATGTGATATGCATCAAAATATTCAGCCATGTATTCCTTCATCCAAGAAGTGAATGTGTTATCTCCCCAAATAAATTTGTCAAGTTGATAATTTTTAGATGATAGGATGTCATTTGAAAATTCATTTATAAATTTATTAAGGCTCATTGTTGATAGCTTTATGCATGTGATGAAGTTTGAAAATCATTAGATTCGGTTTTCACTTCAAAATTTTCAAACGACAGGTTTCGGTAGCTAAGCTCTTATGTAAAACGGTTCCTAAGCTACCGAAAGCTCTGCTTTCGGCAGCTTACACGAAATTGCCAGAGCTCTCCTAGCTACTGAAAGTAGAGCCAAGTTTCCAACACCTGGGGCGATTCGGTGGCTTAGTCAAAATGCTAAGGTTGATTCATTAGTCACTGAATGAAGGGTTTTTTGCAGCTTACCACCTTCTAGCCCAATTTTGATAGCTACCGAAAGCACCAAAACGCAGAAATCGACCGTTGAGCATCAAAGCTAGTTCCCGATGACTTGAGCATCTTGAAGGCATTTTCCAGAGACTGGTGAGTGTTACAGGTCATAATCACTTTCATTTCCATATCGGAGGTTACCTGTAGGGTGAATAGAGAAATATTCCCTGCCAATTTTGAGAGAAGGATAGCAACAGAAAATGGGCGTTTTTATATGAAAAGTCATCATCTTCAAATGACGCTTCTGAGCGATGGGAGACTTATTTTTCAAAACGCTCAGAGGTTTTTGTTCCTGACATGTCAGAGCACAATAAACTCTCTCTGTTTTCCTACAGGTGTTGTAGGTTGAGAGAATCGAATCCATCTCTGAGCCCTAATCTTCAGAGCTCATAATTTGTCTGTTTGACACATGTTTTTGAAATGAAGATCCCGAGAAAATAAAAATGAATTTCAATGATCTAAGGGAGTTTTTTGCTCACAATGGATCAATGCACAATAACCTCTCTTTTTTATACACAGGTATCATAGACTTGGAGAGCTGAACCCATCTCTGAGCCCCATTTTTCAGCAGTTTGGCCGAATTAATGGCGTTTTTCTGTGCAGAGTCATCATTTTCAAATGATGCTTCTGAGCGACTGGAGAGTCATTCTGCAAAACGCTCAGAGGTTTTTCTTTGTAACACGTCAGAGAACAAAAAACTCTCTCATTTTTCCTACAGGTGTCACATATTAGGAGAATCGAATCCATCTCTGAGCCCCATTTTTCAGCACTTTGGCTAATTAAAAAATGATTTTTTTTGGTTTATTGAAAAACGGTTTTTGATTTTCCCCCTTTCCAAGGGTTTGAACATTTTGTAAAAGGATATAAATCCCATGACTGAGGTAGAACAATGGTTCGATTTTGGAGAGACTGATCCATATTTGTACTTTCAGACTTCAGTGATTTCTCAGATAATACCAGCTTCTTTTACTATTCGCCTTTCAAATTTCTTTTTCTTATGTTTCTGTATTTACAGTGGATGATTTATTGCCTGTAGGTTCACTTGTCTATGTTAAATAGCTGTTATCCTGTTTTGGCATTTGAGAACTGAACATGCATGTAATTTATTTTGTTGTGATTATCCATTTATATACAAATTTCTGTGTATGAGTTTGCTGATACGACAAGGATTCACTCCCATTAACCTCTTAGCAACCCTCTGAACAGCGGTAGTCAAAGCCTTGTCTCCCTAAGCGTCCCTATGTGTGTGTTGAGTGTGTGAGTTTTGATTTCAGTCATCCAATTTGATCCAAACAAACCCCATCTTCTAAGATAAGTTCAAGTTACCAGGCATCTCTGAAAACAACCTAAGAGAGCTTCCTGGAGTGATAACAAATTGGCGCCGTTGTCGGGGACAGGAGTTTGAAGCAAGCTTCCCTGGGAGACGACATAGTTTCATCTTTTGGTGATAGACAAAGGTTGGGCATTATATTGGTTGTAAGCATCTATCTGGCGACTCCACGTTTAAAGACTCCACTGGGGAGGATCCTGTCGATTGAAGATGAAGGGACTGAAGTGCAAAACCAGGTATCAGTTCATGAGCTTTCATGAACTTTTATTGATATTTATTAGTTCATTTTTGCTTTTCCCTTCATGCATTAAGAGGATCATCTTGTGCTTTGTATTTTTGAATGATCATCAACCTTCTTTTATATATCCATCCTTAGAAGAAGAAAATATCCATCTTGCTTGTGTTGTTGATATTGATCCTATATCTTCACTTCAGCATATTGAGAAGGATGAGCTTTGCATTCAAACCTTCCATGAATCTGATCACCCAGGTAACTTTGAAGAAGTTGAAAGTGATTCGAAGCCTTCTCAGATCTCATTATCTTCAGTTATTATTGAACCTTTCCATCAACTTGTTATTCCTCATAATCAGCCCACTGCTTTTCAAGCTAAAATCAGAATGAAGATGTTCAAACCTTTAAGGCTGCCCTGTCTCCTTCACCCTTATCCTCTTGACTGTTATGAATACCTTCCCCGGTTTTCTGGAGAGAACCAAGTTTTAGCTGAGGAACACCTAGAATCCTTTGAAGGTTTTGTTGATCGTTTTCAGATTGTTCATGAAGATGTGATCATGAGATTCTTCTCCAAGTCTTTGATTAGAGATGTTGCTGCATGGTTTAAAGTTATGAGAGCTGACTCTATTGACTCTTGGATCGAGTTGTCAAATACCTTATTGAAGCATTGGGGAGAGAAAAAATCTCTTGATTTGTATCTCGCTGACTTTTATGCTTTGAAGAGAGAGAAGGACGAAGCTCTATCTGTTTTCAATTGAAGGTTTTATAGTAGCTATCATGACCTGCCTTTAGAGATCCGACCTACAAAGAAAGCTGCCATGATATACTATGTTATGGGTCTTCATTTAGAACGTGCCCTTCTTCTGTTAGAAAGGAAGTCTTCATCCTTAAGTCATTTGTTTGAAGATGGTCAAGAGGTAGAGGAGAACATCGGTGCATCCAGGTGGATCAGAATGTAGGTTGAATCTGAAAATCTGCAGGCATATAAGCAAGCCGAAGGTCAGTATACTTCCGATTTTGAGCAGGAGAGTAATGAGGTTGAAGCAGATTTGGAACAACAACAAAAAGAATGTCACTACATTTCAGGTTCAGAGCAAGAAAGCAGTGAATATGAAGTAGATTTGGAACAACAACAAACACCTGAGCTCATTTCAGATTCAGAATCAGATTCCTCAGTATTCACAGAGTACCTTAAAGACAGGTATGGGTGTAAAGTTTATGATCATTTTGTAAATCAGGAAGGGCCTATGATGACTGATGATATCTTAGGAAATTATATGTTCTTAGCTGATCCTAATCCATATGATGTAAACCCTGTGTTGTTATCCTCTTGTGATCATTATGCTGAAAAGAAATTTATAATTTTTGATGATCACAAGTTGATCTTAAGAGAACAAGAAGGTCATCAATCTTCTGGCAAAGAAGCAGTTAGTGATGTGCAGCTGTTTCCCGAGAATCAACCTGTTTATAATCTTCTTTTCAAAGATCCGGTGGCAGTATTCATGGAATCATACATTTCAGGGAACTTGAAAATTTCAGATTTCTTCGGCTCTCCCATTTTTTCGGCTGAGTATAGTTTCCTGAATGAGTTTTATTTACTATTGTTACATTTCAAACATCAGTTGTTAAGTAGTGACAGAGACAAGGTTTCTTCGGTTTTGAAGTTACTTGGATGGTTGTTATGGAAGTCAGCATTTACTTAACCAAATTGCAGAGTTTGTTAGAGTAGTATAGGGTAGGAAATAAGCTCACTGCCTGAGCATTTCTTTCTTCCAGTTTGCAGCAGAAATAGCAGTTAGTTTGTGTGAATAAAGACAGCTCTTGAAAGGTGTTCAGAGGATGGTTGTATTACTGACTCCATGCCCAATGGATATAAGACACTATTGGTAGGGGTAATTTGGCTTCAAATGATGAGCAGGGTTACAGGATTTGGATCAGGTTTTGAAAGCAGCATTTGAGACTTCATAGCCCAATGGATGCAAGGCATGGCTAGCAGGTTTACAGCAAGGATAATTTTAGGGGTGAAATTTAGCCCATGGGCTATTTTTCCATGTTTTGTTCCCAAAAAAGATTCACCAATTTGCATTTTTTGAAGCCCAATTTCGCCCAATTTTGATGGGGTAAACTTTTTCCACTCTAAAAATTGCCAAATTATTATCTAAACTATATAAAATTCTTAGAAATTGAAATAATTTTAGAAAAATATCGCCAAATATTGTATAGTTGACATTTTAAGAATTGGTATGATTCGCCAAGGTTTATACACTTTTAAATAAGTATAGGTCCTTAAAATTATCCCTAGTTTACAGTTGAACATTTGTGGACAATTTGCAAAGATTTGGTGAAAGTTTAAATGACTCCATTGCCCAATGGAACACTAGACTAGGTTCTGTATTTTGTTTATCTAGGAAAGGCATCAGATCTATGGTTCTTGAAACCTCACAGGGAGGTTTTCATCCCCGAGAAGGAGCCAGATGTTATCTCCCCAAATAAATTTGTCAAGTTGATCATTTTTAGATGATAGGATGTCATTTGAAAATTCATTTCTAAATTCCTTAAGGCTCATTATTGATAGCTTTATGCATGTAATGATGTTTGAAAATCATTAGATTCGGTTTTCACTTCAAAATTTTCAGAAGACAGGTTTTGGTAGCTAAGCTCTTATGTAAAACGGTTCCTAAGCTACCGAAAGCTCTTCTTTCGGCAGCTTAAACGAAATTGTCAGAGCTCTCCTAGCTACAAAAAGTAGAGCCAAGTTTCCAACACCTGGGGCGATTTGGTGGCTTAGGAAAAATGCCAAGGTTGATTCATTATTCACCGAATGAAGGTTTTTTTGCAGCTTATCACCTTCGAGCCCAATTTTGATAGCTACCGAAAGCACCAAAACGCAGAAATCGACCGTTGAGCATCAAAGCTAGTTCCCGATGACTCGAGCATCTTGAAGGCATTTTCCAGAGACTGGTGAGCGTTACAGGTCATGATCACTTTCATTTCCAGATCAGAGGGTACCTGTAGGGTGAACAGAGAAATATTCCCTGCCAATTTTGAGAGAAGGATAGCTATAGAAAATGGGCGTTTTTCTGTGAAAAGTCATCATCTTCAAATGACGATTCTGAGCGACGGGAGACTTATTTTGCAAAACACTCAGAGGTTTTTGTTCCTGACATGTCATATCACAATAAAATCTCTCCGTTTTCCTACAGGTGTTGCGGGTTGAGAGAATCGAATCCATCTCTGAGCCCCAATTTTCAGAGCTCAATATTTGCTTGTTTGACACAGGTTTTTGAAATGAAGATCCCGGGAAAATAAAAATGAATTTCAATGATCTGAGGGAGGTTTTTTCTCACAATAGATTAGTGCACAATAAAATCTCTTGGTTTATACACGGGTATCACAGACTTGGAGAGATGAACCCATCTCTAAGCCCCATTTTTCAGTAGTTTGGCCGAATTAATGGCATTTTTTCTGTGCAAAGTCATCATTTGAAAATGATGATTCTGAGCGATTGGAGAGTCATTCTGCAAAACGCTTGGAGTTTTTTCTTCCTGACATGTCAGAGAATAAAACACTCTCTCATTTTTCCTACAGGTGTCACATATTGGGAGAATCGAATCCATCTCTGAGCCCCATTTTTCAGCAGTTTGGCTAATTAAAAAATGATTTTTTCTGGTTTGTTGAAAAATGGTTTTTGATTTTCCATCTGGGGGATTCGACCCACTTTCCAAGGGTTTGAACATTTTGTAAAAGGCTATAAAGCCCATGACTGAGGTAGAACAATGGTTCGATTTTGGAGAGACTGATCCATATTTGTACTTTCAGATTTCAGTGATTTCTCAGATAATACCAGCTTCTTTTACTATTCGTCTTTCATATTTCTTTTTCTTATGTTTCTATATTTACAGTGGATGATTTATTGCCTGTAGGTTCACTTGTCTATGTTAAATAGCTGTTATCCTGTTTTGGCATTTGAGAACTGAACATGCATGTAATTTATTTTGTTGTGATTAACCATTTATATACAAATTTCTGTGTATGAGTCTGCTCATACGACAAGGATGCACTCCCATTAACCTTTTAGCAACCCTCTGAACAACAGTAGTCAAAACCTTGTCTCCCTGAGTGTCCCTATGTGTGTGCTGAGTGTGTGAGTTTTGATTTTAGTCATCCAATTTGATCCAAACAAACCCCATCTTCTAAGATAAGTTCAAGTTGTTGATGTATATGTAACTTCGGAATGTATTTCATATATGTATTTCATATATATTTATTGTACCCTTATTAGAGATGTGTTATTCCTCTATAAGGAAGTGTCGTCATGTGGATTGACAAGTGTCTCAAGTGTGTGTACTTGCCGATGGGTTATTAGACCACCATGTGTGGGGTCAGCCCTGAAATATATATATTATAATGTGGATGTACCTAGCTAGACAAGTCGGCCCCATAAGGTCACTGGGAAAACATGTTAGTATAAATAGAGATCAGGTGATCTCTATTTAGATTATTCGGAAAGTTATATCTCTCCACTCAGAAAGTGGCACACTAGTGAGGAGGAGGATCATCTGCTACTAGGAGACTATCTCAGTGTATTTTGGTTGTACTTTGGTTGAGCCATTGCTCTCTCTATCTCTGAGGAAGTTGTGGGGTTTTTCACCTTAGGGTTTTCCCCACGGAAACTCTGTGTCTCTTGTCTCTCATGCTTTTGATTCTTGTGATGCTTGTCATGCTTATTGTGATTGTCATGCATTGATATACTGTATATGTTATTCTCTCAGTGAAGATCCTAGAGTATTGCGAATTAATGCTCAAAATTTAACATGGTATCAGAGCTAACCTGAGAAGAAGACATTTTGCAGTGACAAAAACTTGAGTTTCTTGTTTATTGGGTTTCTCTCCACAGATTTTGGAAAAGTAGTATAGTAGATTGACTCTACTCATCAAGGAGAATCTATGTGTCCAATCAGAATTCAATTCCGAGCATTTTCAGATTTGGCCCTAAAAATTAGGGTTTCCACAAAAATAGAAATTTCTGAAATCTGAGGACATAGCTGGAAGCTCCTTGCAAACATCGAAGTTTAGAGCTTTGGATTGAGATTTTTGGCTGGGTAGATCTCTGGGAAACTCAAACCCTAATTCAGGGCTCTCCCCAGTGAACTCGGGAGGACAAAAAGGCAACTTTGAAGGGTAAAACTTTGCTGATCTCAAATTCTGAATGCACCAGGATGATCAGCTCATCAAAGCGCATCTTTCAATCCTTTCAGAAAATTGAAATTCACATTTTGAATTTTTAGGGTTTTTTCGACAAACCCTAATCCAGGACCAGATCCAGTTTTCAACATTTCAAGTGGTAAGACCTAAATCTTTTCTATTTCCATTTGAAGTACTCTTTAAGATGTCTCACCACACCAAGCTTGAGGATAAGCTTGAAGGGGCTGATAACTTCTGAGCCTGGAAATATAGGATTGGGTTAATCCTTGAAGAGAATGAGTTGGACTCATATATAAAAGAAGACATCCCTATCCCAGAGGATGAAGAGGCCAAGGTATTGCATAAGAAGAACTTGGTCAAGGCAAAGAGAATCATTTTTGATTCTATTAAAGATCATCTCATACCCCATGTGTCTTCTCTAAAGACACCCAAGGAGATGTTTGACTCTTTGACCAAGCTATTTGAAGGGAAGAACATAAATCGAAAGATGACTCTGCGGAATCAATTGAAAGGGGTCAAGATGTTGAATGGAGAAACCATTCAATCTTACTTCTCCAAGGTCTCTCAGATCAAGGAGCAACTTGAAGCTGTGGATGAAGTAGTGGACAATGGTGAAGTTGTTATGACCACTCTAAATGGCCTACCTAGGTCATGGGACTCCTTTATTCAAGGAATCTGTGCAAGAAAGAAATTGATCTCTTTCAGTAAACTATGGGAGGAATGATCTCAAGAAGAAGCTATACTTGTATCTCGTGAGGAAAAGATGGGAGGTGAAGATCAAGCTCTCGCAACACACACCAAAAGAAGCAAGCCCAAGAAGGAGCACTCTCGCTACAAAAGATCCTATCAAAAGAATAAGAAGGATCTAAGATGCTTCACATGCAATGAGAAGGGTCACTTTGCTTCAGATTTTCCCAAGAACAAAAGGGATAATAACAACAACTTCAGCAAGAAGAAGAAGGGCAGCAAAAGAAAGTTCCATGCTCATGCTGCCGAAGATGATGAACCTCCAAAGAAGAAGGCTAGGGCAGAAAGTGATGATGACTCATCGAGTGAAGAAGATTATGTTCTAATCTCTGCTCTCACAGGTACTATCTCCCATGGTTGTAATGATTGGTTGATTGATAGTGGGGCTTCCAAACACATGACTGGGTTTAAGGAATCTTTTGTGAATCTATCTGAACATGAATCACCCCATAAGGTGAAACTTGGGGATGATTATCAATACCCAATCAAAGGAAGTGGTGAAGCCTACTACAACCTAGATTCTGGAAAATATTTGAAGATGAAAGAAGTCCTTTATGTACCTGGGCTCAAGAAGAAATTACTCTCCATCTCTGCATTGGATGGAAAAGGTATGATGGTTGCATTTGTGGATGGCCAAGTCCTAATGTGGCCAAAGGGAAAGACCATAGATGATGCAGTAGTGATTGGAGAGCAAGAGGGAGGATTGTATAAATTGAAGGGACAACCTGAACATGCCATGGTGCATGAATCCATGGAGCCAAGTGAACTTTGGCATAGAAGACTTGCTCATATGCACTATAGGGCACTTCCAATTGCAAGCAAGGCTATAGAAGGTCTTCCTAAAATCAAGACCAAACATGAAGATGTTTGCAAAGGATGTGCAAAAGGTAAGAACATTAAGAAGGCTTTCCCAAGAAGTGAAAGCAAGGCCAAAGATATCCTGGAAATCATCCACTCAGATGTATGTGGTCCTATGTCATCCAGTTCTCTTAGTGGGTATGTTTACTATGTCTCATTTATTGATGACTTCTCCAGGAAGACTTGGGTATACTTCTTGAAGAAAAAAGATGAGGTGTTTGATAAGTTCAAGGAATTCAAAACCTTGATGGAGAATCAAACTGACAAGAAGATCAAAACATTCAGATCCGACAATGGTGGAGAATTCACCTCAGGTGACTTCAAAAATCTTTGTAGTGATTCAGGGATTAAGAGGGTGTTGACTGCTCCTTATAATCCTCAACAAAATGGAGTTGCAGAAAGGAAGAACAGAACTATCATGGAAGCAGCAAGGGCAATGCTGCATGACCAGGATCTACCTATGCATCTATGGGTAGAAGCAGCTAGAACAATTGTATATGTGCAGAACAGAACACCGCACAAGATATTGGACAACAAGACACCAGAAGAGGTCTTTTCTGGTAAGAAACCTGAAGTCAGCCATCTCAGAATATTTGGTTGTCCAATATACACTCATGTCCCAAAGGAAAAGAGGACTAAACTAGATCCTTCAAGAAAGAAGGGTATCTTTGTGGGTTACAGTGAAAGCTCGAAGGCTTACAGAATATACTTTCCAGGGTTCAAGAAGATTGATGTCAGTAGGGATGTAACATTTGATGAAAACTTAGCATTCATCAAATCAAGGAAGGCACCTATCGAAGCTTATGTAGAACCCAAGGAAACTAGATTTCAAGACACTACCATGACTGAAGCAGTTCCAGAAGTTGTTCGTGAGTTTGAAGATCCACAGGAACCTGTAGATCCACCCCGTGAGGATAATTCTCACAAGAGGAAACCTACATGGGCTAGAGAGCTCATTCAAGATGCAGAAAGATTTGGCATTCCAGAAAAAGAAAACAGAGCAAAGAAGAGAACCATATCACATACCAGCTATGTTGCTTTACTCTGTGACATTATGAACAAAGATCCTTCCAGTTATGAAGAAGCAGTGGAAAAGAAAGAATGGAAGGATGCCATGGTTGAGGAATACCAATCAATAATGAAGAATGATGTTTGGGATGTTGTCCCAAGACCTAAAGAGAAGTCTGTTGTGACTTCCAAATGGATTTACAAAATCAAGCATGCTGCAGATGGCAGTGTAGAGAAATACAAGGCAAGATCCGTAGCTTGTGGCTTCTCTCATAAAGAGGGAATATATTATGAAGAAACTTTTGCACTTGTAGCCAGGTATACTTCCATCAGAACAGTACTTTCCCTGGCCGCAGCAATGAAATGGAAAATACACTAGATGGATGTCAAGACTGCTTTCTTGAATGGTGTAGTTGAAGAGGAAGTATATGTGGAGTAGCCACTCGGTTTTGAAATACATGATAGGGAGTCATATGTGTGCAGATTGAAGAAAGCCTTGTATGGCTTGAAACAAGCTCCCAGAACTTGGTATGGTAGGATGGACAGTTTCCTATCTAGTTTGGGCTTTACCAAGAATAAAGCGTATTCCAACCTTTATTACAAGGTTGAGGAAGGGAATCCTGTGATTCTACTCCTATATGTGGATGACTTGTTTGTAACAGGAGATGACAGATTGATTGCAGATACAAAGAGGAAGCTTGCTGCTGAGTTCGATATAAAAGATTTGGGAATGATGCATTATTTCCTAGGTATGGAGGTGTGGTAGAGTGCAGGTGGGATCTTCCTTGGTCAAGGGAAGTACACAGTAGATATCCTGAAGAGATTCGGGATGATGGATTGCAAGGCCATGGCCACACCTATGGCATCGAATCTAAAGCTTCTATGTGATGCTTCATCTGAGCCGGTTGATGTCTCTATGTATCGTCAGATGATTGGGTCCTTGATGTACCTGACAAACATGAGACCAGATATTTGCTTTGCAGTGAACACATTGAGTCAGTTCCTGACAGATCCAAGGAGTGTTCACCTGGTTGCTGTAAAGCATGTTCTGAGGTACCTAAAGGGTACAGTGGATTATGGGCTTAAGTATGAAGCGAATCAAAAGTTTAACCTGCAGGTTTATGTTGATTCAGATTGGGGGTGGCAGTGCTGCAGATAGGAAGAGCACATCTGGGTGCTGCTTCAGTATGGGATCAGGTGTGATCTCTTGGTTTAGCAGGAAACAGTCCTGCATAGCACTGAGTACAGTTGAGGTACAGTATGTTGCAGCCTGTTCAGCTAGTTGTGAGGTAGTATGGCTAAGGAAGCTAATGTCTGAGTTATTTGATCTCACGTTGGATGCTACTGGTATCTTCTGTGATAACCAGAGTTGTGTGAAGCTGTCTGAGAACCCAGTGTTTCATGACAGGTCGAAACACATAGAGATCAAATATCACTATATCAGGGATATGGTGCAGAGAGGAGCTGTGAAGCTCCTGTATGTTCCGATGGACAAGCAGATTGCAGATGTGCTGACGAAGCCACTAGCCAGGGTGAAGTTTGAGTACTTCAGAGAGAGGCTTGGTGTTCTTCAGATTGATGACACTTCGAGGAAGAAGTGATGGACACATTTGCTGAAGCCATTCCAAGCATGTTGGAAGGAGGATCCTTCACATGGTTGTGGATGTAAGCGCTGGATGATGAGCATCAGGATGATGTTCTGGTTTCTGCTCTGTATGATCAGTTGGATCATTTTCATGTATGTATGTATGCATCATGTTGGATGCTGGATATGATCAGTTGGATCATTTTTATGTATGTATGTATGCATCATGTTGGATGTTGGATATGATCAGTTGGATCATTTATATATGTATGTACGCATCATGTTGGATGCTGGATATGATCAGTTGGATCATTTATATGTATGTACGCATCATGTTGGATGCTAGATATGATCGGTTGGATCATGTGTATGTATTTTTGTATATGCATCATGTTGGATGCTTGGACCATGTATCTGTATATGTATCAGGTGGATCATGTATGGTGATATGTATCATGTATTTTTATTTGTATCAGGTGGATACAATGTATGATCAGGTGGATCATGTATAATGATATGTATCAGGTAGATACTTGGTATGCATCAGGTAGATGCATTGTATGATAAGGATGATCATGGATGATGAGCTTCAGGATGTTGCTCCAGATGACATGCAGAGGATGTTGCAATGATGATGATCATGTGTACATCAAGATGATGTACGGTGAGTATCAGGTTGATACTCTATGGCCGTGGATCAGGTTGTGCAGATGAGCATATAATTTGGCCCTGGGAGATTTGCAGATAGTATTTCAAGGTTTTACCTATGGCATATAATTTGGCCCTGGGATATCTAGAAAATGCTCTTTTGAGGTTTTGCTCTGGGAGGACATATAATTTGGCCCTGGGAGATCTGCAGATAGTGTTTTGAGGTTTTTCCTATGGCATATAATATGGCCCTGGGATATCTGGCAGATGCTCTTTCAAGGTTTTGTCCTATGGCATATAATATGTCCCTGGGAGATCCGATAGGTTGGGCTGTGTGCCCGTAATAAGTCCTGGGATGCTCTTGTGAGGTTTTGCCATGACCACATATAATCTGTCCCTGGGAGATCCTATAGGTAGAGCTGTGTGATCGTAATAGCCTAGGATGCTCTTGCGAGGTTTTGTGGTGACCACATATAATCTGTCCCTAGGAGATCCTATAGGTAGAGATGTGTGCTCGTAACAGCCTGGGATGCTCTTGCGAGGTTTTGTGGTGAGGTCACATATAATATGGCCCTGGGAAATCCTATAGGTAGAGCCGTGTGCTCGTAACAACCTGGGATGCTCTTTCGAGGTTTTGTGACGCACGTAATAAGTCTTGAGGATTCCACAGTATGGCCAGTGATGATGAAGACCTACAGGTGGTGGGCCTACATCTAGTATGAAAAAGGACTGGCTCTGTAGAACTTCCTATGACGAGTAGAGTCAGAGATTGGTTGAGATAGTAGCAGCAGTGACGATGACGATGATCCCAAGAAGAAGACTTGTTTAGCATATCTGTGTCGAGAAATACCTTCCTAGTTAAGAGGGAGTGTTGATGTATATGTAACTTCGGAATGTATTTAATCTATGTATTTCATATATATTTATTGTACCCTTATTAGAGATGTGTTATTCCTCTATAAGGATGTGTCGTCATGTGGATTGACAAGTGTCGCAAGTGTGTGTACTTGCCGATGGGTTATTAGACCACCATGTGTGGGGTCAGCCCTGAAATATATATATTATAATGTGGATGTACCTAGCTAGACAAGTCAGCCCCATAAGGTCACTGGGTAAACAGGTTAGTATAAATAGAGATCAGGTGATCTCTATTTAGATTATTCGGAAAGTTATATCTCCCTCACTCAGAAAGTGGCGCACTAGTGAGGAGGAGGATCATCTGCTACTAGGAGACTATCTCAGTGTATTTTGGTTGTACTTTGGTTGAGCCATTGCTTTCTCTATCTCTGAGGAAGTTGTGGGGTTTTTCACCTTAGGGTTTTACCCACAGAAACTCTATGTCTCTTGTCTCTCATGCTTTTGATTCTTGTGATGCTTGTCATGCTTATTGTGATTGTCATGCATTGATATACTGTTATTCTCTTAGTGAGGATCCTAGAGTATTGTGAATTAATGCTCAAAATTTAACACAAGTTACCAGGCATCTCTGAAAACAACCTAAGAGAGCTTCCTGGAGTGATAACAGAATGAAGAATCTCCACTAAAATCTGAACCAAATAATGAATAGAAAAAACAAGGAGACTTCAAAGGACTCAAAGAAGTCTCACCCATACATCCATGAATGTGAGAATCATAAAGATGTAACAAAGTATGTGGTTTCCAACAAAAATATTTTTCAATCATAAATCTATTCACCCGAGTTTTGGATGAATTTCCTCCAACATCAAATGAACCAAGTGTTGAGCAAGAAAAAACATGAGTCTTCAAGTGACTCAAATGCATATCATAGGGGCATCCAGGTAGATGTTCATCATCATAAAGTAACAAAGGATGCTGCTGCAAATGTGAATAATAATGTGCTCCAACCATGTCATCATGAAAGGTAAATCTAGGAGTTCCATACTCCTCATGTGGCACCATAAAAAAAAACCTTTCACCCATTCTTCATGGAGACTAATGCTGCAAAACATGGAATTGTAGGATGTAGGAGAATGAACTAACTCACCCAAATGATCAAAATGTGCATAAGTTTCAACATGGAAAGGATCCATATGGGTAGTATAATGCAGCTCCAAAAGTGTAAAACCTTTGTCATAGATAGGTTCCAATGTAGAGGAATCATGCTCTTCTTTAAAAATTGCATAACCTTCATCAAAAGACAATTCAAGTTCCTCTTCCACCACATCAAGTGTTTGGATCTCTTCAAGTTCATCTTCAAACACATCAAGAACATTCAAATTTCCACATTTTTCATGATCCACCATGTCATGAGAATCCTCCAAACAACCTACCATTTGACAATCTGAAACATAGGAGGAAAAACAAGTATCTTGCAACTTTTCAAGAAGTTGCTCATTTTGAATTGTGAGTTTATGATTATCCTCATTATTATTCAAGTATGCATCATGTAACAATTCATTAAGCTCAAACAAATGGTTTCTATCAAAAAGCAAAGACATGAAATTACCTTTGATGTGGCACATTGCTCTTTGGATCTTCTCCATGTCTTCAAGGAAGGGTGTTTCTTCCAATGAAGTAGCTCTCCAACAAGAATTTGGCACCAATGCTTGAGTGTCATGGAGAATGCTGAGGGACTCTTGGATCTTCTTTTCATTCATCTTTAAAGACCCTTCAAGAAAATGAGGCTCTTGCAAATGAATCCTCATCTTCTTCATTTTTGCTTGGACCAACTTCATGAAGCTCAAGTGGTGTTGTAGATATTTCTCCCTACGGATAGGTAGAAACTCTCTTAGGATAAAGCAGGATGCACTGACTCTATGCTAAGACAAAAAGGAAACAAATGCTACCTTGAGTTCCTGAACTAATCTTCACAACAAGATTAAATGCATTCAGAAGAGATGAAAGACGTAACTCACCTTCCAATTCGATGTTTGTCCCGCTTCTAGCTCTTGATCCCAAAGCTCCAATGTAGAACCTATTGAAATCAAACAAAGGACATGCATGCAAGCTTCCAAATACCTTGAAGCAAAGATTAAGTTCAAATCTAAACTAGATGCATTTCATACCAAAGATTTATACAATACACATGAAATGGGAAAAACAAGACAAGTTATCTTTTATTACAAACTTGAAGAGTGCTTACAAAGGTTGCTTGATATCCAAGCCAATCCTCCAGCTCCAAGTGCTTCCTCTAGCTATCTCTGCAGAAGTCTGAAGATCATAGGTTTGATGCCCCCAAAAGTCCTCCCTTTGGCTCATGGAAGGCCTCTCTCTTATAGCACATGGGAAGGTTAACCAATAAGAGAGAAGTGTGGATCTATGGAGGGTTTAGTGAATCAATGTAAGGCACCTGCAACAATTAATTAACAAGAATATGCGAAATAGCAGAAATGACAGAACTCAAAATCACTTTTGTATTGATCACAGGCCACTTCGAGGGGGCAACCTCCTTTGAGCAAGCTCAATACAAATAACTTCACCGTCCTTCATAGGTCTCAACACACACTTATATACTAATTCTAGGCGCCAATACTATGGGTCGAAACCATGGGCCGTTACAAACTATGGATTAACAATACTACGGGCGGCTTACAAAGCATATGTGCCAACAACAATAACACAAACTATTGATTAACAAATACTATGGGACGACTTACAAAGCATATGCGTCCAACAACAACATACTAACAAAGTAAAGACATGGGTTCCTAACATCCCCTCCCCCTTAAAAAAAAAGCTTTGTCCTCAAAGCTTTAGATGTGGAAATTGTTGTTGAATCTGAAGGAGTGGTTCCCATGTAGCATCCTCTGGTTGCATGCCGTGCCACTGAATTAAGACCTCTGTGATAGAACGAGAGCGAAGCTGACGCGTGCGCCGATTGAGGATGGCCTCTGGCTCCAAAAGGATGGATCCTTCATTATCCAGTTCGGGTAAAATCGTTTGGCCGCTGATGTTGGTGCCAAGAACTTTCTTCAGACAAGAGACATGAAAGACTGGATGAATGCGGGAAGAAGGAGGAAGTTCCAATTTATAAGCAACGGACCCAATCCTCTGAAGGATCCGATATGGCCCATAGAACTTTGGAGCGAGCTTATGACGCCCTTTGAGTTTCAAGGAGGATTGTTTGTACGGCTGGACACGAAGAAAAACCATATTGCCGACTTGAAAAGTGTGCTCCGAATGGTGCTGATCAGCTTGTTGCTTCATGTGATTTCTTGCCATGTGAAGATTGTCCCGCAAAATGTGAAGAATCTGATCGCGGTTGCGAAGGACCTTGTCAACTTCCTGAACTGGTGAACTGGTGGGGGTGTATGGAAGAAGAGCTGGAGGTGCCTGACCGTAGACTGCTTCATATGGGGTCATCTTAGAGGCAGTATGGTAAGAGGTATTGTACCACCATTCAGCGAGAGGGAGCCACTTTGCCCACTGATGTTGTTGTTCTGAGGTGAAGCAACGAAGATAAGTTTCCAAGCATTTATTGACAATTTCCGTCTGACCATCTGTTTGTGGGTGATACCCTAAACTCATATTCAGTTTGGTGCCAGTGTGGTGAAATAGTTCTGTCCAAAAATGACTAGTGAAGGTCGCATCACGATCCGAGACAATGGAAGAAGGGATGCCATGAAGACGAAAGATCTGGTCCATAAAAATTTGAGCGACAGAGGAGGCTGTATAGGGATGGCTGAGAGCGCAAAAATGACTATATTTGGAGAGATGATCAACCACAACGAGAATCACTGTCTTCCCACTAGATTTAGGGAGCCCTTCAATGAAATCCATAGAAATATCTGTCCAAATCCGTGTAGGTATGGGCAAGGGTTCAAGCAATCCTGGAAGGAGTGTTGTTTCACCCTTATTGCGCTGACAGGTATCACATTCGGCCACCATCTGTTGAATTGTCCTTTTCATGCCCTGCCAAAAGAAATTACGCCGTGCTCGTTCATATGTTTTGAGGAACCCAGAGTGCCCGGCCGATGGAGAAGCATGGAGTTCATAGAAGACAGCCTGTTGAAGATCTGTGCTTTGGGGAAGCACCAGACGACCCTTGTATCGCAGAGAAGCACCATCCCAAGAGTAATGTGGGACAGCCGAAGGATTGTTGGTCAAGCGTTGGATGATATGAGATAAGGAAGAGTCATTGATGTAACCCTGTTGAACAGATTGCAACCAATTTGGAATAGGCATAGAAATAGCTGAAAGAGAACCTTGGGCATCAAATGTGCGAGAAAGAGCATCTTCCACAATATTGTCTTTACCCTTCTTGTAAGTGATCTCATAGTCATAACCCATGAGTTTTCTAACCCATTTCTGTTGTGCCGGGGAGGAGACACGCTGGTCCAAGAAATATTTCAGACTCTGGTGATCAGTCTTGATGCAGAAATGATTCCCTAATAGGTATGGACGCCACTTCTGTACTGCATGCAAAATAGCCATCATTTCCTTCTCATAGGTAGAGGCAGCTAAATTCTTACCTGAAAGGGCTTTGCTGGTGAACGCGATGGGGTGTTCATCTTGAAGGAGAACAGCACCAAGTCCATTGCCGCAAGCGTCACTCTCAATAGTGAAGGGCTTGGAAAAATCGGGCATAGCTAGCACAGGTGTAGTACACATAGCTTGTTTTAGTTTGTCAAATGCACACTGAGCATCAGGTGTCCATGTAAAAGAATATTTTTTTAATAGAGCAGTTAATGGAGCTGCAATCTTCCCATAATCCTTGACAAACTTGCGGTAGTAGCCAGTCAACCCCAAAAAACCACGAAGGCTCTTGAGTGTCTGAGGATGTGGCCAATTGTTCATGGCCTCGATTTTGGCAGGATCCACGCGAACCCCTTGTGCTGAGATAATGTGCCCGAGATACTCAACTTCCTTTTGTCCAAAAACACATTTAGACTGCTTGGCATGGAGATGATGGTCAGAGAAAAGTTGCATGACAAGATCCAGATGCTGGAGATGTTCATCCCATGTTTTACTGTAGATGAGGATATCATCAAAGAATACCAGAATGAATTTCCGCAAGTAGGGTTGAAATATTTTATTCATTAAGGCCTGGAATGTGGAAGGAGCATTAGTGAGGCCAAAGGGCATGACCAAAAACTCATAATGGCCATCATGTGTGCGAAAAGCTGTTTTAGGAATATCATCCTCATGAACCCGAATTTGATGATACTCAGAACGAAGATCCAACTTGGAGAAAAAGTGAGCCCCATGAAGCTCATCAAGAAGCTCATCAACAACAGGAATTGGAAACTTATCCTTGATGGTGAGGTGATTAAGTGCTCGGAAGTCAATGCAGAGGCGCCATGACCCATCTTTTTTGCGGACAAGAATAACTGGAGAAGAAAAGGAACTAGTGCTTGGGCGAATAATACCTTGCTTCAATAAGTCCCAAATGAGCATTTCAATCTCCGTTTTTTGGTGAAATGGGTAGCGATAGGGCCTGATGTTGGGAGGAACGCTGCCAGGAACGAGCTGAATACGATGGTCTTCTGTCCTGGAAGGTGGTAATCCCACTGGTTCAGCAAAGACACCTGTATATCGATCCATAATTTGTTGTAGATCCAAAGGAGTAGTGGAGACCGCTGATGGTTGCATCTGGATGGAATGGATTTGAGCGATGACACCATGTGAACTCTTCTTGAGGAGTTTTTCCATGCGATGTGAACTGATGATGCTGAGAGAACCTGGTTGTAATCCTGTCAATGTGTGTTTGTGTCCATTGAGGGAAAACTGCATCCAAAGTTCGGCAAAATCCCATAAGATAGGGCCGAGTGTGCATAGCCATTGAGCACCCAAAACCACATCAAATCCGCCTAAGGGCAAGGCAAACATGTCCGAGCGCAAGATATAATCTCCCATAGAGATACGCACATTTCGACACTTCCCTTTGCAAGGTAAGGTGCCCCCATTGGCAATCATGACTTCAAAGTTGGAGCAAGGATGGATAAAACAATCAGCTTGTTTGGCGATCCGAGGGTCAATGAAATTATGAGTGCTACCAGAATCAATGAGGATTGTAAGAGGAAGCTTCTTGAAGTAACCCCTGACCCGCATTGTTTGGGGGGTGGTGATTCCAGCTAAAACATGGAGAGATATCTCTGGCTGGTCATCCTGAGACGGAGGGTCAATAGGCGGTTCCTGACTGTCGACCGGAGCATCCAAGGTTTCTGGATCTTCGTCACCCATTTCTGAGGCAGGTGGAGACTCCACATCCAGGAGATAGAGCTTTTGCTGAACACATCTATGTCCCCGAGTGAATTTCTCATCACAATTATAGAAAAGCCCCTTTTCTCTGCGTGCTTGCATCTCTGTTTCAGACAAACGCTTGATAGGAGTCAGTCGAGGAGCCTGCGGTATAGGTGGTCGCTGAGAACCCATATTTCGGAAGGGAACAAAAGTGGGCTTGGAGCGTTGTTGGGCTGCAAGCTTGTATTCTGCCAACTTAGCCAACCCGAGTGCTTCCATCATTGTGTTGGGGTAGAACATTTTGACCTCAGAGCGAATGGCATCCTTTAGACCACTGATAAAACAACTCCGGTAAAATTCATCAGACAATCCTTTGGTGTGGTTGGCTAGATTCTCAAATTCCGTCTGATACTCTCTCACAGTGCCAGTTTGGCGAAGTTTAGTGAGGGCTCCTGTGAAGTCATCAAAAGCACTAGGACCAAATCGTTGCAAAAGGAGCTGGCAAAAGTCTGGCCAGTTGGGCTCTGGATGAGCCTTGATGTACCAGCGGTACCATTGAAGAGCTTCCTGTTCCAAATGAAAGGATGCCAGTGGAACTTTGTTGGCATCAAAAGTATTATGCAGACTGAAATACTGTTCTGCACGATAGATCCATCCAGTTGGATCGGTACCATTGAAGCGAGGAAAATCAAGCTTCGGACCACGGAAATTGCTGGAAGCAGAGAACCCATTGTCTACTGAAGACTCGGACTGCCGTTTGTTGTTCATAGCTGAATGTTTAAGATGGAGACCGAGAAATTTTTCATCCAGATCTTGGAGTTTGGCTTGGATGGCTGCAAGTGCTTCCTCCATGGTTTTTGCTCCTGCACGGGTGACAACCATAACCAGGATTTTTTTTTTTTTTTGACTGGGTAGGAAAACAAAAACAGGAACTACTTCAGTAAGGGAAAATTTGGATTTGGGAAAAAATCAGAAGGGTAATTGGGGTTTGACTAAATTTTGGACACTGTTGGATAGATAGGGAAGCAAAAATGAGGATTTCAGAAGCGGGGTGAAAGAATGGGAAAATTTGGCAGAAGGGAACAAAGAAGTAGAATTCAGAAAGGAACTTTGTGGTAAAATTTGAAGGTGATTGGGTGAAATCTGAGGAAGTTATGGCAAACCCTAAAAATAGACAAATGTGGGATTTCAGGCTTTGGGAAGGGGAATTGGGGATAGGGTCCTCAGGACTGAAATATGCAGAATGGGATGACAGGGGTTCCCCGAAAATTTCAAGGGAAACAGAGTGGAAATAAGGGAGATATGGAGAAAATACTGAATTTTATACTTTTTTTTTTTTTTTTTTTAATCTCAGACTGGAGCGGCTACGGCTCGAAAGAAATCTGGAACAACGCCGAATGGACTGAAAATGGCTGAATCTGGAACGGCTTGCAAAATAGATCTGAAACGGCGCAGCAGTGATCGACAATAGTTCAGCTGAAAGTAGATATGGACCCCAGGTATGTGCGGCTTCCTAACAGTTCAGGGGTTTCACTCAGCCACCAATGCTGTCTGACGGCTTGCGTATTGGGGCAATACCCCTCACTCCACGGCTCAGGTAAAATTGATAACCGCTTTGCCACAAACGACAGCTCTTGGTTTACCTCACGGGTGGAAACTAGTCAATCAGGTAGGGGTTGTTGCCCTTTTCGCCGGCAGGTCCTCTCAATGGGCCAGCTACTTCGGGGTTCCTGTGGTACCCCTCACAATGAGTTTTAGGGCTTATGCCCAAGTACTTCCCACAGTTAAGCGGATGGGGATTATTCCCAAATCCGAACCTGCAACAAATGTGAAAAAAAAAAAAAAATTTGGCAGAAATTTCACCCAGCGAGCCCAAGAAAGTGCTCTGATACCAGATGTAAGGAACCTGCAACAATTAATTAACAAGAATACACGAAATAGCAGAAATTACAGAACTCAGAATCACTTTTGTATTGATCACAGGCCACTTCGAGGGGGCAACCTCCTTTGAGCAAGCTCAATACAAATAACTTCACCGTCCTTCATAGGTCTCAACACACACTTATATACTAATTCTAGGCGCCAATACTATGGGTCGAAACCATGGGCCGTTACAAACTATGGATTAACAATACTACGGGCGGCTTACAAAGCATATGCGCCAACAACAATAACACAAACTATTGATTAACAAATACTACGGGACGACTTACAAAGCATATGCGTCCAACAACAACATACTAACAAAGTAAAGACATGGGTTCCTAACAATCAAGCTAGCTAAACAAAGAAGGATTTAGGATCGAACCAAGGGTGGTAATCCCAACAAAATCTCCTCGAAGGTTGAAATCCCAATATCCAAGGAAAAAAGACTAATTTTAGACTACCGCGCCCCTATAACTGAGCATCATGTGGTAGTACTGCGCCCCAGAGAAGGAGCAAAGCGCGGTAGTGCTGACTACCGCGCCCCTGTAGATGTGCAGGGAGTGGTAGTGCTCACAAACAGGGCTAAGTTGGGTTGGCAGATGGCAGAAAAAGTGTTTTCTCTTAGTTTTCAGTCAATGGTTTTCACTCTGGATGTTCAGATGATATTTAAGGGAAATTGTCGTTTAGGTTGCTAGTGCAAGGATGCGACACTAATACATAATGTGTAATATTGAGGTATAACAAGTGGTGATGGGGAAGTTGATCTTAGTTCTTCTTCAATTGCTACAAGGTATTCATTATCATGCTTAATGGAACTTGGGCTTGAAGCAACACTTTCAAAAGTGATCTCTATGTCACCAACATAGAGGTGTGAGCACCCATCAGTAGGTACTCCTTCATAGTTGAAGCATCCATCAGTAGATTCTCTTTGGTTCATGTCTAAGCTAGAAGGTGTCTTGAAATGATCTTCCATATTTTCAATAGAATCTTCTTCATGCTCTTGTGATGTCTCTTCCTTTTGCTCCTTCAAGAAAGATGATGCATTTTTCCCCTTTCTTTCCTTATGATCGATATATTTGGAATCTCTTTTTGAAGAATTCCCAAAAACTCTCCTCAAGTAGGACATACATGCCTTCGCGGAAGCTTCGAATATTTCATTGAGCTTTTCACTCACCCTCATTTCACGCACACATATATGATACTCTCTCCAAGGTTCTTTACAAGAAGGGCATAAACCTTTCTTTACAAACTCCACATCTTCATTTTTGGGCCTATTTGCAAAAATATGTTCAGCATAGTACTCAAAAGACATGGCATTTTGTGTATTTTTCCTCAAAGCAATATATTCTTGATATTTTTTATATTGTTGGGGCAAGGTTTTATATGTTGCTCTCCATCTTTGTAACTCATTCATACAAATATCCTTGGTTGGTGTGACACACTCATCTTCATCAGATTTAAAGTCATAAGAATAATCTTCATTTCTCCTGAAATTGTAAGAAGTGTTGCATGATGGCACCTCTTCCTCGTACCATTCACATTCTGCTTCATATTGCTCATAAGCATCTGCATATTCCTCATAAGAATTGTACTCATAGGATTCATCATAATAGTAAGACATTGCTGCCAATTATTCTTGAATGTATGTACCTAATCCACAGGTGCACGGTCCATGCTCTGATACCACTGTAATGTCCCTTGTTAGGAATTTTATTAAAATGGCAATTTTTCACTTTTTTCCCTAGTTCGACCTTTGACTAGTTTTGAGCTCTAAGTCTCCAAATTGCTCCAATTGCTCCCAACTATTTTGAGAAGGTATATGGATGATGTTAGAACAAAAATATGTGTTTCAGGGATGCTTTTGTACCTTTAAAATACTTCTTCAAATCCTCTTTCGATTCTGGTCAATGTAGGGAACTTTACTAGTAATTTCCCTTTGACTAGTACTGGTCTCTAAGTCTCAAATTGGATCCAAATGCCTTCAAATATTCAAGAAAGGTGTATGAATGATATTTGTACTTGATTATGATGTTCATGGATTATTTATGACCATCAAAATATCTCTGAATTTTTTTTTAAGATTCTGGACAAAGTATGGAATTTAACTAGCAATTTGAGGTTCAAATCCCCCCGGGGTAAATACTGAAAATGGCTTCCCAAATGCCTCCAAACCCTCTAGAATTTCTGAAAATAGGTAGGGGATGTCTCAGGGGTATTATTAAGGTCTCATATGCACCATTAATCAGTTATTAAGTCTGTTCTAACCTTCTCCCAAACAGCAGCAAAAATCGCTAGTTTGACCCTTGGGGAAATGGCACCGAATCTTCTCCAAATGTAAATAAACTGAGTAACATGACTTCAAATTCTTGAGTAATGAACATGAAACTTGTATAATACATAAATAAAATTCCATTCATCAATAAACCATCAGTATTTTACTTATCCATTCGAATTCATCAACATTACATTGGTTCACAACAAGGTAGTGGGGAAATGACACTGTTCTTTAATTAAAAATGATATTTATACATTTCTACTTGGAATTTCGACCTGAAAATTTTTGGAGATGAATAACAGAGTATTTAATTGATATTACAAAATAAATTGGGCATTATAATCTCTCCCAAAGAGTACAATATCTCACCAAAAACGCTCTCCCTCAAGGAGCAAGAATATGCCTTCAAAACTGGAAATGGTTGAGAGAATGTGATGCATTAGAAGAAACCATGATATTCCCTGTAGCACACCTGAAACAAATGACTCCCTTAAAGCTCCAAATGAAATTTCTTAATGTCCTTTCCAATTACCAACTTGGATGGGAATCTTTCACCATTGAAATTGGCTAAGGCAAGAAACTAGTCATCCACTAGCTCTCCCTCTTCACAAATGCAATTGCAAATTTCTCAAATGATCAAAAGCTGCTATTCTTCTTTGTTCATGAATTTTATAAACTTCTAATGTCCTCCATGGGTCGAATTCCTTCTAATAGACTCATGCCAACTCATGTTGGGAAGAGATTCCAAAGAATGCCACTTTTACAACAATTCCTAGTCTCCCACTTCCACCAAATCACAAATGGAAGAATCTTAGCTGCCCTAAATCCCTTGAGCACCCTCTTGGAGGCTATTTTTAGCCCTGACATGTCATATGTCAGCCTTCAGGTCTGATTTGTGTCATAGGTGTCATAGCATCTTCATCATTGTTGTCATAGAGCTAGGGAATCTAGGCCAAGTGTCCTACTAGCTCCGAATTGCCTCTTCCTCTTCCATGGGAGTTAATATTCCTCTATATTTCAACCTTGGATGAGTCATGCCATGAATAATACCTTTTTAAATCCCCAAAGTATGTTACCATTCACCTTGAATTCGAATTGGTGAGAAAATGATGCCAAGTGTAGTGGGGAAATCTAGCCATATGTGGGTCCCACTTCCTCCATGTGTCTTCATGATCAAATGTGTCACGTCCCCTCCCATCCCACCAGCTAGATGGAGAGGATCGTGAGGTTAAACCGGGCATCCAACCCCATAAATTGAAATCAAGCATTCAATTCAAGAAGAAGATGAACATGTGCAATTGCATAGACATTTGAAAACATATAAAAGACATATGGGATGTATGATCATAAAAAACACAGCGGAATTTAAATTCATTTGCACATCCATCATTCATTCTAATATTCATCAAATAAACAATTGCAAGATAGCACAAGAAAATACTTATCTTAATGAAGTAGTACCAAACAACTAGCTACGCTTCTGCAACGTTCCACCCAACCGTAGGCCAGTGTGCTCCTCAATCTCTCAGCACCACTGCCACCCCCGAGCTGGGCATGATCTCCACAAGGAAAAAGGGGAAAACAGGCTCTCACATAGCCAAAGGTATATCAAAATCAGCCAAGCCCATCAGCAATTGGGTTTCTCAGGCTGTTAAGAGATGGGTGCATGTATCATCAAAAGCATAAGTGTTGGACATGAGAAAAACGCTTCTATAGTGAAGTTCCCAACAATGGGTTCCTGACCGTTCCAGAAAACGTGGGAAACCAAAACGAAAAGGAGAAAATGGGAATTCAACCCCAGGAGAGCAGAATCGTTTTCAAAAGAATGCTCATGGGCATTTCGTGGGCAGAAACGGCCTCCCTAACCCCAAAAATCGTGGCTCTCTTCTCCCACCCAATGAGCTAACCAAAAACGAGTTTGCAGGCATGGAAAAAACGCAGGGAAAGGTGAAAACGTGAAGGATAAAACCCCAACAGGCTCAGACTGCGTGAGAGAGAGAATGCCATGGGTGAAGAATGGCTTTTGGGCCAATTTCATGGGGGTTTTCTTGCCCCACAAGAAAAAACATGATTTTCCAAGTGGATGGCTTGCCCATGCACGAAAATTGACAGCCATACCCCTCCCATCCCAAGGCATTTATTGTCTCAACCAATTCTTGGAAGGATTAAGTGATTGGGTGCATGAGACCAAATGGGTAGTTGAGTGTTCATAGGTTTCCTCAATGAAATGGATTAAGACCATGGGCTCAAGGGTTTGAATAATTTCCCTCCCTATTCCTTGTAAAGATCATGCCCCATCTCTTTGTTGCATTGCGTAGCTAGTTGTGGGTGTTTTCATTAAAATTGCATATTTACATGGTGTCTCATTTACATTGTGCCAATATCGCACAAGAACCATAGGCATCTATTCTAATTGCCGATACATAGAACATTAAATCAATGGCGGGGCCTTGGCCTTGAGCTCCTCACCATGACTAATTAACAATATTTACATCATTTACGATCTAATGCAAAGGGGGTCAAAATGGGGACGTGAAAAAATGCCACTTTGATTTTCACTTGTATATATTTATTTAGATCCTTTATTAAATATTTATGCCATTCTAATGTTCAAAAATAATTTATTATCCCCCTTATTCCAAATCCCAAAGCTTCCACCCCAATTATAGGAAACTAGTAATTTTCCTCCTTGGCAATTATTTGACCTTTAGCATCAATATGATAAACTCTCATGAATATGGCCAATGGGATTAGGCCATTGTGACCCAATTCACAATTTGGTACATGACACTTCATAGTGATCCCATGAATTTAGGAATACTTCAGATATTTTTTCCCATAGGGCCTGACTAGTTCTTTTGATTAAAGTCTCCCCTTCTTTATCCATTTCTAGATTAGTTTTCTCACTCTTGAGTTCATTTAATTCATTATTTAATTCTTGGATCTCATCTTCTCTACGAATCATATTTTTTTCCATCTTTGATATTGCCTCATTTTTCTGGCCTATCTCATTTTCCAGCTCTTTAATTTTGTTGTCCTTGTCATCTGGTTCATGATTAGTTGTATCAAGATGAGGCTCTTCTTCCATTAGATCAATCACCTCTTTAGGTGTCTCCCTTTTATCAGATTCACCTACAACTTGTTCTGCTTCTCCTGTAACCTGATTCCCTTCTGGTGCACTAGAGGGGAGGCCTTGAGCAACCTTCTCAATGGATAGTGAAGCTTGTTATAGCTTTGAAGCTTCAATTTGATATCTAAGACCAACGATCTCTTTTTCTTTGCCTTCATCCATGTTCTTGTATTACAACATATTTGCATGTAATGCTTCCTTTTCTTCTTGGGCCTGCCTTACTTCAAGAGTCTGAACTGGTTGGGTCACAGGCATATTCAACTCCTTTTTTAGGAGAGCTATCACATTTTTATTTTCTTTTAAAAGAGAGGCAACGTGTGATCCATCTCCTGGATTCATACTTAGAGTCATGATTTTGTTCTCTAGGATCTTGGTATTGACTTGTTTAACTCTTACAGTGACCTTTTCCGCCTTCCATAATTATTCAAACTTAGCCAATGCTTCCTTGAGCTTATTTTTTGTTTTAATTGACTACACAACCTCTTTACAAATCATATCATTGGCCTTTTTGTAAAAGTCCAATTTGTATAGTTTTTCAAACTAGCTAAAATCAACATGATAATCATCATCTCTCCGTTGGATAAGGCTAGTAGGTTTTGGCATTGTAGGTTGCATCATAGACCATCTTCAAGTATCTCTTTTGTGATCTACAATAGATATCAGTTTTTTTCCTGATGCTACAATATGCTTTCTAGTACCATTCATGAACTTGGTATTATGCTCTACTATATGCCTATACTTGGTCCTCAAGTCTGTTTTCACTTGTACTTCACTTGTTGCGGGTGACTGGTCAAGTGATATATGCAATATGTTAGGATAATTAATGCTCTAACCTTTGTCCACCTTAGTGTTATTTCCCTTTTCCTAGCATTGGATGATGATGTTGACCCCCTAGTGGTGGTTAGTTGTCATCTAGGCCTCATTAGCCACTTGATGCACCCTCCATGCATGCATGCATGCATGAATTTAGGCCATGCAGAGTTAGTTCCCTACATTTTAGGAGCTAACTCACTAATATGGTTTAGTCCACCCGAGTTCATGACTGTAGTGGGGGGTTTTAGCTTTGATTGCCTTTGATTTCCATTGATTGTCAACTAATGCACCCTCTCTAGCATGATTTGCATGATAAACTCACTGATGCGCCCTTCATGATCAGTTAACTGACAGTATCTTCAGTTCACTGACATTTAGTTGAGTTTAGCACCATCAAAGCACTATAGTGGGGACAATTCCTACGCTAAATTCAATAAATTTGATTTTTTTAAAGATAAAATTCAATACTTAGGATATGTAGTGTCTAAAGATGGTATATCAGTGGATCTCGATAAAATTAAAGCTATCATGGAATGGCCTGTGCCTAAAGATGTATCTGATGTTAGATATTTTATGGGATCATTGGATATTATCGCAAATTTATTGAAGGGTTTTCAAAAATTGCATATCCTATAACTTCATTGCAAAAAAAAGGTACGAAATTTGAATGGAATGAGAAATGTGGAATCAACTTTAATAAACTGAAATATTTATTAACAACAACTCCTATCCTAAATATAGCGGACCCCTATAAAGATTTTGTTATATGTACAGATGCATGCAAAGAGGGTCTAGGTAGAGTATTAATGCAAGAAAACTATTAGGTGTACTATGAATCAAGAAAGCTTAAAGAACATGAAAATAATGATGCTACTCATGATTGGGAGTTAGATGCCATTATTCATGCACTTAAAATGTGGCGACACTATCTTATTGGGAGAAGATTCTTACTAATGACTGATAATGTCAGTTTAAAATATTTATTTGATCAACATAATTTAAATGCTAGACAAGCTAGATGGTTATCTTTCATAAGTGAATATGACGTTGAAATTAAACATATTAAAGGAAAGGAAAATAAAGTGGTCATGCAAATATGTCGTCTATAACTGCAAGTAGCAACTATGAAACATATATGGAAGATAAAATCAGGACAACAACAAAATTTGATCAAGAATATAAAAAATTAAAGGAAAGAACAATAAAAAATTAAACCAATAAAATAAAATCAAAATTCAATCTTAACAGAAAAGAAATGTTGGTATGTAAAAACATATTATATGTACCTAATTCAGAAGAGGTCAAGTCATTAATCATGAATGAAATGCATAAAATACCATATTCAGGACATCCTGGATATCAGAAAATTATTACTATGTTAAGAAAATAATTATTTTGGCCTAACATGAAAAATGAAGTAGCAGAATACATTGCTAGATGCATTGAATGTCAACAAGTTAAGGTTGAACATCAACACCCAACCGGATTGCGACAACCTTTACCCATTCCAGAATGGAAATGGGAAGTTATTAGCATGGATTTTATAATAGGTTTTCCTAAAAATGCTAGAAATAATGATTCAGTTATGTTTGTGGTAGATAATCTTAGTAAAGAAGCACATTTTATTCCTATCAAATCTACTTACTAAGCTATTAATATTGCTGATATTTTTATGAAATAAAATTTCATATTACATGGGATACCTAAAGTTGTAATTTCTGATAGGGATGCAAAGTTTACGAGAAATTTATGGAAATATTTATATAAAGGTTTGGATACTCAATTAAATTTCAGTACTGCATATCACCCCAGACTGATGGACAAACTGAAAGGGTGAATCAAATTTTAGAAGACATGCTTAGAATGTATGTAATGGAAAAACCAGGGAAATGAGAAGAGTATTTACATCTTGTTGAGTTTGCGTATAATAATCATTTTCAAGCCTCTGCAAAAATGAGTCCATTTGAGATACTTTATGGATGTAAATGTAATACTCCAATTTCTTGGAGTAATCCAGTTGATAGATTAATTTCAGGTCCTGAAATATTGAAGGACATGGAACTAACAGTGAAACGGGTAGATCACAACTTGAAGATAGCTCAAGATAGACAAAAGAGCTATGCTGATTTGAAAAGAACTCAAAGAGAGTTCCAGGTAGGGGGTCATGTTTATATGAAAGTGAAACCCAGAAAAAGTTCCTTAAAATTGAGAAATTGCACAAAATTAGCACCCAAGTATTGTGGACCATTTGAGATATTAGCCAAGGTTGGGCCAGTGGCTTATCAATTAACACTACCACCAACAATTAAAGTACATAATATTTTTCATATTTCAATTCTAAAAATATATGTTCATGATGCTACTCATGTGGTTGACTGGAATGATATCCAAGTGGAACCCAAAGTAGAATTTTAGGTGGGACCACAATGCATTCTCGACAGGAGAGAACTTTTACTCTAGAACTGCACCATCGGAAAAGTCAAGGTGCAATGGAAGTACCTTATCCCAGAAGAGGCTACTTGGAAATTGGAAAGCAATATGCGGGAGGCATATCCAATTCTGTTTTAGAATGATTCAAATGAATTTTAAAAGTAACAATGAGGACACTGTTAAAACTTTAAGGGAGGGTGTATGTAATACACCAAGGAACTCGAATGATTATTGTTTTATAAGACCTTATGCTATTATTTGATTTGAAATTATTGACCAAGTAATGTCAAGACATTTGCAAATGAATTATTATTTTTAATTATTAAATAGCTAAGGGAATCAAAATTGAAGGTAGCCGTTGAAGAGTGTTTGTTGACCCACAAGGAGAAATGACAAGTGTCAAGAGGAAACCCATCATGGCAAGACAGTCTAGTAAAGGTGAAAATGGTGCAGAGGAAACCCATCATAAATTGATTATCTTGCTTATGAATGTTATTAGAAATGATTATCTTGCTTATGCATGTTATCATATAATGTTTTAACTATACATTACTATTTTACTAAAAGTATTTTTATTCAGAATTATATTTCTAGACTTGCATGCAAGGTATTGAAACATTGTTTTAAGTTTATTTAACTAAAAGTGTAGTTCTAGCAGGCACACAACTATCTTATTATGAATTATAACTTTGGTTCAGGTTTTAACCTATTATTCTTTCTATTTTGAAATCATTGTACATTGTCATTTTATTGTAACATATTTCATTCAATTTATATGCAGAAGTTATATTTATGCATCAAATAGTGTATCAATGTGTGTTTATCCCCTTGATATTATAAGCAAAGTATGTACATGGTTTATTTTTGTTATAGAATAGGTGTTTGTTATATTTCTGTTTATGGATAGTTAGATTAATTCATAACAGATTGGAAGGATAATTATACACATACAAACCCTAGATCTTGATTATTAATTTGTAATTATTTACAAGTTCAAACATTTTCTAATTTTTGGCTTACCTTTTAAACGTTTCTGCAAGCCTCGGAACCACTGAATCCACAAACGAAATCGTTGTTTTAACCCTTGAAAAATCAGGGTTCCGCAACTCGCATATGCAATGCGGAAGTCAGATTGCGGAATCGTAAAAGTAAACAGTTGGATTTTGGGATTCCGCAATGCGGAAGTCAGATTGTGGAACCGTAAAATTAAATAGTCGGATGTTGGGGTTCTGCAACCCGCATCCGCATTGTAGAAGTCATATTGCAGAACTACTAAAATAAGCAGGTTGATTTTGGGGTTCCGCAATGCGGAAGTCAGATTGCGGAACCGTAAAATTATACAGTCGGATTTTGAAGGTCCCACAACCCGCAATCCGCAATGTGGAAGTTGAAAATGCGGAAACCTTATCTTTTAGCCATAAAAAATATGGGGATTTGCAATCCATAGTTCTTAAATATTTAACAAGAAATTATGAATTGGACTATGTGGAAGTTACATGTTAGTAATCTAGTTTAAGTTAATGCAAATTTTTGTAGGGTATAAACCCTCATTATGCTAAATTGTGCTATGTTAAATACTCATGTAATGATTCTCATAATCCTGTTAAATTTTGAGTATTAATTCACAATAATCTAGGATCTTTAATGAGAGAATAACATGTACAGTATATCAATGCATATCAATCATAACAAGGATGTCAATCATTACAAGAAGCAAAAGCATGAGAGACAATAGACACACAGAGTTTCCGTGGGGAAAACCCTAAGGTGAAAAACCACACAACTTCCTCAGAGATAGATAGAGCAATAGCTCAAACAAAGTACAAGAGATAGACTCCTCTTAGCAGCTGATCCTCCTCCTCACTAGTGCGCCAGTTTTCGAGTGAAGGAAGAATGAGTTTCTGAGTGATCCAAATAGAGATCTCCCGATCTCTATTTATACTTGTCCTATTTGCCCAATATCCTTATGGGGCTGACTTGTCTAGCTAGGTACAATAACTTCATATTACATTATATCGGGCCGACCCCTTACAAGGTGGTCTAATAACCCATCGGCAAGTTAACACACTTGCAACACTTGTCAATACAAATGACGACACTTCCATATAGAGGAATAATTCATCTCTATAGGAGTACAATAAATATATATGTGAAATACATTCTGAAGTTACATATACATCAACAATCCCTCTTAAATAGGAAGGTATTTCTCGACACAGATCTGCTAGCACAAGTCTTCTTCTCTGGATTGTCATCATCGATGCATCATTGTCATTGTCACTGCTGCTGCTATCTCAACCAATATATGAATCTACTCATCATAGGAAGTTCTATAGAGCCAGCCCTTTTTCATGCTGGATGTAGGCCCACCACCTGCAGGTCTTCATCATCAATGGCCATAATGTGGATCCCAGGACTGATTACATGCGTCAACAAAACCTAGCCCAGACTATAGGTTCTTTTACATGTTGACTTTCACAAAACCTACTCAGATCATCCCAGGATGTTACGAGAACACATCTCTACCTATCTGGATCTCGATAGAGCATCCCAGGATGTTACGAGCACACTGCTCTACCTATCTGGATTTTAAAGGATCTTTTCTATGTGAACTTTTGCAAAACCTACTCAGAGCATCCTAGCGCAGACTATAGGATCTCAATAGAGAAACCCAGTATTTTATGAGCACACTGCTCTACATGTCCGGTTTTTAAAGGATCTTTTCTATGCAAAACTGTAGAAAAACCTACTCAGAGAATCCTAGCGCAGACAATAAGATCTCGATAGAGAAACCCAGGATGTTATGAGCACACTGCTCTACCTGTCTGGTTTTTAACAGATCTTTTCTATGCTACCTATAGCAAAACCTCGAAAGAGCATCCTAGCACAGACTATAGGATCTCCTAGGATCTTTTCTATACTACCTGCACAACCTGTCCACGGCCACAGAGTATCAAACCGATACTCACCATACATCATCCTGATGTACATCATCACATGATAAACCTAATCATCATCATAGCATCAACTTGATGCATATCATCTTAAGCGACATCCTGAAGCTCGTCATCTGTGATCATCCCGATCATCATAGCATCAACCTGATGCATATCATCTGGAGCAACATCCTGAAGCTCATCATCTGTGATCACCCTGATCAAACAATATATCCATCTAATGCATACACAATATCTACCTGATACATATCATACATGATCCACCTGATCATACAATGCATCCATCTGATATACATAAGTACATGATCACACTGATCATACAAGTATCCACTTGATACATATACAAATATATGATCTACTTGATCATATCCAGCATCAACATGATGCATACATAAATAAATGATCCAACTGATCATATCCAGCATCAACATGATGCGTACATACATACATATAAAAGATCCAATTGATCATATCCAGCATCAACATGATGCATACATACATACATATAAATGATCCAACTGATCATATCTAGCATTAACATGATGCATACAGAGAAGTAACTGGAGCATCATCTTGATGCTCATCATCCAGCGCTTACATCCATAGCCATGTGAAGGATCCTCCTTCCAACATTCTTGGAATGCCTTCAGCAAATGTCTCCATCACTTCTTCCTCGAAAGTGTCCTCAATCTGAAGAACACCGAGCCTCTCTCTGAAGTAATCGAACTTCACTCTGGCTAGTGGCTTCGTCAGTACATCTGCAATCTGCTCATCTGTCACAACATACAGGAGCTTCACTGCTCCTTTCTGCACCATATCCCTGATATAGTGATATTTGATCTCTATGTGTTTTGATCTTTCGTGGAACACCGGGTTCTCAGACAGCTTCACACAACTCTGGTCGTCACAAAAGATACCAGTAGCTTCTAGCAGGAGATCAAATAACTCGGACATTAGCTTCCGAAGCCATACTGCATCGCAACTAGCCGAACAGGTGCAACATACTCTGCCTTGGCTGTACTCAGTGCTACGCAGGACTGCTTCCTGCTAAACCAAGAGATCACACCTGATCCCATACTGAAGCAGCACCCAGATGTGCTCTTCCTATTTAAAGCACTACCTTCCCAATTTGAATCAACATAACCCTGCAGGTTAAAATTTTGATTCGCTTCATACTTGAGCCCATAATCAACTGTACCCTTCAGGTACCTCAGAATATGCTTTACAGCAATCAGGTGAACACTCCTTAGATCCATCAGGAACTGGCTCAATGTGTTCACCGCAAAGCAAATATCTGGTCTCGTGTTTGTCAGGTACATCAAGGACCCAATCGTATGACGATACATAGATACATCAACCGGCTCAGATGAAGCATCACACAGAAGCTTCAGATTCGATGCCATAGGTGTGGCCATGACCTTGCAATCCATCATCCCGAACCTCTTCAGGATATCTACTATGTACTTCCCTTGTCCAAGGAAGATCCCATCTGCACTCTGCCACACCTCCATACCTAGGAAATAGTGCATCATCCCCAAGTCCTTCATATCGAACTCGGCAGCAAGCTTCCTCTTTGTATCGGCAATCAATCTGTCATCTCCTGTTACAAATAGGTCATCCACATATAGGATTAGAATCACAGGATTCCCTTCCTCAACCTTGTAGTAAAGGTTGGAATCCGCTTTACTCTTGGTAAAGCCCAAACTGGATAGGAAACTGTCCATCCTACCATACCAAGTCCTCGGAGCTTGTTTTAAGCCATACAAGGCTTTCTTCAATCTACACACATATGACACCTTGTCATGTGTTTCAAAACCGAGTGGCTGCTCCACATACACTTCCTCTTCAACTACACCATTCAAGAAAGCAGTCTTGACATCCATCTGGTGTATCTTCCATTTAATCGCTGCAACCAGGGCAAGTACTGATCTGATGGAAGTGTACCTGGATACAGGAGCAAAAGTTTCTTCATAATCTATTCCCTCTTTCCGAGAGAAGCCACGAGCTATGAATCTTTCCTTGTATTTCTCTATGATGCCATCTGCAGCATGCTTGATCTTGTAGATCCACTTGGAAGTCACAACAGACTTCCCTTCAGGTCTTGAGACAACATCCCAAACATCATTCTTCATTATTGATTGGTATTCTTCGACCATGACATCCTTCCATTCTTTATTTTCCGCTGCTTCTTCATAACTAGAAGGTTCTTTGTTTATGATGTCATAGAGTAAAGCAACATAGCTGGTATGAGATCTAGTTCTCTTCTTTGCTCTGTGTTCTCCTTCTGGAATGCCATATCTTTCCGCATCTTGAATGAGCTCTCTAGCCCATGTAGGTTTCCTCTTGTGAGAGTTATTCTCACGGGGTGGATCTACAGGTTCTTACGGATCTTCAATTTCACGAACTATATCTGGAATTGCTTCAGTCATGGTAGTGTCTTGAAATCTAGTTTCCTTAGGTTCTTCATAAAATTCGACAGGTGTCTTCCTTGATTTGATGAATGCTGAGTTTTCATCAAATGTCCAATCCCTGCTGACATCAATCTTCTTGAACCATGGAAAGTATATTCTGTAAGCCTTTGAGCTTTCACTGTAACCCACAAAGATACCCTTCTTTCCTAAAGGATCTAGCTTGGTCCTCTTTTACTTTGGGACATGAGTGTATACTGGACAACCAAATATTATGAGATGGCTAACTTCAGGTTTCTTACCAGAGAAGACTTCTTCTGGTGTCTTGTTGTCCAATATCTTGTGGGGTGTTCTATTCTGTACATATACAGCTGTCCTAGCTGCTTCTTCCCATAGATGCATAGGTAGATCCTGATCATGCAACATTGCCCTTGCTGCTTCCATGATTGTTCTGTTATTTCTTTCTGCAACACCATTTTGTTGTGGATTGGAGCAGTCAACTCCCTCTTAATCCCTGAATCACTGCATAGCTTCTTGAAGTCACCTGAAGTGAATTCTCCACCATTGTCGGATCTGAATATTTTGATCTTCTTATCAGTTTGGTTCTCCATCAAGGTTTTGAATTCCTTGAACTTATCCAACACTTCATCTTTATTCTTTAGGAAGTAAACCCAAGTCTTCCTGGAGAAGTCATCAATGAAAGAGACATAGTAAACATATCCACTCAGAGAATTGGATGACATCGGACCACATACATCGGAGTGGATAATTTCCAAGATATCTTTTGCCTTGATTTCACTTCTTGGAAATGCCTTCTTTATGTTCTTTCCTTTTGCACATCCTTTGCAAACACCTTCATGCTTGGTCTTAATTTCAGGAAGACCTTCTACAACTTTACTTGCAATTGGTAATGCTCTGTAGTGCATATGTGCAAGTTTTCTATGCCAAAGTTTACTTGGCTCTATGGAATCATGCACCATGGCATGTTTAGGTTGTCCTTTCAATTTATACAATCCTCCCTCTTGTTCTCCAATCACCACTGCATCATCAATAGTTTTACCCTTTGGCCACATTAGGACTTGGCCATCTACAAATGCAACCCTCATGCCTTTTGCATCCAATGTAGAGATGGAGAGTAGATTCGTCTTGAGCCTAGGTACATAGAGAACTTCTTTCATCTTCAAAGATTTTCCAGAATCTAGATTGTAGGAGGCTTCACCACTTCGTTTGATAGGGTATTGATAGTCATCCCCAAGTTTCACTTTATGGGGTGATTCATGTTCAGATAGATTTATAAAAGATTCTTTAAACCCAATCATGTGTTTGGAAGCCCCATTGTCAACTAACCAATCATTACAACCATGAGAGATAGTACCTGTGAGAGCAGAGATTAGAACATACTCTTCTTCACTTGCTGAGTCATCATCATCACTTTCTGCTCTAGATTTCTTCCTGGGAGGTTCATCATTCTCAACAGCATGAGCATGATATCTTCTTTTGCTATTATTCTTCTTCTTATTGAAGTTGTTGTTGTTGAATTTATTCTTCTTGGGACAGTCTGAAGCAAAGTGTCCTTTCTCATTGCATTCAAAACATCGAACATGAGATATATCTTTCTTCTTGTGATGAGGGTGAGAATGTTTCTTGTTATGAGATCTCTCCCTTTTAAACTTGCTTCCCTTGGTGTGAGCTGTGAGAGCTTGATCTTCATTCCCCATCTTTTCTTCTCGGGCCACAATCCTTGCTTCTTCTTGAGAGCATTCCTCCCACAGTCTACTGAAGGAGACCAACTTCTTTCTTGCACAGATTCCTTGGATAAAGGAATCCCATGACTTGGGTAGGCCATTTAGTGTGGTCATAACAACTTCACCATTGTCCACTACTTCATGCACAGCTTCAATTTGTTCCTTGATCTGAGAGACCTTGGAGAAGTAAGATTGAATGGTCTCTCCATTCAACATCTTGACCCCTTTCAATTGATTCTGTAGAGTCATCTTCCGATTTATGTTCTTCCCTTCAAATAGCTTGGATAGGGAGTCAAACATCTCCTTGGGTGTCTTTAGAGATGACACATGTGGTATGAGATGGTCTTTGATAGAATCAGCATTGATTCTCTTTGCCTTGACCAAGTTCTTTTTATGCAATACCTTAGCCTCTTCATCCTCTGGGATAGGTACCTCAGAGCTGATGTAGGAGTCCAATTCATTTTCTTAACCCAATCCTATACTTCCAGGCTTGGAAGTTATCAGCCCCTTCAAGCTTATCCTCAAGCTTGATGTGGTGATACATCTTAAAGAGTACTTCAAATGGAAATAGAATAGATTTAGGTCTTACCACTTGTTTTGCTGAAAAACTGGATCTGGTCCCGGATTAGGGTTTGTCAGAAAAACCCTAAAAATTCAAAAAGTGAATTTCAACTTTCTGAAAGGATATAAAGATGCGCCTTGATGATCTGATCAACTTGGTGTTCTCAGAATTTGAGATCTGCAAAGCTTCACGCTTGAGAAATGTCTTTAGTTTTCCCGGGTTCACTAAGGAGGACCCTGAATTAGGGTTTGAGATTCCCAGAGATTTACCTAGCCAAAAATCTCGATTCAAAGCTCTAAACTTCGATTTATCCAAGGAGCTTCCAGCTATGTCTTCAGATTTCAGAAATTCCTATTTTTGTGGAAACCCTAATTTTTAGGGCCAAATCTGAAAATGCTCAGAATTGAATTCTGATTGGACAGATAGATTCTCCTTGATGAGTAGAGTCAATCTACTATACTGCTTTTCCAAAATCTGTGGAGAGAAACCCAATAAGCAAGAAACCCTAGTTTTCGTCACTGCACAATGTCTTCTTCTTAGGTTAGCTCTGATACCATGTTATATTTTGATTATTAATTCACAATACTATAGGATATTTACTGAGAGAATAACATGTACATTATATCAATGCATATCAATCATAACGAGCATGTCAATCATCACAAGAAGAAAAAGCATGAGAGACAATAGACACACAGAGTTTCCATGGGGAAAACCCTAAGGTGAAAAACCCCACAACTTCCTTAGAGATAGATAGAGCAATAGCTCAACCAAAGTGCAACCAAAGTACAAGAGATAGACTCCTCTTAGCAGCTGATCCTCCTCCTCACTAGTGCTCCACTTTCGAGTGAAGGAAGAATGAGTTTCTGAGTGATCCAAATAGAGATCTCCCGATCTCTATTTATACTTGTCCTATTTTCCCAATATCCTTATGGGGCCGACTTGTATAGCTAGGTACAATAACTTCATATTACATTATATCGGGCTGACCCCTTACAAGGTGGTCTAATAACCCATCGACAAGTTAACACACTTGCGACACTTGTCAATACAAATGACGACACTTCCATATAGAGGAATAATTCATCTCTATAGAAATACAATAAATATATAAGTGAAATACATTCCGAAGTTACATATACATCAACAAATCCTAAGCTATTATGCTTATAAAATAAGTAAGAGCCTATATTTTGGATGTTATTCAAGAACAGAACCTTGACATGCTTCTAACTTTGGCTTAGAGTTCAATATGTAATCAAGTAAAGTAATTTGATTTAATTATACTAGAAGTAAAAAAGTATACATGCATTTATCCTTTTAATTTTTTTTAATATAGGTATTTTGGGGTTTGTGACACCGAGTCAAGAGACACTCTAGCTCAACTTACCAATTGGCCAACCGGGTCATAAATCACCCAAGTTGCAGAAGCATTGGTTTGGGTGTGACGGTAAGCTACGTCGACATATCCTGAAAGCATGTTCATAGGTAATGACATATTTCAAATGAGCATAAAGTATAATAAGTAAAATATCGATGTAAGCTAAATCATAAAAGCAGAAAATCTATAGTACAATAATTTACAAGATAAGCATGCCTAGACACATAGTCTAGGAAATGTGTCTCTTAAGATGGAGCCCATTTCTAGACACCAAGATGTTTCCATCAAAATATTCTAGCTCATAGACCCCATTATTGAGGTCTTTCCAAATGATATATGGACCAATCCATATAGAAGTGAAATTCCCAGATCCTAACTCATTGTGTTTTTGGTTGTAGACTAACACTAGATCTCCATCAAGAAAGATCCACAGATGGACTAACTTGTCATATTGTGCCTTGATGTGATTTTCATTCGCTTCAATGGTGGTAAGAGCATCCCTCCTATATTCGTTCAACTGATCTAGATATAAAAAGCAATTTTCAAGCTCGCTAGTGTCTGGAAGGAGAGCTACAGCTAGTTTCAATGATGGAATTTTGCACTCGATGGGTAATACTGCCTCTACTCCATGAACAAGATGGAAGGGACTAAATCCTGTAGTAGTATTGATGGAGGTTTGGTAAGACTACATAGTAGGATAAATCATGATGTTCCAATTAGACCTATGCTTATTCACCATCCTTTGCAACATAGTTTTAAAGACTTGTTAACAACTTTTGCTTGTCCATTTTATTCAGGGTAGTATGGTGATGAGAAGTCCTAACAAAATCCAAGTTTCTTTGATAATTCTGACAACATCTTATTTTGAAAGTGAGTGCCATTATCAGTGACAATCTCTATTGGGTTACTGAAATGAGTAATTATCTGATTAAAAACGAAGTGCGCAACAACTTCACCATTGCAACAAAAGGTAGGCATGACCTCGATCCACTCTGTGAAGTAGTCTATGGCCACACTAATGTACTTATGACTGCTAGCCAATGCCGGATTACATGTTGTAAAACTAATCGCCCACTTGGTGAAGGGACCAAAAATGATAAGTGGGTAAAGAGGAGCAGGATGAGCGCACATATTTTTTGTAAATGTTCGGTGTGGATGACAATTCTTGATAGTTTCAATACAATCCTTGAAGATTGAAGGCTAGAAGCATCATGCATGCAAATTTTTTTTGGTTATAACATTACTAGATAAATGTCCTCCATAGGTTCCACCATGGAAATCATTCAAAACCTTCTTAGATTCCTCATGAACTAAGCAATGTCTAAGAAGAGTATCCACACCGTGACGATATAAGGTATCACTAATAATGACATAATGTCTTTAATGGTGGCATATTTTACATATTTTCTCATGGGTAGACTGATATGGGACCCTTTGGGTTTGCATGTAAATCCAAATATCACCATACCAGGGGTCTTTTGATATGATGAGGAATATATGGTCATCAGTTAGAGATGAATATTCATCAGATCCCTCATCCTCTTGGGTAAATTCTGACATCAACTCAGGAAATGCCAAAGATTTCTTTGATTTTACAGAAGCAAATCCTAAATCAAATTCTGAAAGGATGACACTCCACCTTTTATACTTGCCTCTAATTATTCATCAGGACAAGATGTGTTGGAATGGATTGAAATCAACTATAGCAGTTGTTGTCTTGAGCACAATGTAATGCCGAAGTCATTGATTTGCATGAACTACAACAAGTGCAAGTTTTTTAACATGTGAGTACCTTATCTAAGGACCAACAAGATCCTTGCTTAAGTAATAAATGACACGTTCCTAATAGGAATCATCTTAATGTACCGTGACCAACCCTATAGTTAATTTGGATGATGCTATGTATAAAATGAAATCTTTGTTGAAATCTAGGGACTCAACAGTGGGGTAGAGCCTAAGGCCTTTTTTAATGCATCAAATGACCTTTGAGAATTATTGTTAACAATAAAAAATTACTCACCATGCTAATCCCCTAGTGATATCACCACATTCCTTATTTTTTCCCATTACAATCCTTCACTAACCACTAAAGCCTAAGTAAAAAACCCACATATTGGCTCAATTTATTTTTCCCCTCTCAAAAATAGGGAAAATGGATTTATTCCCTCTAAGAAAAGTAAAACTATCCCCCAAAATAGGGAAAATTCCCCCAAAAATGCAAAAAAGAAAAAAGGGGAAAAAACATTAAAAAAAGTCAAAAGGAGGGAAAACCCTAAACTGCCACCCACAACCACGATCCAATACCATGGTCCACAAAATACCATGGGCAAGAAACCTAGGGAAACAATTCCTATAAATAAATAGTGAAGGCCCCTCACGTGACAAGTTTTCCATATACTACCAAAACTCTACCAAAATTCCTACTGAAACCCTAAGCCACTATTGATGCTTGAGTTCCCCCCTATAGTTGAGTTTGACAACCTGTGAGCAAGACAAAAGCAGGACAAAGCATAAAACTAGGACAAAAGAAGGACAAAGCAAAAAAGCAGGACAAAGGCAGAAAAGCAGGAAAAAGCAGAAAAGCAAGAAAAAACAGGACAAAGCAGAAAAGCGGGGTAAGGAAGAAAAGCAGGGAAAAAGTAGGACAAAGCAGAAAATTAGGGTAGGGTAGAAAAGTAGGATAGAAAATAAAAAGTAGGATAAAGCAAAATCAAACGCAAAAGAAAAAGAAAAAGCAAAAGCAAAAACAAAAGCAAAAGAAAAAGTAGAAAGCAAGGCAAAAGATAAAGCAGAAAGTAAAGCAAAGAGGAAAGCAAGGCAAAAGCTAAAGCAGAAATCAAAGCAACCTTATCCACTCCATGAGGGAAACTTAGCCTATCTTACTTTATCAACAAATCACCTCAATCTATAAAATACTTATTACAACTCCATTTCACATCTTTTGACGGTTTGAGAATTGGATTGAGTGCAATTGTGCCTCAGTCACTTGGGAGATGTGCCCCTAGTCCAAGCTATGATATGTGACCCTACGTCCTGTGAGAGGATGATGGTATTAGGATATTATAATTTATCTTATTTCTGGTACTGAAGTCTGCACCATATGAGTGCGATACTATGACAGAGATTCGATAGCTCCCAAGTAGATCTATAAGTGATTTCCTAGTTTTCCTGATGTACGAGTTTCTTATGGTTGTATCTCATTCCTGATAACTATTTGATGTGTGAATCATATATTTATGGATGATATGTTGTAATAATGAATCTATTATTTCCAATATGAATCTATACTGAATAAAATTATGATTCTCACACCTCTTCTTGCACCTAGTCTAGATTTCAATGAAATTGAGCTAGTTTCCAAAATCTGTATGATAAATGAATGAGTAGTGATCCAAATGAAGTTATTTAGGTTTCTAATTTTAATTAACATTTCATATGAATTATTCCAAGTCTCATATCATAAATTCGTGATCCTATCAGACAGTTTTGACAGTTTTGGAAGTCTTGAATTTGATCTAGTTGTGCAATCCTAGAAGGCAATTTTTATTGTATCTTTGTGAGACTTCCTCAAAACCTTATAAAAAATTCTAGAGTGAAACTTGATAGTATATTTACTGTTATTTGATTTTATTTAGCCTCCTTAAGTCTAAATATCTCAGGGTTGGTTCACAGTCCCTGTTTAGTTGATGTTCTAGTTTGCATATGTTGGGGTGCCCAAGAGAATTGGAGTAGACTTCATCCTGGATGATGTTAAAAAAATTAATGGTCCCAATACTTTTTTCAAAGGTTCTATCAACTAGAATATTCCTCCTCCTATCCATAATACTTGATTTTTCCTACCTACAGTCAAACTAGCCAACTGAATCCATTGTTTTTCGTTGAGTCTTCCAAGGGAGAGAGTTAGTGTATCATCAGTCCTGGTTGGTACATTACAGTGGTATTAGAGAACTTTCCTTGGCTCATCCTATGGAAATTAAATCTCATATGAAGAAATATCTCAAAACTATCTTCAAGTTGCAGCTATGGAACTAGATACAGTCATGGAAGATGAAGGCTTTGAGTTATATAAGGAAGAAGAAATCATTTACATTGGTGGAGGCCTACCAAGAGATGAGGTTGGTTACATTTGTGATCTGATGTATAGTGAATACCAATGGGATGAACCACCGATGGCTAATCCTAAAAAGTATTTAGCAAAAGTGAAAACTTGCCCCACCACTACCAGGAGTATCTAGCCTTGGGAGAAGAGATTCGTAAAGCCAATTCCTTCAAAGATGATTTTTATTGCAGATTTGGATTCGAACCCAAGGATGTATATGAGGATTATTTTGAGAGCAGCAAACCATCCATGGAGGAACCAAGTTTTTCTACTACCCCAAGTAAAGAAGAATAAAGAGGAATCGAAAGTGAAGCCTCATTGGATGCCATTGTTTCTAGCATGAAGAGACTTTTCGGATTCTCTTCAAAAAAATTCTCCAATAATATTTATTCTAAGGTTACCAAGGAGTAATATGAATAATCTATCTTGAAGGAGAAAAGCCATAGTAACAATCAACCATCAAAGGAGAGGAGCAACCATCTTCTAAGAGAAGAGCCATGTGGTTCCTCTCATGAATGCATTGATCAAGAAAAAGAAGAATTCAAGCTAAGGAAGAAAGGTAAATCTGATTTAGGTAGCAGCAATTCCTTCTTGCATCAATATGAAGAATATCCCATTGAGTTAATCAGAAAAGAGTTTGAGGAACACCATAAGAGGGTAGGCCAAGCCACCATGCAAGAGGTTGTTCACAGTACTGAGATTGAATCCAATCATGGACAACCAAGCTTCTTTGTTGGTGAGTTTGAGATCCCTACAAGGGATATGGAAGATGATATTCGTAGAGGAAAAACCACTTGTGGATCATATTTGGAGGAAGAGAAAATATCAACCCTTGAATCATTCTCAGAACATTATTATGGAGGAAAAGACAACTACACTCTAGTTGAGAGTGAACCTGGAGATTTGGTGGAAAAGCACACCATCACCACTCCATCTCATGAAGAGATAGAGGTGTCACAAAGGTATTTAAACCATTCTGATTTTTGCATTCACCAAATTCCTTTGTCTCATCTTGATAGGGAAGCCACGAGTCTGGTGAGAAGGTTAGCAGAAAATATTCTTCCCGTGTTGAGATCCAAATTTTTGAGAAGGTTGAATTTTTAGAAGATATTTTGCATGCCTCTCAAGAGTTTCATGAGCACACATGTGATCAGATGTGTGTGGATAATAGTGCACATGACATTATGGAGCAACATCATGTCCGAGGTAAACATAAGGAGTCTTCAAATTTACAAGTGCTTCAAGAAAGCATTGACTTGCAGGATGATTTGTAGGAACCTGTTTCACTCCTAAGAGATTATGACCCTTTTTCATGTAAGGAAGACTTATCCCTGATGAAGGTGGATGATTACATCCCATTTGTATCAGCAAGCAAAGAATCCTATTCATTATTGAATTGGATGGATAGCTACCTCACCAAGATGGAGACCCAAGATTGTGCAAGACTAGCTCACATTGGTAAGAGTTATTTTTGCTTTAGTGATGAATCTACTGTTGCATTTAAGTTTGTTATGTTCAATGAGCAAGATCGAAGGCATTTATGGATGCAATATGATTATTTCCATACATTTCCATTCATACCTTGGAGGAAAAATTACATAGTAGATGAGGATTTATCTCATGGCATAATAATAATAGTGAAGCATGATGACATTGTGAGGGCTACTGAGAGCCTCACCACCATTCAAGGAAAAAGTATGGACTACTTACATCAAATTGACGTCATATGGAAGTCAATACAACAACATGAGAATGTTTTTGAAGACCTTCCACCAGGTAGACCACCTGACAAGGTGAAGAATCATAAGGATGAATTGAGGATGGATGTACAATCCACCAGTATCTTTCATTACAAGCATTTGATAAGGTTCAAGGAAGAAGACATGTGGAGGCTAGTATTCAAGTAACATTGTATGAACATTGAGTTCCTATTCATGATCCTTGGCTTGAATTATACACCTACTACATTTCTCCCTTGCATGTACAACATGGTAGATGAACAAATTTGTAAGTATGTCCCCCAATTTTCTAATGATATGTTTGTTTGCAAAAAGGTTTGGAAAGAATGCTTGGATAATTTGATAACCCTTATGGTAGAGTTATCCTTCCATTCAAATGGATCCAACTACAAGAGGGAAGAGATTGAGATCATGAATATTAATCATATGTATGTGCAAGTTAGTACCAACTTGATTGATGGGAGGATTTGGGATACTCATGGTGGACCAAGTTCAAGAAGCAACACAAGAGGCTTCTTCAGCTTCTCACAAGTAAGCATTAAGGAAGAATTTTCTTACTGGATAGGAGAGGGAAAAAAGATGATTCAAGAGATGATGGGAGTGAGGGTTGGTTGCCTCATACCTACACTACCAATTTCCACTCACCCATTCGACCTATAATGGGGTGTCACCCAAGAAGTCATAGAAGAAAATTTGATGGATATTGGGAACACCGATGCTTTTGAAAGAAGAAGGTTGCAGCCATATGAGAAGCATGACATCATGAAAACCATCATGCATGTTATGGACTATTTCAAATCAGTTTTAAAGAAGAAAAAATGGGTGGTCAAATCTGATCACAAAGATAGGATGAATTGCATGAAACCAATGAAGCTTAAGGATTGACAACAAGGCTGGTAAGTGAAGTCCAAGATTATAAATCTAATCATGAATGCAAGAATATAGTAGTAGAGGTTCTTCTTTGTTCATGGGAAGGCTTACTTGTTCTGGAAGGTCATTTAGTAGCAAAGTATCACAAAGGCATATTTGCAGATGAGCTGCTGAATGGTTGGGTTCAAGAAGAACAATTTGACATTATGAGGGAAGGAATCTTTTGGGTGCCAAAATATTTTTTTATGGAAGGGTTTATGGGGGCTGCCCATGATTTGTTCCTAATTAAGAACTTACTTAAACGGGGAGTTTCACCACATACTTGAAAAGAATTTACATTGTTTGAGTGTGAAGTTGGAGGAATAAAGAAAATGTATCTTAATATCATGCTTGAGGAAGGTGAAGCTGATGTCTACATGGAGAGGATTCACTCCACCCTTATTAGTTCCATCCCCAAATATGTGCACAAGATATTGCAGCTCCAAGTTGGAGGAATAAAGAAAATGTATCTTAATATCATGCTTGAGAAAGGTGAAGCTGATGTCTACATGGAGAGGATTCACTCCACCCTTATTATTTCCATCCCCAAAGATGTGCACAAGATATTGCAGCGCCATGAGAAGAATTATCCACTCCATAACAAGGATATGCTAGCCCATATGTGTGCATTGGTTGAATGCAGATTTGAGGGTGAGATTAAACTCAATGAATGGCAGCAAAAATGGTTTGCATGTGACTCAATGGATGGGATGATTCATGAAGAATTACATATGACATTCATCCACTTTAAAGACCCTATCCACTTAGTGCTTGAGTCAATCTTAAAGAAGGATATTTTGGGAGTTGTTCATGTTCCACTCTTAGTTAGTCACCAAGATTGTTTGGAGACTCACATGAGGGTGAGTAAGAGGTTTCCATGGAGGAGATCCAAAGAAGATGCATTGTATCATACAGAGGAGTGCAACATATGCCAACACCATGTGATGGAGTATACTTTCTTGATTGGCCATAGTGATCGACAACAACAGTTTGGTGGAAGTGTACAAGTTTCTCAACCCCATATTTTTTCATTGCTTGAGGACAAACACTCTTGGGATGGGAGGAATGTCATGTCCCCTCATTGATGATCATTGGATTGAGTTCCTAACCCAATCAATCCCTTGGGTTGAGGAGAAAATCTCATTTACTTGGGCATAATTTTGAAAGTTCAGGCAATTAATTAATTAATTAATTAGGAGGTGTTGAATTTATTTTCTTAAAGTTGATATGCACTTGATGAAAAGTATTTTTCATTAAATAGTTATTTTTATTTTGGAATAAAGTGGATAATGCTCCATAAGAGTGCCTTAGAGGATAAGGTTTACTAAGAGGTAACTTGCAAGACAAGAAAAGATAAATCAATCAAAGCAAGGCAAGTAGGAAAATGAGAAGAAAGCAAAATAAAGCAACAAAGCTCAAGAAAAGTAGAATAAAGCAGGACAACGCAGAAAAGCAAGATAAAGGTAGAAAAGCAGAAAAGCAAGAAAAAGCAGGACAAAGAAAAAAAGTAGAACAAAGCAGAAAAGCGGGGTAAGGTATAAAAGAAGGATAGAAAAGAAAAAGCAGGATAAAGCAAAATCAAAAGCAAAATCAAAAGCAAAAGCAGAAAGCAAAGCAAAGGAAAAAAGCAAGGAAAAAGCTAAAGCATAAATCAAGAAAAAAGCTAAAGTAGAAAGCAAAGCAACCTTATCCACTCCATGAGGGATCCTTAGCCTATATTACTTTCTCTAAAATTCACCTCAATCTATAAAATCATTATTAAAACTCCATTTCACATCTTTTGACAATTTGAGAATTGGATTGAGTGCAATTGTGCCTCAGTGACTTGGGAGATGTGCCCCTAGTCCAAGTTGGGAGATGTGCCCATGCTTCTTGTGAGAGGATGATGGTATTCAACTATTATAATTGAGATTATTTCATGTCCTTAATTCTGCACCATAGGATTACAATCCTGTTACAGAGATTCGATAGCTCTCCATGCAGATCTATGAGTGATCCTAGTTTTCCTGATGTAAGAGTTTATTCTGGTTGTATCTCATTCTTGAGAACTCTTTGATGTATGAATAAACTACTGATAGATTATATGACTTTAATAATGAATATTTGATGTCCAATATGAATCTTTATTGAATAAAATTCTTATTCTCATACCTCTTCTTGCACCTAGTCTATATTTCAATGAAATTGAGCTAGTTTCCAAAATCTATATGATAAGTGAATGAGTAGTGATCCAAATGAAGTGATTTAATTTTTTTATGTTAATTAAGATGTCATATGAATTATTACAATTCTCATATCAGAAATTCGTTAGCCTCTCAGACAGTTTTGGAAGTCCTCAATTTGATCTAGCTGTGCAATCCTAGAAGGCAATTTTTCTTGTATCTTTGTGAGACTTCCTCATAACCTTCTCAAACTTTATGGAGTGAACATTAATTGTCTATTGAATTTTATTTGATGTTATTTATCCTCTCTAAGTCGAAATATCTCACCATTGGTTCACAGTCCATGTTTAGTTGATGTTCTAGTTAGCATTTGTTGGGGTGCCTAGGAGAATTGGAGTAGACTTCATCCTGGATGATGTTTGAAACATTAATGGTCCCGGTACAGTGTGCAAATTTTCTATCAGCAGGCATATTCCTCATCCTATCTAGAATACTTGATTTTGCTTACCTATAGTCAAACTAGCCAACTAAATCCATTGTTTTTCATTGAGTCTTCCAAGGGAGCGAGTTAGTGTATCACTAGTCCTGGTTGGTACATTACACCCTTCTACATAGCTACAAGGGCCCTTGCACTCCCATTATTCTGAGGTAAACTCTCATTGTAAATCCATTTTTACATAATACAAATGAAAGCATTCTTTAATTTATGAAAGATATTTGTCAAATGTTGACTGAAGAATGTTCCGTGTTTTAGTTTAGTTGTTTATTTATTGTTCCTTACTGGAGTAACTCTTCTTATTTTTCGTTCATTTACTGTTTTTCATTTGCATGCATGCATCCCATATTCCCGAATGGTTACTAAGAAGTCCACAACTCTTAGTGAGTGCATTTTTGCACTAGCTAGCATGAATAACCTAGCTATAGTTTTGGCGACTCTGCTCATTTGATCCCTATGATTTCCAGTTTTGCTTAACCACCCTTTTTGAATCCCAAGCCAATTTTATTTCAATCTTTCTGCATATTTTGAGTTTTCTACCCTGTCTGAAAGTTGGGTTGTAGTTGTTTTCATCATCTCTGTAGATCTAGGCAGTGGTCGCTGTCAAATCTCTAGGTTTCATATAAGATCCATGTGTTTTTTTCCCAGTCGTGCCCTCAACCGCACCCCTCATACCCCCATAGAGTGTTCAAACCCTTCAACCACACTTTATCCATTCAATAGGAGTGGTAAAACCCATTCGACCGCCCTCTTTCTATTCAGAAAGTGCGATCAATCCCCAACAAATGCAACTCAAATTTTGAAATGCCCATATCTCCCTCTCCCAAAATCTGTTTGGGACAATTTTTTTTTTAAATTGGGTGTTTTTGAGCAAGGAATCCAAAATATAGTTATATTTAGGAAAATTTTCATAGAATTTTATATAATTGTTAATTAGTATTATTTATCATTTCAGTTCAGCCTCTTCCCATTGCAGCCAACTCTTTCACATCCAGCATTTTGTTTACAGAACCATTTTCTGTCCCATTGCTTGTTGTAGCACTTGTTTGGATCCTTCCTACATGCATCCTTTGTAGCTATTTGTCTTACTTTGGTCGTCGCATGTTGGGACTAGTCATATTGATCATGTGCACTTGCATTGTACATTTCAGCAGGTTGATTGGTTAAAAATTTGCTTGGATACATCAGAAGTTAAATGATTTATTTTCATTGAAAGTCAAAAGAAGTAGTTTATTTCAGTTATTGCAGTTTATTTTCAGTTTTATCCTTGCTTACTTGGGTACACATCACATGTTCACACATCGCACACCCTAAGTATCAATGCTTAGTCCATAACCCCAAGTTGAGCCTGAAATTTACATTAATCAAACACACATTTGACCTCACTTGAGGATTAAAAGAATCTGGTAGCTAGGTCGGGCACTGGGGTTAGGAATCCAAAGAATACCCCCTTTGTCACGTACATTCAAAACATAGTTTTTGTCTTTTAGGGAAATAAAATCCCTTATTAGTTATTGGTACAGTTAGACACCGATTTGTCAGAGGGCCTCTTCCTTAGGAGGGAAAGTGGCAAGATTGGTTCCAAAATTTTGAGTGGAATGCCGCTCTCCAATCTACACTAAAGGACACCAACTCCTTGTTCTCGCTACGCATGCTAGCCACCATACCGAGTTTGCGATGACCAAAGAACTAAAGTCATGGGATACCTTTCAAGACATGCCATGAACGGGGTATCCTAGTAGACATTATTTTACGGCTCTTTTACCTGGGATCCCTCTTGATAGGGGGATATCCCTTAGATAGTTGGTTCTCCATTTCGTATTGCCTGACTGCGGATTTCATCACCCCACACGTGATACGATTTTTGTCAGCTTCCATCTCTTAGTTAGGTGTTTGCATGCTCCTATACCCCTTAGGTTAGTGAGTCTTTTTACTTTTTAGGAGTGCTACCTGTTGGTATTCTGACCATTTTATTGTTGCTCCCCTATTGTAGCACGTTGTTACAATAGGTGTTTTGAGCTTGTTGTTTTCCTAAGTGGCATTTTTCTTGAGAGATCTCCTCTTGCACGCACGGTTGCATTGGGATTTTTTAGCGTCTTTTCATACCACATCCCTTTAGCACTTAAACAATGGTCACCATGGATTCCCCGAGATACTCCCATCAACTATGGGGGAAGTCCCCACAGTACGGTCCATTGGACCCCGCTCATCACGCACCCCTAAGGCACACAACTTTGGCCCGAGATTTTAATCTCGATGCCTCTTACTTCACGTCCGACTCCTCTGAGTCCTAGTCACTCATACATATATCCCCTTATAGTCCCATGGTCGACATGAATCCTAACCCATTTTACGAAGGGATCATTGGCGGTGGATCCGTTAGTGGCCCTGTTTCCACTTCATCCTCCATTTCGACCGTAGGATCCATGGGACCCATCATCCCTACTGCTATGGGACCCACCATCCCTAATGCCACTGGAACTAACACCACCAATACAGTGCACACATCCATTGGTTCCATACCCACAGGTAGCAGGTCCATTCCAAAAACAGTCCCTCTGGTTAATGGAAATACCCTTGGGGGCACAGGTCCCTCCTTCCAGCTCCCTCCACCGTGATCAGGTGGTTCCAATACCCCCATTATGATAAACGATACCCCTCCACCATTCGACAGAGGTGGCCCTAGTTAGAGATGAATCTTCAATAGATGATCACTCATCTTCTCGGGGAAACTCCAACATCAACTCATCAAATGCCAAATATTTCTTTGATTTTGCAGAAGCAAATCCTAAATCAAATTCCTTAAGGATGAAAATACACCTATTATACTTACCTTTGATTATTCATCATGATAACATGTGTTGGAATGGATTGACATCAGCTATAGCAGTTGTTTTCTTAAGCAGAATGTAATGCCAAAGTCATTGAACTGCATGAGCAACAACAAGTGCAAGTTTTTTAACATGTGAGTACCTTATCTCAGGACCAGCGAGATTCTTGCTTAAGTAATAAATGACATGTTCCTGATAGGATTCATCTTCCTATACCATTGACCAACCCTATATTTGATTTGGATACTGCTATGTATAAAATAAAATCTTTGTTGAAATCTGGGAGACTCAACAGTGGGGTAGAGAATAAGGCCTTTTTTAATGCATCAAATGACCTTTGAGCATTATTGTTAACACTAAAACATTCCTCATCATGCTCATCCCCTAGTGATATAACCACATTCCTTATTTTTACCCATTAAAATCCTTCACTAACCACTAAAGCCTAAGTAAAAAAACCACATATTGTCTCAATTTATTATTTCCCTCTAAAAAATAGGGAAAATGGCTTTATTCCCTCCAAAAAAGTAAAAATATCCCCCCAAATAGGGAAAATCCCCCCAAAAAAAGAAAAAAGAAAAAAGAAAAAAGGGAAAAAACATTAAAAAAAGTAAAAAAGGAGCTAAAACCCTAAAATGCCACCCAAAACCACGAGCCAATACCATGGTCTGCAAAATACCATGGGAAATAAACCTATGGCAACAATTCCTATAAATAAATGGCGAAGGCCCCTCATTACACAAATTTTCCATATACTACTGAAACTCTGCCAAAATGCCTACCAAAACCCTAAGCCACCATTCTTGCTTGAGTTTCCCCCTATAGTTGAGTTTAGAAACTTGTAAGCATTTCATGGAGAACCAAGAGACCTCTAAGACTAGGAGTGCCCCCTTCTACATAGTTGCAAGGGCCCATGTACTCCCATTATTCTGAGGTAAACTCTCATTGTAAATCCATTTTTACATAATATGAAATGAAAGAATTCTTTAATTTATGAAAGATATTTGTCGAATGTTGACTGAAGAATGTTCCATGTTTTAGTTTAGTTGTTTATTTACTATTCCTTACTGCAATAACTCTTCTTATTTTTCGCTCATTTACTATTTTTCATTTGCATGCATGCATCACATATTCCCCAACTATTACTAAGAATTCCACAACTCTTAGCCATGCATTTTTTCACTATCTAGCATGAATAACCTAGCTACAATTATCATCCCATATAAATGGGACCCATTCCCTTAATTAATTAAGCGCATGAAACACTTAGTGATCTTAACATAGCTAGCGACAAATCTACGCAAGAAGTTTGCCTTGTCTTGAAGGATCTGCAGTTGATTCAAGTTTTGCGCAGGATGCAACTGCACTATTTCCTTTACCTTGAATAGATCTACCATTATACCATATTTCGACACAATGAAACCTAGTAATCGACCCAACTTGACACAAAAGATGCATTTATGAGGATTCGACCAAATCCTATAATAACGACACCTATCAAAAACTACCTACAAGTGCTTGGGGTGGTCCACTCTCTTCTTGATATCATGATGTAGGCATCCACGATCTTCTTGATATCACGAAAAGCATAAGACATGGTTCTTTGGAAGGTATCACTAGAATTATTCAAGCCAAATGGAATCTTACTATATGAAAATGTTCCCCAAAGGCATATAAATGTATTTTTGTGTTGATCCTTCGGATGGATTTGAATTTGATTATACCCTGAGAAACTGTTCATAAATGAGAAAATCTCATTTCCAATACATTCATCATTCATCTAATCAATGAATGGGTCGGGTAGGTTATCTTTAGGGAAATATAAGGTCTCAAAAATTAGTACAAACTTGAATGCTTCCTTGTTTCTTGTCAACATGTACCAGATTATACACCTATGTAGTTAAGGGAATGGGATAGATGAAGTTTGCTTGGAGAAACTTTTCAACCTCTACTTTGATAGAAGTGGCCTTCATTGGGTTAACCAATGTAAGCTTCTGGCGAACAGGTTTGGCATTAGGATATGTATTAATCACATGTTTGATAATGGATGGGTCATTTCCCAACATTTCCTTGTAATACTAAGCAAAATCATACCTATATTCTTTGAAGAGTGTTGTGTATGTTTCAATATCCTTAGGTGAACAATCATCACTGATAAAGACATTTTTGACAATGCCTAGGGTCTGGGAGATATGGATGGGGACATTCTGATAAATATATTCCATGTTCCTCTCAGCATAAACTTGTAAAGGTGCGAGAGGACTCCCATGCCATTCCATAGGACTTGGATTAATGGTTCCGTCTATATCAATTATAAGATCACTTTCAGTTGGAAGTAATGATGTACGTTGGTGCATATATTTCCAAGGCCTATTCCCTAATGACATTGCCTTGAGAATTGTTTCATCATATAGTAAAATTGTTTCTAAGGTATCATGATAAGGTTAAGCACTAACATCCTAAACGAGCATAGAATACTAGTCATTTGCTTCCAAGGTGGAATGGGACCAGCATGGTCTGCTTCATTCAAAATAGTGGCTTAGTATGCTGCCTTAGCTGTAGACAAATCTTGGTTCGACCAACTACACCCAACTTCAGTAGTTGGAAACTTCCAAGGGTCATTAAAATATGAAGTTTTAAACTGAGACACTTTAGGTATGGAAGCCATGGAAACAATAGATATTGTGTGTATTGGGGCTACATTTTCATACAGGTCGGGTGGGGATTGATAAAAAGTTCCCATCAATGTAGGGTACATTCCCATTTTGACATTCTCACTATCCTTTGCAGAATGGCTAACTAGGGGGATATTGGTACCATTTTGATGGTTGGATCCATTGCTACAAAATGATAACTGATCAATGGTCACAATATTCCCATTACAAGGAAACTTAATGATACAAAAGATTCAATATAATATAGCCATCGTTGCATGTGTCCATATTTTCCCTAGTAACAAGTTATGATCTAGTGGAGAGTCAACCACTTCTACTTCCACATTAACTGTTTCCCCCCCAGTGCTATTGGGAGATTTGGGATTATTATGTGAGGTTTGAACAAGTGGCCACTGAAATCCTTTAACATCATGACAGGAGCAACTACCTTAGGTGATGCAATGTCCTTCCAACATGATAGTGACATCACATAAATGTAGGCACCCTCATCTATAACTGTGCGGTGTATAGTGGACTTACCAAAAACCACTTGGATCTAGAAAGTTGTGTGATGGGGTAAACGAGGCTTCCAATTTTCGCAATCAAAATCCATAACAAACTATCCATGGGATCAACCACTCATAAAGTTGAGAGCAGGTTTCTATGTTGGGTTGGACAACACTGTAGAACCTCAAGAGTGGACATTGCACAAGGATCTTGTTCCATATCTTCCATTATGCTATAATTTTGTGTAGCATGTGCATTAGGGTTATACATGTCCTTTTTCAGAACACCTTTCAGTACTCTGGGCATAGTGTCATTGGATAGATTTTCTATGGGAAATGGAGAGGCTACATCAGTTTCAAAGGTTTCCTTACCCTTGGATATAGACGTATATGTATCATAAGATTTGTTTCTAGTATGGAGGTTAATCTCTTGTTCACATATGAAGACTTGAATTTGGCCTATGTTCCCCCCTTGAGAGGAGGCACTCTGATTCCCCCCTTACGAGGATATAACGTTATATTGATCCATAGAAATCATATGTTGTTGTGGCTACGGAAATGGATTCGTTAATACAATAGGTTGGTTGGAACCTTGACTTTGTGCCAATAGTTTTCAGGCCATTTCCATCTTGGGGTACTTGTAGGTTAAGTGATCTTCCCTGCATAATAACCAGGGAAATTTTGTTTTACCTTTTTCTTTCCCCCCACCAAAATTATTGTTTTGATTGTTGTTGTTATTTTTTGCATTGTTATTATTCTTATTCCAAGTTTTCTTATTATTGTTCTTTGGGCTGTTGGTTTCCCTTACGACTAGCTTTCTGAATTGTCAGAACATCCAATGGAGATATGGGATTTGGGTTCTGTGTGTTGTTTGGTGTAGCTGTCGGTGAATTTTGACCTATAAGGTGCGTACCCTGGCTAGATGCAGTACTAACTGTTGAACCAATCACACCATCGACATGTGGTCCAGGAACTGATATTTTCATATCAAACTCCACTCAAGGATCATTGGGAAATATTTCATAAAGCATCTTGGATTGATAATAAACTAATTCTAGTTGCTAGGATTTTATAATGGTATGCTCCTGATTTTGTACCCCTCAGAGGGCCACATATTTCCCAATATAGGTTGCAAATACTTAATGAACCAATCGGTTAGAAATTCATCAGTAATTGGGGCCTTAATGAGGCTATGTATCCTCCACCATGTGAATGTGGTCAAGGATATGAGTGGATTTGTCCTTATGAAACAAGGTTAACAATTCAGTACCAATTTCTCAATAGACTGGAAGCTAAAAGTGATTCAAAAAGGTCACCACAACAGAATTCAAGGTCTGGAAAGAGGCATGTGGCAGCTCAATGTACCAATTTGCTGCCATCCCTGCCAAAGTCCTTTGGAAGATTCATATTCTAATGGAATCATCCATCAGAGATTTGGACGAACACCATAGATGGAAATTCATTGTGTGGTTCTCTGGTTCTTCTTTAGGTTTTACTTAAAACTTAGTAATGTATGAAGGCAACTTTGTAGAGAGGGTGGCCAACTAGGGTCATGAAGAGCCATATCATTGGTTAACTTGGTTATATCGGGAAAATTCAAATTATCCAAAAAAGGAAATTTCGTTCGAGCCATGGTGTTCCAATATCTAGGAGCATTAGATACCCACTGATTTGGGTTGACATTGGTAAAAAATGGATTATATTGACCAAAATCATGACCAAATTGAGGTTGCAAGAAGGGTTGAGTAAATCCTCCTAAAATGCCCCCCATACTCCCCATAGGCTGGATACCCAGTAAAGAGTTAATCGTTGAGTTAACCATGCTCCTTCCTCCTATCTCAAAAAAAGGTATGTTCCCAAATGGAGGATTATTCCCCCAGGGAAATCCGGGTACTAGTGCCCCGAGTCCAAATATATTACCATATGGAATGTTTGATGAAAAGGGGTTGCTGGTACCTATGCTTCCCATTGATTTGGAAGGAAACCTAATATGAGGCATGGTGGAACTGCCAATATCTCTAGAAACCAGAGTGGGGTTGGGTATGGACATATGTCCACTGAAAGGTACTAATGGGCCACTACCTGAAGCAGTAGTATAAATAGATGAAGGAGGGATAAAAGTAGGTATAGACTAGAATACCATGAAAGTCATCCAAAAATAAAATGGGTTTGTGCTTTGAAACCCATGAGAAGGTCCTCCCATTAAAATCACTAACGATGATGGACTCCAACCATACCCTAAAGTAGATGATGAATTTGCACCAATTCCTCCTATAGAAGTAGTATTAACCGGGGGAGATACCTCCCTAGTACTAGACACTTCAGTAGTGCTTTTCGTAGCATCCCAATGGAATTATGGATCACTTGGCCCAAGAATATGGAACTCAATTCCTTAGCTAGAATTTGGATCTTGTGGAGGGTTTAAAAGTCCTGAAGGATATGTGAGACCCTCAATGGAAGGAAAATCTATGTTCTCCACGGGCTAAGAAGAAACCACTAGGGGAGAGTTATTTAACTACCCATCAATGTCACTAAAGTGTCTTTCCTCTGACGAGGACTCAAATTCTATGGAACTAGAGGTGTTTTCTTCAATTAACACATATATAATTAAATTTGGAATACAGTAGTGGATCTAGAATTAAAAAAAACCAAAAAACTCAATTATGTGGTTGTCCTTGTAATAAAATATTTCCAAATTTATTGAAATATGTGTTAATTGGTTGTTCAATGTTTTGTTCCTTATTTTCTTCCTCTGCCCCTTGAGGGGATGGATTAATATAATCTAGTATTTTCCTAGGCACAGGGAATTCTCTTTTTTTAGGAGAGTGATCTTGAATTATTCAAGACCTTTGCATAAGTTGATTGGACACGATGGATCATAGAAGAATCAAAGGAGAAATCTAAAAAATATAAACAATAAACAACACTCACAAGAAAGTTCCTAAAAATATTACAACAAGCAAACAACTCTTGCAATGAAGAGAACTTGGTTGGAAGTACTATTAAGTGAAGATCCAAATATGGGGTCTTTCGAAGGTTGTCTTTGATGATTAGGTCCCAAGTCCAACCAGTGACATTCACCCTACTACCATAATCCAATCACCAAGGGTATAATAAATTGCCTTCGAAAAATATCCTCCACAAGGAGCTAGGTGTAATACCCCTGGTTTTGACTTGGAATGTTGTTGATGCCTAGAAATTATTAGCATCGACAGTAGGGATTATCCCCGGTAAATAATCCCAATTACACCACTCACTGTTTGGTATGGGGAATCCGTCTGGTTTATGGTCCGACTACCGTGAATATGTTTATTTAAATTCTTTACTGGTTGTGGCTCGGTCCACCGTTTATGTAATTTAACTTAAGAAATTAAATGCAAGTTCCCTATTTAATGCATTTAAAATAGAATTGACAGGAAGAAGCCTCAGCATGTGATGCGTAGGTTCTTACCTCTCGTCTTATCACTCCTACCTCATCAATTCATTTATTTATAACCTAAACTAACTATCTTATCCCCGCAGGGAGAAAATTTAAAGTAAGAGTAATAAGATGAAATGCTTGGATAAATTTAACAGATAGCCATTAAAAGAAACATTCACATTTACAATAGAAATTATCAAAGATAGATCTGATATTAATTAAAGTGATTTATTACTCTGTTACACATAACCATTTGCATGAAATAAAGAAACCATTCATCATCATTGAGATAGTTTGACAGAATTAGAAATATCTCACATCATGATATAAGCAGAAATAGAAATAATTATGTTCCAGCAATCACACGTTCTAGGAAAACATCAGTGCAAGCTTTTCCCCAGCGAACAAGTCTTTTCTCATTAGCAAAGAAACAATTCTTTTACAAAATGCCTCCAACATCTAATTCACCAGCAAAAAGTCCTTTTACAAGTATTCTCACCATATATTTATATTACAAAACGTTTGTCTCCATATGGTTGTTCGTTTCAACTACCCTAACCTTTGGACTCCCAAAATTGGTCCTCTAGTGTTTGTACAAAGAATATTACAATAAATTACAAAATATTAATTTCCAACTGGCCTCTCTAGACTAGAGATGTAATTGGCCCACATGTCGGTCTCTTCAAAAGTAATGTTAGATTGTGTGGGTTCTAAAATTTTCAAAGTTATCTCATGAAATGATATCTCAGTTTCCACATTTTTTTCCTTATTCTACTGCTTTGTAGCTTTCCTCCATAAATAAGCATTTATGGATGCTTTCCCAATGTATTGATGGAGATCTTCTTTTGTCAACACATCCAGTTTTCTGTTGAGATATTGTAACTTCAAAGAATATTATATTTATACTTTATTATTCTGGAGATGTTTCATTCCTCCTTGAAGATCTTATTGTATATCCGGAGATGTTTATTCCTCCGTCAGATTGTGGTAACTTGGGTTATTAGACTTCCCTAGTGGGGGTCGGCCCTGTATGTGTTATGTGGGTCAAAGGGTTATTAGACCACCCTAGAGGGGTCGTCCCAGTCAGTTGTAGTGGGGTATTTAACCCAATGGTTAAATACGAGCCTACATGATTTGTGTAAAACACAAGTCGGAGTAGTGTATAAATAGAGGAGGTGTATTCCTCATTTTACACACACTCACTCACTTGAGAGTAGCGCACTTGTGGAGGAGAGGTCTGCTATGGTGGAGGAGGAGATCATGTCTTTGGTTTGCATCTATGTATATTGCTGGTCATCTATATTGAGGAATCTTTGCTGGGTTTTCTACCCCATGAGGGTTTCCCAGGATAAATCTGTGTCTCTTGTGTTTATGTTATGCTTGTTGTTTCTTCAGTGATCCTGTATATGCTATTATTGTGAAATGGAATGAAATGCTACTATTTTCTATCTTAGCATATTAAATCTTAACATGGTATCAGAGCTAACTTGAAGGAAGGAAATGTATGGCACTTATGACACTTGTTTCACTTGCGACAATTTGAAGGTTTGGGTTTTACATAGAAAAAACCAGTCATCATGGAACTTTCGCTATAAATCCATTTCTGCGAAGGTTCAGGATCTAAAAAGTTTACAGGTCGAAGATAACATCCCCAGGTACCCTGTGTCCACAGGATACCCTCATATTCGTTGTACTTTGTGAGTTATGATCAGTACAAGTTAGCGTTTCTGCCTCTTCCAGATCTCAGTAAAAATCAGGTGACCGTGGAAAAAAGGTCATAACTTGGGCTAGGAATCTCCAAATGGAATTTCGTAAAAGGTGACAGGTATTAAACAGTCTGTTCTATCTCAGGAAACTTTTTTAGAGGCCGAAGTTGAACCAGTAACACGTGGCATGCCATAAAAGTTTGCTCTCCTGTTTTATCCCATAAACAGGTCACGTTGCGACACTTGGCATAAATCTCTCTCAGAAAATCCAATTGAGGTCAGACCTGTTGGGATGGAAAGACGACAGGTCAGGCTACCACAGAAAAAGTTTTCAAACCCTGTGGAGTGAAAAGTTCAGCGTTACAGTAGAAACAATCAGGTAGATATTTCTGTGAAAACATAATTATTTTTGGAGCACCTTCATTCATGGCTTTCGGAATTTAGGGTTTCGGGGAAAGTTAGAATTTTTGGAATCGGAATCCACGGCTGAATGCTACTCAGGAAAATTGAAATTTAGAGACCAAGATCGAATTTTTTGGTTGGGTAGAAGAATGGGTTTGATCAAACCCCAGTTCGGGATTTTGATCGGAAAGATGGAAAATTAGGGCTTCAGCAAAAGTTGGAATTTTTGAAGTCTATAACCACGGCTGGAAGCTCCTCAGAAAAACAAGAGTTTAGAGCCTTGGATCGAACCTTTTTATTGGATAAAAGGGTGGGCTTCATCAAACCCTAGTTCGGGTTCATGTCCAGAAGATCCAGAAGTTTCGAAGGCAATTTTGAGGGGTCAAATTTTGGAGATTTCAAAATTGAAGTATGCTAGTTTGATCAGCCCAACAAGACACATCCTTCCATCCATTCAGAAGTGTGAAAGTCAAAGATTGAATTTTTAGGGTTTCTCTAGCAAACCCTAATCAAGCTCCAGATCAAGTTTCAGGGGGAGTTGAGGCTAAGGCCTTACATAAGAATACTACAAGAAGTCTCGACAGGTATGACTTAAGGAGGTTCAGGTATGTCTTGAAATCCGATTCTTGATTAAGTTCATGATGTGTTTGTCTTCATATTATTTATTAGTACAATCTTGATTAATGTTAGAATTGTCTTATCACCCTAGTAACAGTATGAATGCATGTGAATGATCGAAGACATTCATTGATTAGGGATATATGATTGTACTAATGCATTATGGTGTTGTGTGAGGTTGATGTTGTCTGCTAACAAGATACAGGTACATCACAAAAGACAAATCAAGTTCCATGACCATGACAACATGAAGACAAAGACTCATCCATAATATTTGTTCTACTTACGAGGTATGTATGACTTTGTTATACCTATGAGGCATGCAGGTTCTAGCTCAGGATCTCTAAATCAGTGAAGAGATTGTTTAGGTATGTTATACATAACTAAGAAGGTATACTAATCCAGGTATGTTTTCCTATGTCAAGTTAGAATCTTACCTTGTGTTAGGATCCCTTATATAAGTATACTTGGTATGATTGGTTATGCTTATTCATAAAGTTAGTAATCAAGGGTTTATGCATATTATGATGATTTAATTAACCAGAAGAGTACTATGATCAAACAAGAATATGCATGAGTAAAAGAAGACTTCCTTGAAACCCTGAATACTAATGATCATGACTATACATATTCAAGATTATTTAGAATTAGAATGTTTTGAGAATATACTAATGAATGTATGTTTGTGTATGAGATCATGAGGATGACACTAGTGCACACTTGAGCATGCACAGTGGTACAGAATGAATAGAAGTTCAAAAGACATATAGAAGATCAAGTGGGAGGAAACCACACAAACATAAAAGATATGTATTTGAGTTGTTATTTGAAATAGTAAATGATATTGTTTGTATGCATATTTGTATTCCTATAATATATCATGCTGAGTGTAAACATTCATAGAGCATTGAACAATATACTACTAATATGCATATGATTGGTAAGTTGGACAAACATTCCATTGTTGCTTGTCTAGAATGAAACCTCTTTGCTGACATGCTGAGAGTTGTGCACACTCTCGATAGTATGTTCTGGTAGAGATGGAAGGAATCTAGATAGCCAATGTATGCATACAGGATATGGGAAAGTGTTGTGCCAAAGTATTGGTCAAAATAGTTGCATAACTATGTAAATGATATCTGTATGCATAATAAGTTATCATGTCAATATGATTTGATGATTATGAAGTATTACTAATCATGTACTTAATTTTGAATTGTAGGAAAGATCATGATGAATGATGAACACTGAACAAGCGATGGATGTTCAACAAAAATATTTACAAATCAAACACACTATAGAATGCTTGTGGCTAGAAGATTCTCTTAGAAATAGGAAGAGAATCATGATGAGATGTTTTCTCCAAGTGGCTAGATAAGACCATTCTCTTAATGGTGTAATTAAAGAAGAAGTGTGAATCAGGTTCTGTATGGATTCCCAGGATCGATAATCAATTGATGAGCTTAATGATCACCATGGGTGATGTGGTTCTCAACCTTTGCTACAAGGTTGAATATGGCTTCTATACACATATGACATGGATGCAAGAAGGAACTCACCACAGAGTTCGAATGATTTTGAGGCTCATATCAGTAGACCCATCTGACAAGAGATGGCACAGATAGATATGCAGAAGATCACTCAATGCAGAGTGTGAATGATGGACAATTGACAGCTTCTTGACAAAGCTTGGGATTTACCAGAAGTAAAGATGATCCTAACCTTTACCTTAAGGTTGTGGATGATGAACCTATCATACCATTATTGTATGACGATGATCTCTTTCTGACAAGGAATGAGAAACAGATCATGAAAAGAAAGAAGAAGATGGCTGCAGAAATGAAAATGAAAGATCTCAGATTGATGCATTACTTCCTAGGTCTGGAAGTATGGCAAGGCTCAGAAGGAATCTTTCTCAATCAGGGAAAGTATGCTAAGAAATATTAAAAGGACTTGATGTGTTGGAATGGCCACTCTCATGGATTCCAACTTGAAGTTGTTAGTAGATGACTCATCAGAGTTAGTGGATATAACTCTGTACAGACAAATTATTGAGTCATTGATGTGTCTAACGAATACTAGGTTAGATATATGCTTTGCTGTGAACACCTTGAGTCAGTATCTAGTGGAAACTAGATGTGTTCACCTGTTAGTTGCAAAGCATGTGATGAGGTACCTAAAGGATACGATAGACTTTGATCTATGTTATCTTAGAGATCATGACTTCATATGGCTACACAGATGTTGATTGGGAAGAAATTGTATCAGACAGGAAGAGCACATCGAGAGGATGTTATGGTCTTGGATCTGCCATGATCTCATGGTTCAGTAAGAAACAATATAGTGTGGCCCTCAGTACTGCTGAAGCATAATATATAGCTGCCTGCTCTGCCAGCTGTGAAGCAGTGTGGCTTCGGAAGCTATTATCTGGAGTGTTTGACTTAGAAATGGATCCCACTGTGATTATGTGTGACAATCAAAGCTGCACTAAGATGACAGAAAATCCTGTATTCCACGATAAGTCAAAACACATAGACATCCGATACTTTTATATATGAGATATGGTGCAGAGAGGAGCTATCAAGCTTGAGTATGTGAGCACTGAGGATCAAATTGCTGATATCTTGACCAAACCTCTGTCTCGAGTGAAATTTGAATACTTCCGAGACAAGCTTGGTGTAGTTCAAAAGGACCCTCCTCGAAAGGGGGAGTAGTATAGTCACTGATGATGAGATTGTCTCATCGAACAACAAGGTCGATGATGAGGTAACCTGTTCACTACACCTAGATACTTAGAAATATTTAGATTTAGGACTCTTATACTTAGAATACTTAGTTTTACTTATACATGCTTTTGATACATGCCTTTGATGATAGATGTATTGGTGAGAATACATGCCTTTGATGATAGATGTATTGGTGAGAATACATGCTTTTGATGATAGATGTATTGGTGAGAATACATGCTTTTGATGATAGATGTATTCGTGAGAATACATACTTTTGATGATACATGTATTGATTAATGTACTTGTATGGTTGAGGATACTTGTACTTGTATTGATGAGAATACATGTAAGGATTGCATCATCCTTGAACTCAAGTTCTAAAGTGAGCCGTAGACAGGTGTCTCCGAGAAAGAAAGAGGATTGGATCATCCCTGGACTTCAGTCCTAAAGAGAGCTGTAGACATGATGTCTTCGAGAATGAAGTCCTTGGTGGACATGAAAGGATTGCATCATCCTTGAACTCAAGTTCTAAAGTGAGTTGTAGACAGGTGTCTCCGAGAAAGAAAGAGGATTGGATCATCCCTGGACTTCAGTCCTAAAGAGAGCCGTAGACATGATGTCTCCGAGAATGAAGTCCTTGGTGGACATAAAAGTATTGCATCATCCTTGAACTCAAGTTCTAAAGTGATCCGTAGACAGGTTTCTCCGAGAAAGAAAGAGGATTGGATCATCCCTGGACTTCAGTCCTAAAGAGAGCCGTAGACATGATGTCTCAGAGAATTGAAGATAGGACCGCATCGTCCCTGAACTAGGTTCAAAATGTACGTGATGGGATTGCATCGTCCCTAGACATGAGACTTGTCTTAAAGTGATAAGGACTGATCATCCTGGAACTTGATCGGGATTGCATCACCCCTAGACATGAGACTTGTCTTAAAGTGATAAGGACTGATAATCCTGGAACTTGATCGGGATTGCATCATCCCTAGACATGAGACTTGTCTTAAAGGTACGTGTGAGGACTGCATCGTCCATGAAGTGGGTTCAAAATGTACGTGATGGGATTGCATCGTACCTAGACATGAGACTTGTCTTAAAGTGATAAGGACTGATCATCTTGGAACTTGATCGGGATTGCATCATCCCTAGACATGAGACTTGTCTTAAAGGTATGTGTGAGGACTGCATCGTCCATGAACTGGGTTCAAAATGTACGTGATAAGATTGCATCGTCCCTAGACATGAGACTTGTCTTAAAGTGATAAGGACTGATCATCCTGGAACTTGATCGGGATTGCATCATCCCTAGACATGAGACTTGTCTTAAAGGTACGTGTGAGGATTGCATCGTCCATGAACTGGGTTCAAAATGTACGTGATGGGATTGCATCGTCCCTAGACATGAGACTTGTATTAAAGTGATAAGGACTGATCATCCTGGAACTTGATCAGGATTGCATCATCCCTAGACATGAGACTTGTCTTAAAGGTACGTTTGAGGACTGCATCGTGTGATGACGATGCTGATGATCGTGTGATGACGATGCTGATGATCGTGCGATGACGATGCTGATGATCGTGCGATGACGATGCTGATGATCGTGAGATGACGATGTTGATGATCGTGCGATGACAACGCTGATGATCGTGCAATGACGATGCTGATGATCGCGCGATGACGATGCTGATGATCGTGTGATGATGATGCTGATGATCGTGCGATGACGATGCTGATGATCATGTGATGACGATGCTGATGATCGTATGATACATATGTTGTAGATCGTGATGATCCAGATGCTATAGATCGAGATGATCCAGATGCTGTAGATCGAGATGATCCTGATGCTGATGATCGTATGATGACGATGCTGATGATCGTGAGGATCCAGATGTTGATGTTGTTGTAGTTGTTCGAGTGTTGCAGAAGATAAAGACTTAGTACTGAAGATGTTGATGTTCCAGTATTGAAAATGTTCCAGTAACTGCTTGAGTTACTGATGATGTTGAGAAAGCTTCCAATGATTTATAGATGTATCATGTATGATGTTGATGACTCCTTGCTTGTGCAGATGTTGTTATAATATCCTTCTCATTAAGGGGGAGTGTTGAGATATTGTAACTTCAAAGAATATTATATTTGTACTTTATTATTCTGGAGATGTTTCATTCCTCCTTGAAGATCTTATTGTATATCCGGAGATTTTTATTCCTCCGTCAGATTGTGGTAACTTGGGTTATTAGACTTCCCTAGTGGGGGTCGGCCCTGTATGTGTTATGTGGGTCAAAGGGTTATTAGACCACCCTAGAGGGGTTGGCCCAGTCAGTTGTAGTGGGGTATTTAACCCAATGGTTAAATACGAGCCTACATGATTTGTGTAAAAGACAAGTCATAGTAGTGTATAAATAGAGGAGGTGTATTCCTCATTTTACACACACTCACTCACTTGAGAGTAGCGCACTTATGGAGGAGAGGTCTGCTATGGTGGAGGAGGAGATCATGTCTTTGGTTTGCATCTATGTATATTGCTGGTCATCTATATTGAGGAAGCTTTGCTGGGTTTTCTACCCCATGAGGGTTTCCCAGGATAAATCTGTGTCTCTTGTGTTTATGCTATGCTTGTTGTTTCTTCAGTGATCATGTATATGATATTATTGTGAAATGGAATGCAATGCTGCTATTTTCTATCTTAGCATATTAAATCTTAACATTTTCTAATGTAATCCAGGTCATCCCTCAACGAATTTCACAACTCCATCAAACGTTGATATTTGGTAGGAAGCTCATCCATATTCAAGGGCATAACGAGCTGACACTTTTCGTGAATCTGATGAATCTTTTGGTAGAACCCTACACACCTCTCGATATATTTACAAACTTCATTATTTATCCTCCTGCCAGCTTTTATGCAAAACTCAAGAAGATCCATGTCTAAATTGGAGTCTACAATAGTCTTTTGGGGCAAGTAATCAGGGAACTCTGATTTTCCTTCTCTCCATGTCATCTGCCTCTTAATTTTATTTGCAGTGTTTAATAATATTTGTCTGATCCTTAGTGATTCTGTAGCAATCTCGTTCATCCTTTCTATCATTATTTTCATCTTGTAGATCTCTTCAGGGAGCAATTCTTGTGAGTGACATATTTTCTCTTGAATTTGGCATGCCTGCTCATGGAAAGGAGTCATGTCTTGCTTCTTACTGTTCTTTAGATCCACCTGTTCTGTTAGAGACTCCTTTTCTTTAACCATTTATTCCATCTGAGCTTTCAAATATTCGGCCTGCTGATTTGTTACCGACTCCCTTGTTTCTAATTCAGTGATGCGGGATTCAAAGTCGCTTCTCTCGCCCTACATTATCATCAAATGTACAATTATTGCCTCTTTCTTTGCGTCCAAATTTTGATAGTTCGGCAATAATCTGTCCTTTTTAGTGATCATAGCCTCATACTTCCTTTTCAGATCTATTCCTTCTCCACATGCCTTTACCATGTTATCCTTTAATTTCATCATTTTCTCCTTGCGCTCAATATCGTTCAACAACTTGTCAACGTTATCTGCAATTGCTTGTGCAGTTGCTATACTTACAGAGGCTGTGGATTTAGGGTCCTTATGAGTACCCTCCATGATCGTGTTTTCCTAGATAGTAACAATATCAGGCTGGGCGCCCATTTTCAATCTCTTCTCTGTCCTCCTTGTGATGGTTTTTCTCCCTGAATAAAAAATTATCATGTCCAATTTGGCCACGGTGTGTTGCTTCGACAGGGTGAAAGGTGTGATTTCGAGCTCTACAAATGGGAGGTGACCTCCGGTAAGCATGACACTTGACACTTCAGGTGGGTCTATGTACATGTGTTGTGTATATTTGGGCTTCCACCTTGAGCTTTCATGCTTTCCACATCTTCCTTGGACTTATCCTCTCTTTATTTCCTCTCCGTTGCTTCTCTTTCTTCCGCTTGTCTTTTTTCCTCTTCTTTTCTTTGTCGCTCCTATTCTTCTCTTTGCAACTTTTCGGCCTCCTCTATTTGATTCCTTTATGCTTCCTCCTTTCGCTTCCTCTTGGATTTCACCACTTGTAGCCTTACGAATTATTCTCTTTGCTTCTATTTCCGTTCTTCTTCTGCCGCAGTAGTGGCTGCATGACCGGGACCAAAGCTTCTTTTTCGAACAAAACATTTGTTCAGCTCAGTCATATTACTTTCTCTTCTGTACACTTCCTCATCCTTGTCTACGTGATCTACATATTCATAATGTATCCTAATTGATGCACAATGATCGAAGACCTTCTTGTGGCTGTCATTTTTTGTGAAACTCTTCTCCCCAAAATGGAATGCTTTCAAATCCTTTATGAAAGCTTCGACACCTTTAACCTTGGGAAATTTGTAGGTCTTGATACAAAAGGGTAATGGTGGGAAGGAGTCCTTCTTATTATCATGTAAGAAACTTCCAATTCCATTAATGAATACCTGACTCATGGTCTCTTTGTGGAATCCAAAGTCTGTTGCATATTTGGGCATTAGGGATGGCGCTCTGTAACACACATACATTCTGATATAGGTGCCTTCTTGTGAAAATTAATAATCCCCATACTCGTTTATGACAGCCATTGCATTGTCAGATAGGCAGTTCAGTTCCTCATTGAAAATCAACCAATACAGAGGAATAATCAACTATTCATAGATGAGTTTGTATTGGCTTGCATATTTGTGGACCCATGTGATATGATAAGCCATATAGATAGGAGACTCCGCCTGATTCCAGATACACCCCAGCTTAGGGAACAGGTGCCTGACCGCTATGCAGTCCATGAGATAAGAGGACATGTAGAACTCTGCTTTATTCTGGGTTAGTCCTCCCTGTGCTGCTGCTATTGTTGATGTCAATCTAGCTGAGATGATGTCCATCTAGTTAAGCACAATGTCATGGAAGGCTATGTGATAAATTGGGGGTACCCAATTTAGCTTGTAGATGCTCCCATTTTCTCTCCCGAAAATTCTGCTTAGCATCAAAGCTATAATTCTGAATGGGGTTCTTAATATTTGACTATCATACTACCCACTTGATTTTTGCCTTAGTTGTTTCCTTGGGACTACCATTTTTTTAGCATAATCCAAGTGGTCCATGTTTACACCCTTGATCCAGTCTTCGGTCAACATGATCTTGGGCGGTGGCAGTTTATATGCTGTTGTTATGTGACCCGGATGAAAAGAGGAAAACCCTTCCCCTTTTGTGTTTGATATTATCCTTGCGCTAACATCCATGTAAGGCAGGATACATCCGATGACTTTGGAGCATGGAAATAATTCTGGGCAGGTGGCTACTTTGGTGAGGCCTGATTTTTTAATTTTTTGGTATAACATCATCTCTTCAAGAGATGCCTCATGTATATTCTGATCTAAGATCATCTGGTATAGTTCTCCACACTTGTGTTCTGGGGTGATTCTTGTCACTTCTCTAGTGTCTTCGAACATGGTTTCTGTCATAGTGTCAGCTACTACTTCTCTGTCCAACTCTGATTCAGTCATCTTGGAATTTCTCTTGGCACTCCTTCTTTGCATTTCCAAATCCTGATGAAACATTGACATCAATGTGTAAGCAAATCTCAACAATAAATCTGTAAAACATCTTTTGTTTATATTATTAACCATAAGTAGAGTTGAGAAATTAATTACTTCCATGATGTCAGGTATATGTTGTTAATGTTCATTCTACTTCAACAATAAATTGGTGTGTGAAAATCAATATGCAACTGAAAATATATGTAAAATCATTCCAAAGATGTTCTTTCCAAATATTTTCATCGATTTTAGTCAACCACAATATTCATGCTTTTCATATGAGTTGTGGGGAGTTAATGATTTGATAAAATGACTTCCGGGTTACTCAAACAATGTTTCAAGTCTCAATCCCGCTTTGAAAGTACGTATATAAACTCATGATGGCTTCTGCCAAAGTTTGTGGGGTTAGAAAATCAAACAACCAACTTGCTAAGGATAACCACTATGGGAAAAAATTGTCACTGGAGAAGTCTACACGTGATGTTCTGCGTGGGGTTCGGATAAAATGAATGGATTTGTGGTGTTCAACCAAAAATTGGATGAGGCCGGCTTCCTTTCGTGGTCATAAGGATAAAAAACCATGAGAAACTCGAGAAGAATTCGCACGGAAATTACATTCTATTTGTCCAGAGAACGTTCTGTCTGGTGCGTTACACATGAAAGAAAAGTATTTGTTTTGCAGGTTGCTTTGGTCTTCTGAGTTGATTTTCTGAGTTGGTTTCATGGCGGCAGGAAAACCATTGTGTTAAGCTGACAGTTGCAGGAAAATTTCGCTATTCGCGGTGTAACAGCCTTATGTGGTTATGTCAACCTAAAATAAATCGAGGGTTGTCGAGGGGTGCGAACAGGAAAAACCCTAGATATGTGAAGTTAAGGAACCCTCTTATAGGACAACTCTAAACACAACAACAAAAACCAACCAATTTACCCTAATGTATCACAATGGTGTGGGTAAACTGGCGGTAAGAAAAGACCAACGTCTCATATAAGAGTTAAAAAATACCCAATAAAAAATAGCAATGTCAACTTAAAATGGAACATGAGGGTACGAGGCGGCCTACCTGTCACTTGTAGAATGGTTATGAATCCCAGTTCAACGGTGTTGGGTACTTAGCATCCTGCGGCTGATGGAGACAGATTCGGTTGACACGACATTTTGCAAATGTTAAACAAAATGATTTTTTGCCTTGTATATATAAATTTTGATAACCCTAGCAATAAATGCAAACGGGGGGAGGTTAGTGGGGTCAATAATGATGGATCCCGTTTCGGCACGGAATTTCCTTTTCCCCACGTCACTGCCAAAAAATTTGTCACTGACCGTTTCAGCTCGACTCGTTCAGTTGCAACGAAACGCATCGGCGGTGTTTTCAATCTTGCGCCAATGTCGGCTTCATTTGGTGACTTCTCGCAATTTTACCGTGACCACATTTTGGCGTAACTTTGTGTCTTGCACCGAATGCGTTAGCGTTACTTTGTGATTTTACCGACCATTTCTTTCCACTTTTGTGATCTTGTATCGGTGCTCGCCACAATTGATTTGTCGGTAGGTTTCAAGTTCCGTCGGTGACCATTTTGGTTCCACTCGTTGAGTTGCTGTGAAATGCATCACGACATTTACCATTTTACACCAAACTCCTTTTCGTCGGGCTCATCGGTATAACTGGCGTTTTCACGTCGATGCATTTCAGCAAGACAGGGTTATTAACACTGAAACGCTTAGCGAGACTCACTCATTTGCGCCGACCATATGCAACTTCCAAAAATTCTAAGTGTTTTGACGCGATTTCTGAAAACACTCCGACCTTTTTCGGCTCTAGAATCCGAGTTGCTTTGAATGCAAAAAACCCAACTTATACTTAGCCCAAAACTTGTTTTCTTACTTGATTTTGCAGGAAAATTTCTAAGTGTCAAAGGGGAATCTCTCTAGGAAGAGCTAAACTCTGAGTCTACTCAAAAATAGAAGGAGGGGCCATATAATTTTAAGAAAATTTTGGGGATTAGGTTGTAGCAGCAATAAATGTATTTATAAAAAACTATGTAAATGATGTAAATATGCTAGTGTGAATTCCTAGTGCAGAGTTCAAGGCCAAGGAATGACTAGTGAATGGCTAGGCATGTATGATATATATATTTTATTTGGACTATTTGGTTGGATTTTATGCTAATTTAGAATATATGTAAATATTATGTGCATAAATAATAAAATGGTCCAAGAATGGTTGTGTACATAGCACCAAAGGGGCTATGATTCCACCGGAGGGGAAGAGAAAAGGGGGTCTATGGGAAACTAAATCCTTGCTGCCAAGTTCCAACCTTAGAACTCAACCAAAATTCTATCATATGATGAGAATAAGCCAATTATCTCCTTTTTTTACTATTTTCCAATCATTAATGCATGTGTGAGGTTGGTGTGAAAAGTCACCTCAGGTAGTTATTGAAGCATGGGACTGACTGCACTTTTGTGACAGTTCTGTCGTAACATAATTCAGTCTGCAGCTTCCAGGATTCCTTTCTTCTACTGTTAGAAGTTATGTCAGCTGTCTTTTCACCATTTTCCCATATGCCTTGGGGACAAACCTCATTCTCTCATTCTGGCATGCAGATTTCAACTATGCAGAGCTCTCCATTCTCGTCCATGAGTATACCAGACTGCCCCTAACCCATAAATTCGAATTTGGAGACCATGTTGTAGATTTGGAAGGGAAAAATGATGCATATAGGTGAGAAGAGAGGTAGGGAAAGCTAGGAACCCTTACCCATTGAGTTAAGTTGCTCATAGGTGCTTGAAAAGCCACGAATTAAGGCTACAAGTGGTTCTGTAGTAGCACATATCATATTAGACTCTTATATGCACACACTGCAAAAACCCAACAAGATGGATCTCCCAAGAGAATTGTGGATCGGTGAAGTGGATGCTTGAGCTAGAAGGGTGTTGTGTGGAGTAGGTATTGTGGAAGAAAAGTATGTGAGGTCTGAGTGAGACCCTGTAGAGCTCTGTATGAGCATGTGGCTAAGCATAAAGAGCATAATGGGTTGTGGGATTAGAGAGAAAATAATGTAGGTGTTTCCTTCGCCCCGATGACATCATAGCCTAGCTTGGGGGTGGCCTCTCAGCATAAAGAGTATATGCTAGACAGAGTGCCTATGGTTGGGTGGATAATCACTCTTACACATCTAGTTGCGTGGATATGCGTTGGATAAAGATAAGTATTCTCATGCATTTGAATCTGAAATATTTTTATTTCATGCATGTAATGTTTATGCTTGCATAAATGCATGATGTGTGTGTGTGGATCGATTGTAATTCCATTGTGCATGTTTATTTATGTTTCTGCACACATTTTATTTGTTGAAATTCATTTTATGGATTCACGGAGAGATTTGAGAGCCTAAATTTAGCTAGCGTCCCATCCCAATGTTTGAATTGGGTGAGGGGGACGTTACACTAGGTCAATAGAATCTATGCATGTATTAGGTGCCACAAGATATCGCCTTGCAATGACCTAGGAGGTATCTAGGAACAACAACTATGGTCACTACTTGGCGCTTGATAGTCAAGGAATGGTTGTTGGATGGAGCTTCCATGAATGGGAAGGGAGCATAGGCCTTGTATAACAAGTCCTAGACTCGAAACTGTTAATAAGCAGTGGTGTCACCCCGAGGAATTTCCATGATTAATCAGTTCCCAAACTCGCATAACCCTCCTCAGTCAAGCAATAAGGTTATTATGTCTACTTGAAAAAGGTTTTCCTACCGCTTGATGCTAGTGTTAGTGGTGCTTTCCTGATACATACATTGAGTTACTAATGGATTTAACACTCTTTAGTAGATTCCTAGTTTCCCAATTTTATTTGATTTTGGAGAAGTTAACTCTCAAATCCTATCTCCAAAATCCTATCCTAGAATATTAGGTGGGTTTCTCACTAAAAGAAAACCTAGTAGCCCATTCCGATTACTTTTGCTTGTTAAAAATACAATTTCTTGAACTTTCAAAAGAAGAAAATTTATGCACCTAAAAAGAAGTACAATGAAATCTAGTGCACAATTTTACCCCTCTTTAACTGAAAAATGGAGCACCCTCTACAATGCACTTTTAAAATTTCCAATGTCTTTTTGATGCACAATGCAAGCTCTAAATGCAAAATGTAATCTTAAATGCAAGTGCAAATTTCACAAACATACAATGCAAATTTTTGATATTTTTATGCAAAATGAAAACTATGCTTTATATGCTAAATGCAAATATATCCTAAGAATCAATTGCACAACCCCTTATTAACACACAAATGTAATTTCAATATACACAATGCATGCTTTTAGTTGGAAAATCAATTCCTATTCAACCTTGAGATATGAATGAATTTTTGACTTTTACATGCACATAGACTTCAAGGATCAAATGCAGAACAAATTTTGAGTTTTTTATGCAAAAAATGCAACTATGTACTTAGATGAAAACGTCGCACACACAACAAAACAAAAAATGCATTTTTTTTTGTTTTTATGTTTAAAATGCAAAATGGAAATCTACTCTAGGTGCTTGCAATGTGAAACAAACAAACTTAGTTTTATTAAAAGATATAACCTGTTTTGTTTTTTCCCAAATGAGACAAAAGAACTCATTCACAAACAAATACACAAGACAACAAATGCAACACACCCTTTACACCCCTATTAATCACAAGCAAAAACAACCACAAACTCAAGACCTTTCAGTCATCTAAGCATGCAAAGTAGGAAAAAGTATATGAAATAACTTCTAGATTCCAACTAGAAAACATAGCTACTAGGATTTATGGTTTGGTCAAGCTTGATTCTTGCACCCAACCAATGTTATCAGGGTCCAATAAAAACACAAAAACAACCTTGAGCTTTCACTTCAATGGACAATAAAAAGTACAAAATAAAAAACAAAAGAAGTATGAAAATACAAAATACTCTTTTTAACAAATTTTTAATCCAAAATCAAAAGTGGAGACTAAAAATAAACACAGAGTTAAAGCACAACCTATGCAAATCCACTATAGGGATCTAACAGTCAACAACTTTGGAAAGAAGCCAAATGAAACTTTGAAAAGGATGAGGTCCCAAAAACACTATTCAAAAAGACCAAATGCCCAAGTATCCGAATAAAAAAAAAAAAAAAAAAACTAGGGAAAAAACACTAAACTACCTCTGAGAAGTAACTACAAGGTTTTCAAAATTAGACACTTTCCACACATTTCCAATGAACAATGAAAAGAACTAGGGAACAAACTTTCCAAAACAAATTTTGTTCAAAAGACAACCAAACAGTTGAATCTTGGTCCCAAACCAGACCAAATACCTCTAAGAAACCTCAAGAAGACCTAAATCCTTTAAGAAATTCCAAAACAACTCAGGAAATTTAAAAAACCAAGCAAGGTATACAAAACCCCTACCCTAAAGTAAAATCACTATTGTATATACATCAACAAGCAATTAAATCACTATTGTTAAGATCATTAACAACGATTTCCTAGGAAAATTGCTATTGTAAGTGTAATGGAAAAAGATTTTCACCTGAGTGATTTGAAAAAAATAAAAATATAGACTTTAAAACTCAAAGGTTTGAAAATATACTGAATTATAAGACAAAAAAACAAGCTTAAAAAACTCCCAGCAATCAAAGAAACTAGACAAAGAGACCTAGAAACCCCACGCAGATAGCTTCCTAGTGGAGTCACCAATTCTGTTGAGCAGAATTATATCCTTTGACTGGGTTAAGTCACCAACATACTAGGTTTATCTAAACTGGACATATAAGACTTGATTGTAGGAAAAACTTGATTCCAAATCAAAATCGAAGGTCACACAAATCTACTTTCAAAATTTGATTAGGGAAGGAAATTGATGCACCTTATTTATGTAGTTCAGTCCTAGTTTTCTTTGCTCTTGATATTTGCTTCAAATATTCAACCAAAGGATCTGTAAAACAAACATACAACCCTCCTCAAATAGATTGGCTACAACATGACATTGAAATTCAATCACATATATGCATAACCAAAACTTGATTAATTTGAATGAACAACAGTACATAAATCACATATTAGAAAAAATGTGGGAAGGGGCAGATATCCAATTTATATTAATAGTAGCAACAATAAAATATATACCTAATTCTGCTTGGTACCTTGTCAAAACTAGATCTCAAGGTCACTCTTGTTGAATTTTCCACAACTCCTGCCAAACTCCACATGAATATAAGGTTGAGAAAGTTTGAGGGAAACAATCTGTTGTTGCTGCAACATCCTTCCCCAAATTTTTTGAAAAATGTTAGGGCCCCTCCTTCTACACTTTTGTAACAATTATTTCTCTCTCTTTTTGAAGCTTATCTTGCTCCAACTTGGAAAACTTTAACACTTGTTTCCCAAAGAAGTTTTCTAAGAAAAATTCTAAGTCAAAGTCACCTTTATCTTTTGGCGCAAGTTTTAACCATAATTCTTCCACCTTCGGCGCAAGTTTTAACCATAAGTCTTCCGCCTTCGGCGCAAATTTTAACCATAAGTCTTCCACCTTCGGCGCAAATCTTAAACCTAACTCTGCCTTTTCGACGAGAGTCTTAACTATAATTTGACCATTGTTTTTTTATCCTCGCTCGCGCAACTTTTAGATTTAAATTGCCCGCTTATCGCGCAACAAAGTCTAAAACTACCTTAGCCACTTTCGGCCCAACCATGGTGCCTATCTTAGTATTATTTTGGCTACCTTTGGCGCAATTGCTAACATTATTTTGGCCGCCTGCGGTGCAGATTTTAACTTTATAAAGGACGTCGACATGAGAATCTTCTAGGTCTTTTTGACTCTTTGGCACATCTTTCGTTAGCGCACATATTGTGACTAAATCCTCCGTTGACGCACAAAACTTATCCCTATAGTGGCCGCCATCATAATCGTGCCTCATCCTTGGACGTATCCCCGAGCTCCATTCTTGGCATAGCCCATCATCGTAGAGATTAACACTAATACTGTCGCTACAAGCGCAGAACGTAACAGTAAAATCGTCGCTTTGGCGCGGAAAGCAATTTGGGCAAACGTGTGAATACAGAGTTGGTAGGGTCATTAGTGTGGCCATGTGATGTTTTAACTACTCGTCTGCCTTGAGCCCCATGCTCATCAATTCACCAACCTATCACGTACATGGAATCAATTCCTCCCATATATGAATGCACAGAATGGGATTTTGAAAAAAAAAATCACTCCACCACTACCAAAGGAGAACATAGCTCGTCGTTAGATATTGAACCTCTGACTGCACTGCTTCCCATCTCGGAACGTCCACTAGCCAATGGGAGATACTGTGAAACTGACAGGTAGGTGCTTTGCCCCTCCCCTCTCTGTTATCCGAGGTTCTTAGTTGAAATTACACTTTTTTTGGTAGCTTTTGTTGCTATATATATATATGTGCCAAACGAACCTATACACATTAAGCGGTTAGTGTAAGTCGAAGCAATGAGGACGCGAAGCCACCCTATGCGAACCAGAGCCGGGAAGGCCCTATCCTCACATGCGCATCTAGGCTTTTTCCAACTATCGCTTGCTTGGCGTCCTAAGTAAGTTTCTCCCATGCGGCTTTCCCTTTGATAAGAAAAACAACCCCTGAGATTTCCCATTTACATATTGATGGTCGTAGTTTTCCCACATAGATTACGTTACATGCCCAAATATGTAGCTAGTGCTTGTTTTCGGTTAAAATTCTACATCCGCATCCACCCCGTGGAAAGAATCACGCCCGAATGACAAAACCATTCATGCCTAGGCCATTAAAAACCAACAATGCTCAGCCAAAACCACCTTAGAACATGTTAAGAAAAACTTACGGGCCTGCAATGGTAACATTATGAATAGCTCCGCATTCATTTGTAAAGGCCAACAACCATGAAATGATAACTACATCAGTGAATTAGTTGATCAATTTTTTAAATAGCTCTCATATTGTGAAATGGCGTGTTCTGGAAATTCTATAACTATTTCTTTACTAATGCTCGAAAGTCATTTAGTCAGAAGCTAATCCTGTCACATTTTCTTTTTACAAGAAGCACTGCATTTAATTAGTTACTCTAAATGTCTTAAAAAAACTCCTTAATTGTGCTCCCGACTCACCACAAGTTTAACATGCATAGAAGATCTGCAAGGAAGAAAGCCGCGCAAAAGGTAGAGTCAGATTCAGACGTAGAGATCCTGCTGGATACCTCACTCGAGACCATGTTCGCTGATACACAAGCTACCATCAATGTACCCCTAGGGAGCTCTACCCCAGAGTTTCAGTGGGGTGACTTGTATAGATTCATCAGAGATCAAGAAAAATATCAAAACTCCATAGAGGATGCTATGGTATATGCAAATATTAGAAGGTCCTGTCTCCATAAGGCGACAACTCGTCCTGAGTTATTCCCATGCTCTAAGGTGCTTGGCTGGTTGATCCCTCATGTCAAGACTGACACCAGGTTTATAAATGATAAGAATGGAATGAACCTAGCATCTTTTGCTCCTGAGCATCTCACGGCTACCTATAGATTGCCTCCGGCCAGGGGTTGGTTAGATAATGAATGGATAGCACAACACCCTATGGATCCGCTGGACACCTCCCGGAAGATGATGATAGTTGACAGACATATAAGAAAGAGGCAAAATAATGAGTATGAAAGCAACCTCCCGAAAACTCCTTATATGCTCATTATTCTGATGTTGAGCCAGATCTTTGGGATGCCAAATGGCAATATCTTTAAACTCGGATGGGTACTAGTAATAATCCATATAGCTATGAATGGTACCATCTTTAATTGGGCAGATATAATTTCAGAAAGCTTGGTCTCACAACTAACAGCTTCCCAAGGAGGAATGACTCATAAGAAAGCAGATTTCTTTATGTCCTCATACTTGATAGACTGCCTACTAAGCAAACACACCTTGTTAGGATATTTAGACACTTAGGAGTTAGTTAAGATCAACTTGTGTAATATATCTATTAGGAAAAGTGTGTTTCTTTAGTATGCATTTGTAAATACTTAATCCGACGGTCATGATATGTTCCCGACATAGAGTGATCCGACGGCTCAATTTCTCTTAGAGCATACCTAACCTTGATCCGTGGATTAACAACCGATTGGTCCATGATCTCTATTTAAAGAGCATGGAGGGTCATTGTTTAGTTGATCGATTATGAGAAGCTCATTTGTAACTTTCTTTCTTTGCATAATAAATTGTCCCGTAGAAGCTATTTGGCCGGGGGTCGTGGAGTGTTTCCCTCACGAGGGTTTAAACCATGTCAAAACATCGGTGTATTGATCTGTGATCTGTTTGTGTGAAGTGGTTGCTCTAGGTGTTCGGTCTTTTGAGAGTACCCTGTGTACCCGAACATGGTATCAGAGATTTTATGAAGAGTCGCTTCCGGTTATGATCTAGATCTTGAAATATTGTTGCCGAAACTCGAAAGGGTTTCTGGTTCTGGTATTTATGTGCATTTTTGGGCTGTGGTAGGTGTTCCATTGCGTCCGGAGCGCCGCATTTTTTTATTTTCTGTTTTAAAAGAAAAAAATCTCATATTTTATCATTTTTTATTGTTAGATTTTTTTTGGTTTTGGATTGTTGCTTTCCCTGTCTGCATATGCTCTTTCACATGCACCTTGAGCGATCTCAGCAAATCAGAAACAGAAAGGGAAAGGGTTTTTCTCGGCTGCGTATGCACTTTGCCGTGCACCTTGTGCGATCTCGGCAAATCAGAAACAGAGAGAAAACGTAGACTTTCCAGGCAAGCTAACGAGATCTAACCCCACAAGTGTGGAAAATTTTTCTTTGTTTCGGTTTGTGGTGTGATTTGTAGGAAAAAAGGCAAGCATGGAAACCGAGCAAGAAGAGTAAAAAAAAAATTCCCCTTCCTCATTCCCATATTTTACACACCTTTTAATCTATCTCACTTGGTTCAATGTTGCTTTCTTCCTTAATAGGTCTTGAGTTCAAGTCTTAGGAAGTTAATTTTAAAAGGCAAAGTGCATGCAATTTATATTTTCAAGTTACTTTATTGTAAAAGTGCATCTCATTTAAATAATAAAAAAATACAAATACAAAGTGAGTCACTTAAGTTCCTTTTTATTGTTGCACTATTTAAAGTAACATCATTGTAAAAGTGAAATCACTTATTTTATAAAAGTAATTCACTTAAAACAACTTTCTTGTAAAGTGATTGTAAAAGGTTCATTTTGGGAAGAGGGGGGTCATTTTTTTAGCTAGTCATTTTCTATCTGCCACGTCACTATTGGGGACATCTTTAATAGTTTCTTTATTCAAGCATAACTTCATCATACGGAGTCAATGTCCTGTGCCGTTTTTTTTAAACTGCCTAATTTTTTGAGCTCTTTGCATCCAGACTATTGGTTTCTGCTTTTACAGCCATTAATTTACAAATATGGCCACCCCTTGTGATATTCTACTTAACAGTTCCAACTATTTCTCATGGAAATCTCGTATGGAGGATGTTCTACGAAGTAGGGGACTTTTCAGAATTACCTTAGGGAAAGAAACAGAACCCACTGATGATTATAAGAAATTAAAATGGGCAAATAGATGTGACAAAGCTTGTGGATTGATTGGGATGTCAATCTCTACTGATTTGTGATTCCACATATCTGGAATTGATGAACCTGATGTTGCTTGGGACAAGTTGGAATCTGTGTTTGGTAAACACAATGAAATTCGAGGTCATCAACTCGAAAATGAGTTGATTTCTTTAAACCCAAGTGATTTTTCATGCATTCAAGATTATTTATCTAAGTACAAAACTCTTAAACTCTTATGTGCAGAATGCAATATTAAGAGGGAAGACAAACAATGCATTTATCATATTATTTCGAAACTTGGACTTGCATATTCTGTTTTTGTATCTACATTTTACTCCATGAAAGAATCCTTGAATGCAGCTAGCTCTCAAGAGCCTAGTCTTGAATCCTTTTGTGATTCCTTGATTAGAGAGCAAGATAAACTCATCCATCTTAGAATAATCAACAATGCAGATACATCTGGGAAAGCTTTATTGTCCCAACAGAAAGAAAAGTTCAAGCCTCCCAAGAAACAAAATTTTCGCAATAATAAGTCAAACAAGGGTCCCAAACCCTCTCAGTAAGCTCCTTCTTTAAAAAATGACAAAGGATCCAAGCCAAAAGGCAAGAAGACTGAGCGCCATTGCAACTATTGCGGGAAAGATAATCATGCTGAATCTAAGTGCTTCAAGAAGATGGCAGCCTTGGAAGCAGCAATGAAGAAGCACCACATCATCCTCGATTCGCCTTCAGAATCTACCTCTCATGGACATACACTTTGTGCTTCTGGTTATTCTTATAATGCATCTTCTTCTTCTACTTCAAATGAATGGCTCATTGATTCTGGAGCATCTTATCATATGGCTAAGGATCAAGCCATCTTTTCTACTATGCATGAATGTAACACCAAACAAATATTTGTTGGTGATGATAGATCTCTAAGTCTTGTAGGATATGGAACAGTTCCAATAGATAATGGTCATTTCAGTGATGTACTATGTGTTCCAAGAATTTCTTGCAATTTGTTATCAGTCTATCAAATCACTCATTCTGGTGAAGGTAAAATTGTGATGTTTACACCTCACCCAGTTGTAATCAAGGATTTTAAAGATCCTCAACAGGTCCTAGCTACTGGAATTGTTGATGATGTTACTAGGTTGTACAAGTTTAACAACTTTGGGTCATCACCTTTTCTTTCAGTTTTTGTTGCTCATAGTGATAACTTGAGCAAACTTTGGCATGAGCGATTTGGTCACTTAAATTATCGCTCATCGCAACAACTATGTAAAGACAATATGGTGACAGGTCTTCCTATGGTATCTTGCAAGGATGGTGTTTGTTCCGGTTGTGTACTTGGAAAACATCATCGGGACAGTTTTGACAAATGTGCCTCTTGGCACGCCTTGGTTTCCTTGGACCTTGTGCATAGTGTCTTGTGTGGTCCTCTTCCATCTGCTTCCTTTTCTGGTTTCAAATATTTCTTAACTTTCATTGATGATTACACCAGACGCACTTGGGTTTATTTCCTAAAAATTAAGAGCGAAGTATTTAACATGTTCTTGGCCTACAAGGCCCTTGTTGAAAAATAATCTGGTCATCAAATTATTAAGTTAAGATCTGACAATGGAGCAGAATATGTTAACAAAAAGTTCACTACTTTCTGCATTGAACAAGGAATCCAACAACAACACACTGTTCCATATACACCACAACAAAATGGTGTAGTTGAACGGAAGAACCGCACTTTAAAAGAAATGGCTAATTGTATGATCCAATCTAAGGGACTAAGTCTTCAATTTTGGGCTGAAGCCATAAATTGTGCAAATTACATAGTTAATCGCACCCCCACTAAAGTATTACAAGGTATCACACCAGAAGAAGCATGGAGTAAAACTAAACCTGATGTAAGTTACTTTCGTGTATTTGGTAGTGAAGCGTGGGCTCACATTCCGGATGAAAAACGAAAGCATTGCAGCCTAAAAGTGAAAAGTGAATATTTGTTGGATATTCTGAAGATGTAAAAGGTTATAGAATTCTTCAACCACATTCTCATGATGTAATCATTAGAAGAGATGTTAAATTTGATGAAAATCTCTTGGCCTGCGAGCCTAACTGGGCGATTGTGCCATCTTTGGCCTGCGAGCCTAACTGGGCGATTGTGCCATCTTTGGCCTACGAGCTTGATTCAGTGATTGTGCCTTCTTCTTCTTCTTCCAACTTCCTTGATAGGTTTCCAACTCTAGTTTTTGATGATGATAGTGAGGATGAAAATCCACCTCCGCCCGCTCATGTTCCTCCAGTTGCACCAGCACAAGTGCTTCCTCGATGGGTCCGTTCAACATGTGAAGCAGTTGGTGATCTTGCCGGTGATCCTAGAGATTAACATCGAACACGTTCTCAGTTTCAGTGAGCGTCTTCTCTTTTGGCTCAAGTTTCCAAGAATCATGATCCAGAAACCTTTGTAGAAGCTTCCGGAAATCCAGATTGGGATGCAGCTATGGATGAAGAATATTGTTCCTTAATGGTGAACGATACTTGGGATCTTGTACCTCTTCCAAAAGGAATAAAACTTGTTAGATGTAAATGGGTCTATAGAACTAAGTATGCATCAAATGGAAGTGTTGAAAGACTTAAGGCAAGGTTAGTTTCCAAAGGTTTCTCCCAAGTTGAAGGGATTGACTACAATGAAACCTTTGCTCGTGTCGCAAAAATGAACTCCATTCGCCTTGTTCTTTCCCTTGCAGCCTTACACAACTGGGAAGTCCATCAAATGGATGTCAAGTCTGCCTTCTTACATGGTGATTTACAGGAGAAAATTTACATGGAACAACCTCTTGGATATGTTCAGAATAACTCTAGCCTTGTTTGCCGCCTTAAGAAATCCTTATATGGCCTTAAGCAAGCTCCTAGATATTGGTATGCCAAAATGGATAACTTTCTCCTTGACATTGGTTTTTATAAATGCCATTTTGACCCCAATGTTTATACCAAGAAAGTAGGAAACCATCTCATCATACTTGTTCTATATGTTGATGACCTTATTCTTACTGGTAGTGACACTAAGCTTATAACCCATGTGAAATCTAGTCTTAAGCAAAATTTTGAAATGACAGACTTAGGACATTTGCATTATTTTCTTGGTCTCCAAGTTCTGCAAACCAAAGAAAGAATCTTTCTTTCTCAGTCTAAGTATGCTTGTGACCTTCTTCGTCGCTTTCACATGGAAAATTGTACACCAGCCCCTTCTCCCTTCCAGTCCGGAGTCAAACTTTCTGCCACTTGTCCTTCACTTGAAGTAGATGCCACCTTGTTGGTAGTCTCTTATACTTAACTCATTCCCGTCCTGACCTTTCCTTTGTCGTTGGTCGTGTTTCCCGTTATATGCAAACACCTCATGAAAGTCAATGGAAAGCAGCTAAAAGAATACTTCGATATATTCGAGGTACAATTCAGTTCGGGATTCATTACAGTACAAGGGGGAAACCTTTGTTGGTTGGTTTCACTGATTCAGATTGGGCCGACGATCCTGATGATTGAAAGTCTACTGCAGGTTATGTTTTCAGTCTGGGATCTGGACCTATTACTTGGGCTTGTAAGAAACAACAAGCTCTTGCTCTTTCTTCAGCAGAGGCAGAATATCGAGCCACAGTTAATGCCAGTCAGGAAGCTTTATGGCTTCGACAGATCCTTTCAGAGTTTGGATTCGAACAACAGCAGCCTACTCCACTTTGGTGCGACAATCAAAGTGCCATCAAGCTTGCCAAAGATCCATTCCTACATCAACGCAGCAAACACATTGAGATTCATATGCACTTCATCAGAAATCTTGTTCATGATTGTGTTCTTGAAGTACTCTTTTGTCCTACAAATGATCAAGTTGCAGACATCTTCACCAAGTCTCTTATAGAAGTGAAATTTTCTAAACTTCGATCTATGTTAGGAGTTCAGGAACTTGTCATTAAGGGGGGATCTTAAGGAAATGACAGGAAACAGGCAGGATCTATCCACCTTTTGTAAGCAGGCCCGCAACATGCAAGAAAGGATACATCAATTGTTGGTATCCATTTCTAAAGAAATTTGCGAGAAGAAAGAAATGATCACAAAGATGGCAAGTATTGAGGTTGAAGCACTTCGGATTAAAGACAAATTTGCTCAATATGCAGTCCAGATGAAGGGGAAATCGGAGTGGAGAAAAGGAAAATCAGGCTTTCCCTCAAATTTGCGTCCCTTGATCGATGAGGAGATGGATATGGATTTAGGAGTCTTGGAATTCTGCAGAGACTGTGGCGACAGATTAAGTATTGAAATCCGGAAGACAATAAAGAAATGCCATGTTATCTATTCCAAAATTCGAGAAACTCATTAGACATGTCAAATGCCTCTACCACAAAATATTTATGATTTTCCTGAGAGAGAGCAGCGCATAACAGAGTTAGGGAATAATCTAAACATAGAGTTGGATTATTTAAAGAAGATAGAAGCTATATACGCAGAAGACCTTCATCAATTCATTGGGCAGATTGCTGTCCACACTCACTGTTTAGAAATTTGCGCGCATAGGACTGTAACAGGGACAACAACCATCAAAATAGAATTACGTAGACACAGAATAGCCCGGAATGTGATAGTCTCATTGAGAGGAAAAACCATTGTAAGGGAAATTGGACAGTGGGCAAGCTACATTGAACAAGAAGACAAATAATCACAATTAGGCGAGCCTGTTGGGGAAGAAGAGCCTGTTGCAGTCGGAGAATCAATAAGAGAGGAGCGACCAAATGAGTTGGCAGAACCATCTGGGCCTTAGCTTATTTTACCATACTTTAGGAAAATAGGCTGGAAAGTTTTCATAGGTAAATACATTAAAGGACAACTGTCTTTTTGATTTTGTCTTTTGTGAAAGGTACCTACGAATTATTTAGTTTTGTAATTACACACTAAATGACAAATTAGAAACTTCCAAAACTTTACGGTACACTTGTCAGCTTAAGGATCAATTTGTAAAGCTATATATAGAGGAATAAGAGAAGGATAGAGGACTTTTGGCAGGTGAAAGGTTTTCTAGCTTGTACATGGACTACTTTGCTACTTGCTCTAAGAGATAATTTTTGCCTAATGAAAGTCTGGGAGAAGGCGTTTTTGCCTGGAAGATGTGTCAAATGTGTGCTGGATTATTCCTATGTCATCTACATAATATTGTGAGATCATTCCTTGCTATCTTGAATTGTTTCTGTGTAATGAATGTTCTTATGCTTTCATGTGCAAAGATGTTATTTCTTAAATGAGTAGTGGATTGTACTAATTGAATTAAAGCTATCTTTAATGTTTGTTATATCCTGCTGTAGATGTATCTTATGATTAAATGGCTACCTGTATAATTTTTAAGGTGTTTCGTTCAGCACACTACTCATCTCTACAATTTGCTCCTTGCAAGGATAGAATAGATTTGCTTACACAGTTTAGATTAGTTTAGGTTAATTGCATGCACTTAGCTTAGGGCACTTGCATATCATCTTTAAAATAAAATACATAAACGGTGGATCGGGATACGACCGGTGTTAAGAACAAGAATATTTAAATCTTACGGTAGTCAGAACCATTAACCGGACGGATTCCCCATACCAAACGGTGAGTGATCTAATTGGGCTTGCTTACCGAGGAGAATCCCTTGCTGATTGATGCTACGATTTTCGAGGCATCAATAGTTTTTGGTGCTAGAAGGAGGGTGACCAGTGTATGGCTGATACAGGAGACTCTTCTTCAAGAGGAGACCCAACTGGAAACCCACTTAAAACAACAATCCCAGGCAATTCAGATATGGAAGTGACAAATCAAGAAAATCCCAATTCTGAATTTGAAAATCAAGAAAATAAAGAAACATTGTATGTTGTACCTTTTGTTGAAGTAGAAAACTTGAGAATACATACCCGTGCTTACGTTAAACATCTTGGCGGTTTAAACGCGATTCCCTTTCTTCCTAGAAGAAGAGCTCTCAGAAAAGAAAGACAGTACACACACGATTTAGTTCTGGTTCAAAGATTTGAAGAGTTAGTAGACTTATCTTGAGAAGAAATTACAGAACCTCTTGGAGAAATAGAACTTGAAGATCCTCCAAATCTTGAAGAACTGTGCACTCCAGAGAATTCTCCACCTCGTACTCCTCACGATACTCCACCAAATTCTTTGCAAGGAGCCATGGATGTACCGGCCTAGAGAGAAAGAGGAGTCGTGAACTTGGCTGGTCCTTTTCACAATCTACCTAAGAACCCTGAAAAGGTCTTGCCTAAGTATGATCCTGGAAAATGTATTTCCGGTGCAGATCACCTTAAGAGCTATTACTTAGCCTTGAACCTATTAAATGTGCATCATGAATATGTAGTCTACCGTATTTTCCCCTATACTTTCGAGCCTAAGGTATCCTCATGGTATTTTAGTTTACAAGCCAGCTCGATAGCTGGTTGGGAAGATTTCGAACAATGTTTCTTGAAGAAATATGGAAATCAGAAAACAGTAGCTACACTCATGAAAGAACTGTTGTCCATGAGGATGGAAAAGAAAGAGAAGGTACAAGAATTCAACCAAAGATTCACCACACTGTTAAATAATTTTAGCGAAGCAGCTAAACCCGCAGAAGAATCTTTAGTAGAATACTATACAACTGCACTTTACCCCCCCTAGCGATGTTTGTCAAAAGAACTAAGAAAACCACCTTAATAGAAAATTTTGAAGAAGCTAGGAAGGTAGAAGAAGAAGCAGACAACATTGCTAAGCACGCGCTTGATGCGGAAACAAAAACAACGACCACTAAGAAACCTTTCTTGCTTACTAGGAATAATGAAGAACCATCAGCGGATATGGAAAATGTAGTCAAAATGATGCAAAAATTGTCCAATAAAATTGTAGATCTTGAAAAGGATAAGGAAGCTACCACTTCCAGGAAGGCCTTTAAACCTTTCTACAAGAAAAGAGAGGAAAACGATCAACCTCACCCACCTATGAACAACTCTCCTGTTTTAAATTTGAATGAAGTAGGAATGGAGCATTTCTGCACCTTTCATCAAGAACCACACTCTGAAAAAAGTTGTCCAAAGTGGATAAATTCAATGAGCTTGGTGATGAACCAAATGTTAGACTCACAAATCACAGACAATGCTATGGTGTTATGGGATTGGGTACCTTTGACTGAATTGGTTGAAGATTATCCAAAAGAAAGTCGAGTTTCAACTATTAACATCAATACTCGCAGTAAAGGTCTAGTCGCTGATCCGAACCCAAGCTCAACCGTGCCCAAGCCTAAAGCCTTCAAAGAGATACCTAAAAGACACATCACAGTCATTCTGGCATAGCCCAAACTTAACCAAATGCCTACTAAGCAACCAAACGTAGAAACTATTCAGCCATCAAAAGTAACTTTGAATAAAACTGATAATCAACCCAAAGTTGTAAAGGAATGTGATATGGGATATGACATCATCGAAGAAATAAAGAAAGTAAAAGATAATGTGTCTATATTTGACATGTGTAGTTTTCCTCAACAACGAAATAAATTGTTGCAAGCTCTCGAACCCCAACCTAGCGCGCCATTAGCAGATACTCAGGAAGACCCTGAAATTAATGAAGCTAGTATTGGCGGGAAATCTAAATCCCAAACATTTCCGTTCCTTTTAACTTTTGAAATTTTCAATCATAATGTGCATAACTATTTAGTAGATTCTGGAGCATCCTCGAATGTCATGACATTTTCTTTTTTCAAAATGATTAATGGGCAGCCAACTCCATCCCCAACCCAGATTATTCAACTAGATATAACTGCTGTTAAAGTAATTGGGGAAATGAAAGATGTGCTTATTAGGTTGTCTGTTGATTCTAGAGTGTGTCAGTTTATTGATATAATGGTAGTTGATATCCTTGAAGCTTATGGTTTGATCCTAAGCCGAGACTGGTCAGCTAAACTAGACGGTTATTTCGCCATATATTGGTCCCACTTATGGCTGCCCTATCAGAATAGGCAAAACCAAATTAAAGTGTTGAGGGAACCACACATGAAACAGAACGTAACTCAGCTAGAGGAAAAGAATGAAGCCGTAACTTTCTCATCTTCCGTTCTAGGGAATTTTTTCTTAGAAATCGAACCGGGAAATTATCAATCAGAAGATATTAGCAATGACTCAGACAAATAGTCCAATCTCCTTCAGTTTTCTCAGACTGACGATATCGACTATAACATAGTTAACTTAGTTACTGACTTAGATGGTTCAGATCCTGACTTAATTAGATCAAAGAATGTTTTTTGGGTGTTGTACTTTGACAGTTCCAAAACTCAAGAAGGATCTGGAGCCGATTGTTTTCTAATGGATCCTGAGAGGAACAAGCACTTTTTGTCTTGTAGATTAGAGTTCGATTGTACTAATAATACTGCTGAATATGAAGCTTTAGTCCATGGACTGAAGAAAGCCATCGGTTTGAATGTGAAATATCTGAAAGTCTTTGGTGACTCGGAAATAGTCGTCAGACAGGTAAGAGAGATGATCCATTGTCTCTCACCACATCTGAAAGGCTATCAGTCTGAGGTATGGGATCTAATTACAAACTTTGAAGCTTTTAATATAAAATATGTCCCTAGATTACAGAATGTTTCCGCTGACTTGTTAGCTACCTCTGCTTCTAGGTTGGTGCCTACTAATAATAAGTGTTCTATTGAATTGGTTTTCAGGCCTTACGTTCCAGATAAAATAAAAATTTTAAGGGTGTTGGATGATGATGAGCAGATCATTAGTTTCCTTACTAATGAAAACATGTTTCAAGAAGCTGTTATAGATGAAGAAAAACATGATGCTGGTCTGCAAAGCAAGGACACAATCAAAGGAAACTTCATGCCTAAAGGAGTGAGATCACTCGAAACTTTGTTTGATCTGCAGAGCAAGTTCAAGAAACCAGCAAATGTTAAAACTCATAGTTCTACTATGCAGCATGAATTGATAAATCTAGGTACAGAAGCCGAGCCAAAATATGTCAATATTGGTAGATGTTGTTCACCGGGTGAAAGAGATAGGTTAATCAAACTTTTTCGGCAATATAAAGATGTGTTTGCTTGGACGTATAGAGATCTAAAAACATATGATATTCGTATTATTCAGCATGTCATACCTATGAAGACAAGTATTAAACCTTTTCAGCAGCAGCTATGAAGAATGCACCCTACTCTCGAGCCTTTGATTCCAAAGGAATTAAAGAAGTTATTAGACGCTAAAATCATCTTTAAAGTCCAACATTCGGAATGGGTTGCTAATTTAGTTCCCATAAGGAAGAAGTATGGAGAAATAAGACTATGTGTGGATTTGAGAAACCTGAACAGAGCATCTGATAAAGATAATTATCCTGTTCCTTCAATGGAACAAATTTTGCAGATGGTATCAGGAGCAGAAATGTTTTGTCTACTAGATGGTTTCTCCAGTTACAATCAAGTGTTGGAAGTGGAAGGAGATCGTCTTAAGACTACTTTCCGCACTAAGTGGGGAATGTTCGCATACCGAAGAATGCCGTTCGGATTGATAAACGCAGGAGCTACTTTCCAACGAGCGATGGACATTGCTTTTCGGGGACTAGGTGGTCACTATGTCGTAGTATATATGGATGATGTGACAGTCTTTTCAAAGAAAAGAGAGGACCATGTTTTCCATTTGAAACATATTTTTGACCGATGTAGGAAGTATGGTATCTCTCTAAACCCCAAGAAAAGTGTGTTCGCAGTCCTTGAGGGCAAGCTTCTTGGTCACATCATTCCGAAAAAGGGAATTTCGATAGACTAAGAGAGAGTGTAAGCTATCAGCAAAATTCCCATGCCCCACAGCAAAGAGGCTATGCAATCCTTTATGGGCACGATTAATTTTGTTCGAATATTTGTCCCTGATTTTGCTCAGACCGTTAAACCGTTACAGTAGATGGTCAAGCAAAATGTGCAGTTCAAATGGACAGATTTAGAAAAGGATGCATTTAAGGATATCAAAACAGCCGTAGCCAAGGATCCCTCTTTAAGAAGCTCGGATTTTGACAAAGATTTTATCTTATATACCTTCGCGTCAGATGATTTGCTTGTAGCTGTGCTTACACAAAAGGTGGAGTTAGGAGATGAATACCCAATATCTTTTATGAGCACTGGTCTGCAGGGGGATAAACTGAACTATCCTATCATAGATAAAAAGGCATATGCCATATACAAAGCAGTAAAACAGTTCAGGCCGTATATTCTTAAGAACAGAACTAAATTTGTAGTTCCCCATCCAGCTGTCAAATCCCTGTTTGTTCAAAAGGAGTTGGGAGAAAGAAGAGGGAATTGGGTCACCGCCCTTCAAGAATATGATTTAGAATTTAAACCAGCCACTATTATTAAAGGTCAAGGCCTATGTAAATTGCTCACTCAGCACCCAATTGACAAAGAACGAGATTGGGAAGATGAAGGCGAACTAAATATAGTCGAAATTTTCCCTATCTTCACAGCGCCTAAATCTTGGTACATAGACTTAGTGCACTACTTGCAACAAGCGTACCTACCTGAGCATTGGAATTCTAAACAAAGAAGAGCACTCCATTTGAAGTCGGCAGCTTACCAGATCATTGATGGAATATATTTCAGAAAAAAATTATGATGGTATTTTTCTCAGATGTTTAGAGAAGGAAGATGCCAGTAAGGTGGTCAAAGAGCTACATGATGACCCTGCTGGCGGGAATTATTCCAGAGACACGACAACTCACAAGATACTGAGGGATGGATATTATTGGCCCACGTTGTTTAGAGATTCTCATGCCTATGCACGAAATTGCAATGTATGCCAAAGAAGTGCTGGGAAATTACCCAAGGCAGCGGGACCATTACAGTCGATTATTATTTCAGAACCTTTTGAACAATGGGGCATAGATGTCATTGGAGAGATAAAACCAAATTCTTCTCTGCAGCACCGGTATATCCTGACCGCCACAGATTATTTTACAAGGTGGACAGAGGCTATCCCTTTGCGCAAAATTAATGAAGATGCGGTCATTAGTTTCTTAAAAGAGAACATCATAACCAGGTTTGGGGTTCCAATTTCCCTAGTCTTTGATAATGCAACTTATTTCTCGTCTTTTAAAATAAATGAATTTGTTTATGAATGAGGAATTAAATTACATTATTCGGCCAACTATTATCCACAGGGAAATGGGTTAGCAGAATCTTCAAACAAAAACGTCATCGGAATCCTTAAGAAAATTGTGATTGAAAACCAGGGAAGCTGGCACATTGCTCTCCCAAATGCTTTATGGGAAGATAGAGGCACTCCAAAGAATGCCTTAGGAGTTTCCCCATATACCCTCGTCTACAGCAGAGAAGCCATCCTCCCTCCTAACCTCTTGCTCCCATCGTTGCAATTGTCTCAGGCCTCCCGGGGCACCAGTAGTCAGGTTTTACAGTCTAGGATTGACACTTTACTGAAACTCGAAGAATCTCGGCAAAAGGCCAAAGACCGGTTCCACCAACACCAAGACATAGTCAAAAGGTGGTTTGATAAAAGAAAGTTCGGCAAAAGGATTTTCGAAGTAGGCGACTTAGTTCTAAAATGGGATCACCCACATGAAGGTAAAGGAATGCATACAAAGTTTCAACATCTATGGGTTGGTCCGTATCTAATTTCCGAAAAACTTGGCCCATCTACTTATAAGCTAAAAGATCTTCAAGGAGAGGAAGTAACACTTCCCCTCAATGGCCTTGCCTTGAAGCAATACTTTGCGTAGTCTCGTTTGAGACCTTTTGTACATAAATAAACAGTTTCTTTGTTTCTCTGTTTCTTTTCTTTTCTTTCCATTTGTTTTGTTTTGTTCTCACGAACATATGGTCTTCTCCTTCCCGTCTGTTTTCTCTTTTCTTCACTTTACTTAATAGATCCCACCTCAACTCTTGGCATAGTTGTAGACCAGAACTTTGAGCAAAAATCGAAATCTTGAAAGACAGGATTTCAGACACAAAGAAAATTTAGCTCAGTGATTTCGCCTTCACTGATCAACCTTTAGGAATGTAGAGATCTTTTCCTGTTTGGTCAGGATAACCCCAGTTCAATGACTAATGATGCAGCACTTCTCTCTCACTATCTTAAGGCTCCACCCACTTTAACATTGATGCCTGTCTCGAGGTTTTCACTATTAATGGACCCACAGAAAGGAAGCATGTTTCACAGGTGTATAGTATTTAAAACGATCCCATACTACAGATAAAATCCCAAAGATATTAGGTCAAGGAGTCTGGTTTCCAGAAATTCTCGCCTCAATTAAAGCATGGCCGAGATGAAGTAAAATGATCAATCTATAGAGTTGTTCAAGTAACTCATCCCAAGTGAGGTTCTTCTTTGTCTGTGAAGCTTGATACTAAATAAAATCTCTCGCTCACACAAAAGGACATTGTGGATTGAAGAAGCCAAATTAAAATATTGAAAGTTTAAGCAAGTTATTTCAGGAAGGCTCAAATGGATAAAGTTGTCAATTGAAGGGACATCCAAAAGAGATGCAATTAGTATGGGAATGAGGAACAAACGAATACGCCTGTGAGACATTGTTATGATCTTGTGGAGTCCTCTTTTAGTCGAAACACCATAAAGACATATGTTAAGAAAATTAACTCCATATCCTGGCCTTGAGAGAGTTTGAAGGTAGTATAAGTCTTAGCCTCCTTGTCCCATAAGACCGATATGATTAAAAGATCACTACATTCTTAGAGGTTGAATTGATGGGCAGGTTGTTACGCTTGAAGCTACTAATTTAAAAGTCAGTCTGATCATGACAAGATTTTCTTTCAGAGATCTGTGTTCGCCAGTGAATCGCCAATTGTTGTTGCTGCAACATCCTTCCCCAAATTTTTTGAAAAATGTTAGGGCCCCTCCTTATACACTTTTGTAACAATTATTTCTCTTTCTTTTTGAAGCTTATCTTGCTCCAACTTGACAAACTTTAACACTTGTTTCCCAAAGAAGTTTTCTAAAAAAATTTCTAAGGCAAAGTCACCTTTAGCCTTCGGCGCAAGTTTTAACCATAAGTCTTCCACCTTCGGCGCAAGTTTTAACCATAAGTCTTATGCCTTCAATGCAAATTTTAACCATAAGTCTTCTGTCTTCAATGCAAATCTTAAACCTAACTCTGCCTTTTCGACGAGAGTCTTAACTATAATTCGACCATTGTTTTTTGATCCTCGCTCACGCAACTTTTAGATTTAAACTGCCCGCTTATCGTGCAAAGTCTAAAAATACCTTAGCCAATTTTGGCCCAACCATGGCGCCTGTATTAGTCTTATTTTGGCCACCTTTGGTGCAATTGATAGCATTATTTTGGCCCCCTTCGACGTAGAGTTTAACTTTATAAAGGACGTCGACACGAGAATATTCTAGGTCTTTTTTACTCTTTGGCGCATCTTTCGTTAGCGCACGTATTGTGACTAAATCCTTCGCCGACGCGCAAAACTTATCCCTATAGCGGCCGCCATCATAACCGCACCTCATCCTTGGACACAGCCCCGAGCTCTATTCTTGGCGCAGCCCATCAATGCAGAGCTTAACACTAAGACTGTGACTACAAGCGCAGAACGTAACAGTAAAATTGCCGCTTTGGCGCGGAAAGCAATTTGGGAAAACGTGCGAATATGGAGTTGGTAGGGTCATTAGTGCGGCCATGTGATGTTTTAACTACCCGTCTGCCTCGAGCCCCATGCTCATCAATTCTCCAACCTATCGTGTACGTGGAATTAATGCCTCCCATATATGAATGCACAGAACAGGATTTTGAAAAAAAAATCACTCGACAACTGCCAAAGGAGGACATAGCTCGCCGTTCGATATTGAACCTCTAACTACACTGCCACCCATCTCGGAATGTCCACTAGCCAACGAGAGATACTGCAAAACTGACAGGTAGGTGCTCTGCCCCTCCCCTCTGTGTTATCTGAGGTTCTCAGTTGAAATTACACTCTTTTTGGTAGCTTTTGTTGCTATATATATATTTTTGATGTATATGTAACTTCGGAATGTATTTCATCTATGTATCTCATATATATTTATTGTACCCTTATAAGAGATGTGTTATTCCTCTATAAGGAAGTGTCATCATGTGTATTGACAAGTGTCGCAAGTTTTTGTACTTGCCGATGGGTTATTAGACCACCATGTGTGGGGTCGGCCATGAAATAGATATTATATGGTTGATGTACCTAGCTAGACAAGTCAGCCCCATAAGGTCACTGGGAAAACAGGCAAGTATAAATAGAGATCGGGAGATCTCTATTTTGATCACTCGGAAACTCACACTTGTCTCACTCAGAAAGTGGCGCACTAGTGAGGAGGAGGATCATATGCTACTAGGAGAATATCTCTGTATATTTTGGTTGTACTTTGGTTGAGCCATTGCTCTCTCTATCTCTGAGGAATTTGTGGGGTTTTTCACCTTAGGGTTTTCCCCACGGAAACTCTGTGTCTCTTCTCTCTCATGCTTTTGATTATTGTGATGATTGACATGCTTTTTATGATTGATATGCATTGATATACTGTACATGTTATTCTCTCAGTAAAGATCCTAGAGTATTGTGAATTAATGCTCAAAATTTAGCATGGTATCAAAGCTAACCTCAGAAGAAGACATTGTGCAGTGATGGAAACTTGGGTTTCTTGTTTATTGGGTTTCTATCCATAGATTTTGGAAAAGCAGTATAGTAGATTGACTCTACTCATCAAGGAGAATCTATTTGTACAATCAGAATTCAATTCTAAGCATTTTCATATTTGGCCCTAAAAATTAGGGTTTCCACAAAAATAGGAATTTTTGAAATATGAAGACATAGCTGGAAGCTCCTTGCAAAAATCGAAGTTTAGAGCTCTGGATTGAGATTTTTGGCTGGGTATATCTCCGAGAAACTCAAACCCTAATTCAGGGCTCTCCTTAGTGAATCTGGGAAGACAGAAAGGTAGTTTTGAAGGGTGTAGATTTGTAGATCTCAATTTCTGAATAAACCAGGTTGATCAGCTCTTCAATGCACATCTTTCTATCCTCTCAGAAAGTTGAAATTCACTTTTTGAAGTTTTAGGGCTTTTCTGACAAACCCTAATCCAGGACCAGATCCATTTTTCAGCAATTCAAGTGGTAAGACCTAAATATTTTCTATTCCCATTTGAAGTACTCTTTCAATATGTCTCACCACACCAATCTTGAGGATAAGCTTGAAGGGGATGACAACTTACGAGCCTGGAAGTATAGGATTGGGTTAATCCTGGAAGAGAACGAGTTGGACTCATATATAAAAGAAGACATCCCTATCCTAGAGGATGAAGAGGCTAAGGTATTGCATAAGAAGAACTTGGTCAAGGCAAAGAGAATAATTGTTGATTCTATCAAAGACCATCTCATACCCCATGTGTCTTCTCTAAAGACACCCAAGGAGATGTTTGACTCCTTGACCAAGTTATTTGAAGGGAAGAACATAAATCGAAAGATGACTCTGCGGAATCAATTGAAAGGGGTCAAGATGTCGAATGGAGAAACCATTCAATCTTACTTCTCCAAGGTCTCTCAAATCAAGGAACAACTTCAAGCTGTGGATGAAGTAGTGGACAATGGTGAAATTGTTATGACCACTCTAAATGGCCTACCTAGGTCATGGGACTCCTTTATTCAAGGAATCTGTGCAAGAAAGAAATTGATCTCTTTCAGTAGATTGTGGGAGGAATTCTCTCAATAAGAAGCTAGGCTTGTGGCCCAAGAAGAAAAGATGGGAAATTAAGATCAAGCTCTCACAGCACATGCCAGGAAAGGCAAGTCCAAGAAGGAACCATCTCATAACAGGAAATTCTCACACCACCATTATCATAAAGATAAGAAAGATCTCAGATGCTTCAATTGCAATGAGAAGGGACACTTTACTTCAAACTATACCAATAAGAAGAAAGATAACAACAACAACTTCAACAAGAAGAAGAAGAATAACAAAAGAAGATATCATGCTCATGCTGTCGAGGATGATGAACCTCCAAAGAAGAAAGCTAGGGAAGAAAGTGATGATGACTCATCAAGTGAAGAAGAGTATGTTCTAATCTCTGCTCTCAGAGGTACTATCTCCCATGGTTGTAATGATTGGCTAATTGATAGTGGGGATTCTAAACACATGACTGGGTTTAAAGAATCTTTTGTAAACCTTTCTGAACATGAGTCACCCCAAAAGGTAAAACTTGGGGATGATTACCAATACCCTATCAAAGGAAGTGGTGAAGCCTCCTACAACCTAAATTATGGAAAATCTTTAAAGATGAAAGAAGTTCTTTATGTACCTAGGCTCAAGAAGAATCTTCTCTCCATCTCTGCATTGGATGCAAAAGGCATGAGGGTTGCATTTGTAGATGGCCAAGTCCTAATGTGGCCAAAGGGTAAAACAATTGATGATGCAGTAGTAATTGGAGAGCAAGAGGGAGGATTGTATAAATTGAAGGGTTAACCTGAACATGCCATGGTGCATGACTTCATGGAGCCAAGTGAACTTTGGCATAGAATACTTGCTCATATGCACTATAGGGCACTTCCAATTTCAAGCAAGGCTGTAGAGGGTCTTCCTGAAATCAAGACCAAACATGAAGGTGTTTGCAAAGGATGTGCAAAAGGTAAGAACATTAAGAAGGCTTTCCCAAGTAGTGAAAGCAAGGCAAAAGGTATCCTAGAAATCATCCACTCAGATGTATATGGTCCTATGTCATCCAGTTCTCTAAGTGGGTATGTTTACTATGTCTCTTTCATTGATGACTTCTCCAGGAAGACTTGGGTCTACTTCTTGAAGAAAAAAGATGAGGTGTTTGAAAAGTTCAAGGAATTCAAAACCTTGATGGAAAATCAAACTGATAAGAAGATCAAAACATTTAGATTCGACAATGGTGGAGAATTCACCTCAGGTGACTTCAAGAAGCCTTGCAGTGATTTAGGGATTAAGAGGGAGTTGACTGCTCCTTACAATCCACAAAAAAATGGAGTTGCAGAAAGAAAGAACAGAACAATCATGGAAGCAGCAACGGCAATGCTGCATGACCAGGATCTACCTATGCATCTATGGGTAGAAGCAGCTAGAACAACTGTATATGTACATAACAGAACACCCCACAAGATATTGGACAACAAGACACCAGAAGAGGTCTTCTCTGGTAAGAAACTTGAAGTCATCCATCTCAGAATATTTGGTTGTCCAGTATGCACTCATGTCCCAAAGGAAAAGAGGACCAAGCTAGATACTTCAGGAAAGAAGGGTATCTTTGTGGGTTACAGTGAAAGCTCGAAGCTTACAAAATATACTTTCCAGGATTCAAGAAGATTGATGTTAGAAGGGATGTAACATTTGATGAAAATTCAGCATTCATCAAATCAAGGAAGGCACCTATTGAAGTTTATGAAGAACCTAAGGAAACTAGATTTCAAGACACTACCATGACTGAAGCAATTCTAGAAGCTGTTTGTGAGTTTGAAGATCCACAAGAACCTGTAGATCCACCCCCTGAAGATAACTCTCACAAGAGGAAAATTGCATGGGCTAGAGAGCTCATTCAAGATGCAGAAAGATTCAGCATTCCAGAAGAAGAACATAGAGCAAAGAAGAGAACTAGATCACATACTAGATATGTTGCTTTACTCTGTGACATCATGAATAAAGAACCTTCCAGTTATGAAGAAGCAGCATAAAAGAAAGAATGGAAGGATGCCATGGTCAATGAATACCAATCAATAATGAGGAATGATGTTTGGGATGTTGTCCCAAGACCTAAAGAGAAGTCTGTTGTGACTTCCAAATGGATCTACAAAATCAAGCATGTTGTAGATGGCAGCGTAAAGAAATACAAGGCAAGATGCGTAGCTTGTGGCTTCTCTCAAAAAGAGAGAATAGATTATGAAGAAAATTTTGCTCTTGTAGCCAGGTACACTTCCATCGGAACAGTACTTGCCCTGGCTGCAGCAATGAAATGGAAGATACACTAGATGGATGTCAAGACTTCCTTCTTGATTGGTGTAGTTGAGGAGGAAGTGTATGTGGAGAAACCACTCAGTTTTGAAACACATGACAGGGAGTCATATGTGTGCAGATTGAAGAAAGCCTTGTATGGCTTGAAGCAAGCTCCCAGAACTTGGTATGGTAGGATGGATAGTTTCCTATCTAGTTTGGGCTTTACCAAGAGTAAAGCGGATTCCAACCTTTACTACAAGGTTGAGGAAGGGAATCCTGTGGTTCTACTCCTATATGTGGATGATTTGTTTGTAACAGGAGATGACAGATTGATTGTAGATACAAAGAGGAAGCTTGCTTCCAAATTTGATATGAAGGACTTGGGAATGATGCACTATTTCCTAGGTATGGAGGTGTGGTAGAGTACAGATGGGATCTTCCTTGGACAAGGGAAGTACACTATAGATATCCTAAAGAGGTTCGGGATGATGGATTGCAAGGACATGGCCACACCTATGGCATCGAATCTAAAGCTTCATCTGAGCCGGTTGATGTCTCTGTATATCATCAGATGATTGGGTCCTTGATGTACTTGACGAACACAAGACCAGATATTTTCTTTGCAGTGAACACATTGAGCTAGTTCCTAACGGATCCAAGGAGTGTTCACCTGGTTGTTGTAAAGCATATTCTGAGGTACCTGAAGGGTACAGTTGATTATGGGATCAAGTATGAAGCGAATCAAAAGTTTAACCTGCAAGGTTATGTTGATTCAGATTGGGCAGGAAGTGTTGCAGATAGGAAGAGCACATCTGGGTGCTGCTTCAGTATGGGATCAGGTGTGATCTCTTGTTTTAATAGGAAGTAGTCCTGTGCAGCACTAAGTATAGCTGAGGTAGAGTATGTTGCAGCCTGTTCAGCTAGTTGTGAAGCAGTATGGATTCGGAAGCTGCTGTCTGAGTTATTTGATCTCCCGTTGGATGCTACTGGTATCTTCTGTGATAACCAGAGTTGTGTGAAGCTGTCTGAGAACCCAGTGTTTCACGACAGTTCAAAACACATAGAGATCAAATATCACTATATCAGGGATATGGTGCAGAGAGGAGTAGTGAAGCTCCTATATGTTGTGACGAATGAGCAGATTGCAGATGTACTGATGAAGCCACTAGCCAGGGTGAAGTTCGAGTACTTCAGGGAGAGGCTTGGTGTTCTTCAGATCGATGACACTTCGAGGAAGAAGTGATGGACACATTTGCTGAAGCCATTCCTAGCATGTTGGAAGGAGGATCCTTCACATGGCTGTGGATGTAAGCGCTGGATGATGAGCATCAGGACGATGCTCTAGCTACTGCTCAGTATATGCATCAGGATGATGCTGGATATGATCAGTTGGATCATTTATATGTATATGTATGTATGCATCATGTTGGATGCTAGATATGATCAGTTGGATCATTTATATGTATATGTATGTACGCATCATGTTGGATGCTGGATATGACCAGTTGGATCATTTATTTATATATGTACGCATCATGTTGGATGTTGGATATGACCAGTTGGATCATTTATTTATATATGTACGCATCATGTTGGATGCTGGATATGATCGGTTGGATCATTTGTATGTATTTTGTATATGCATCATGTTGGATGCTTGGACCATGTATTTGTATATGTATCAGGTGGATACTGTGTATCATCAGGTAGATCATGTATGTTTATATATATCAGGTGGATACATTGTGTGGATCACGTATCTATGTATGTATCAGGTGGATCATGTATGGTGATATTTATCAGGTAGATACTTGGTATGCATAAGGTGGATGCATTGTATGATCAGGATGATCATGTGTACATTAGGATGATGTATGGTGAGTATTAGGTTGATACTTCGTGGCCATAGAATAGGTTGTGCAAATAAGCATGTAATTTGTGCCCTGGGAGATTTGTAGATAGTCTTTCGAGGTTTTTCCTATGGCATGTAATCTGTACCCTGGGATATCTGGCAAATGCTCTTTCGAGGTTTTTCTTGGGAGGACATATAGTTTGTGCCCTGGGAGATTTGCAGATAGTCTTTCGAGGTTTTTCCTATGGCATGTAATTTGTACCCTAGGATATCTGGCAAATGCTCTTTCGAGGTTTTATCCTATGGCATGTAATATGTGCCCTAGGAGATCCGATAGGTTGATCCATGTGCTCGTAATCAGTCCTGGGATGCTCTTTTGAGGTTTTTCCATGACCACATGTAATTTGTGCCCTGGGAGATCCGATAGGTTGAGCCTTGTGCTCATAATCAGTCCTGGGATTCTCTTTCGAGGTTTTGTGGTGGGGTCACATGTAATAAGTCCTGGAGATATGGATAGGATGAAAAAGGCCTCAGATGCTCTTTAGGGTTCTTGCTAGACAAGATACTCTTTTAAGGTTTTGTGATGCACGTAATAGTCCTGAGATTTCCACAGTATGGCCAGTGATGACGAAGACCTACAGGTGATGGGCCTACATCTAGTATGAAAAAGGACTGGCTTTGTAGAAATTTCTATGATGAGTAGATTCAGAGATTGGTTGAGATAGCAGCAGCAGTGACGATGATGATGGTGATGCATCAATGACGATGATCCCGAGAAGAAGACTTGTGCTAGCAGATCTGTGTCAAGAAATACCTTCCTAGTTAAGAGGGAGTGTTGATGTATATGTAACTTCGGAATGTATTTCATCTATGTATCTCATATATATTTATTGTACCCTTATAAGAGATGTGTTATTCCTCTATAAGGAAGTGTCATCATGTGTATTGACAAGTTTCAGAAGTGTGTGTACTTGCCGATGGGTTATTAGACCACCATGTGTGGGGTCGGCCATGAAATATATATTATATGGTTGATGTACCTAGCTAGACAAGTCGGCCCCATAAGGTCACTGGGCAAATAGGCAAGTATAAATAGAGATCGGGAGATCTCTATTTTGATCACTCAGAAATTCACACTTGTCTCACTCAGAAAGTGGCGCACTAGTGAGGAGGAGGATCATCTGCTACTAGGAGACTATCTCTGTGTATTTTGGTTGTACTTTGGTTGAGCCATTTCTCTCTCTATCTCTGAGGAAGTTGTGGGGTTTTTCACCTTAGGGTTTTCCCCACGGAAACTCTGTGTCTCTTGTCTCTCATGCTTTTGATTCTTGTGATGATTGACATGCTTGTTATGATTGATATGCATTGATATAATGTACATGTTATTCTCTTAGTAAAGATCCTAGAGTATTGTGAATTAATGCTCAAAATTTAACATATATGTCCCAAACGAACCTATATGCATTAAGCGGTTAGTGTAAGTTGAAGCAATGAGGATGCGAAGCCACCCTATGCGAACCAGAGCCGAGAAGGCCCTATCCTCACATGCGCATCTAGGATTTTTCCAACTATCGCTTGCTTGGTGTCCTAAGTAAGTTTCTCCCACGCGGCTTTCCCTTTGATAAGAAAAACAACCCCTGAGATTTCCCATTTACATCTGGACGGCCATAGTTTTCCCACATAGGTTATGTTTCACACCCAAATCTGTATCTAGTGCTTGTTTTCGGTTAAGACGCCACATATGCATCCACCCCATGGAAAGAATCACGCTCGAATGACAAAACCATTCGCGCCTAGGCCATTAAAATCCAACAATGCTCAGCCAAAACCACCTTAGAATGTGTTAAGAAAAAATTTACGAGCCTGCAATGGTAGCATTATGAATAGCTCCGCATTCATTTGTAAAGGCCGGCAACCATGAAATGATAACTGCATCTGTGAATTAGTCGATCAATTTTTTAAATAGCTTTCATATTGTGGAAATGGCGTGTTCTGGAAATTCTATAACTATTTCTTTACTAATGCTCGAAATTCATTTAGTCATAATCTAATCCTGTCACATTTTATTTTTACAAGAAGCACTGCGTTTAATTAGTTACTCTAAATGTCTTAAAAAAACTTCTTATTTGTGCTCCCGGCTCACCACAGGTTTAACATGCATAGAATATCTGCAAGGAAGAAATCCGCGCAAAAGGTAGAGTTAGATTCAGACGTAGAGATCCTGCTGGATACCTCACTCGAGACCATGTTCGTTGATACACAAGCTACCACCAATGTACCCCCAGGGAGCTCTGCCCCAGAGTTTCAGTGGGGTGACTTGTATAGATTCATCAGAGATCAAGACAACTCTCAAAACTCCATAGAGGACACTATGGTATATATAAATATTAGAAGGTCCTATCTCCATAAGGCGACAACCCATCCTGAGTTATTCCCATGTTCTAAGGTGCTTAGTTGGTTGATCCCTCATGTACAGATTGACACCAGGTTTATAAATGATAAGAATGGAATGAACCTAGCATCTTTTGCTCCTGAGGACCTCACGACTACCTACAGATTTCCTTCGGCTAGGGCTTGGTTAGATAATGAATGGATAGCACAACACCCTATGGATTCGCTGGACACCGCCCAAAAGATGATGATAGTTGACGGACAGATAAGAAAGAGGCAAAATAATGAGTATGAAAGAAACCTCCTGAAAACTCCTTATAGGCTCGTTGTTCTGATGTTAAGCCGGATCTTTGGGATGCCAAATGGAAATATATTTAAACTCGGATGGGTACCAGTAATATTCCATATAGCTATGAATGGTACCATCTTTAATTGGGTGGATATAATTTCAGAAAGCTTGGTCTCACAGCTAACTGCTGCCCAAGGAGGAATGACTCAGAAGAAAGTAGAGTTATTTATGTCCTCATACTTGATAGACTGCCTACTGAGCAAACACACCTTCCCTGACTTGGGTTGCTCATGGAATAGAAAGGAGACACCTCTCTTCATGGCCTACCAACTCACGTGGGCAAGCAACTATGTGAATTATTACAAGCAGGTTTGTGAGAAATTCATCATGCCTTTATATCAACTCATTTTTGTAGAGGAGCCAGATTGTATGTTAGAGAATGTCATGCCCATTATCGAGGCATTCGGCGATTATTACCATGGTCTAGAAGGTACCTACATCCGAATGATTGGAGGATCCATAGCCCCCTTTGTGCTTCCCAGATATGCTACATATTTTGTGATACATAGGGAAGCCTTGAGGCAACTCTTCAACGTTGGTGGAATCAGTAGAGTCCTCACTGAAAGAAAGAAATTGATATATCCACCAATGCCTTTCACCATAGGAGCATACAGCCTCCCGAGGGCCAAGGAAGGAGAAAACTATGTCCAGGATTTAGAAATATTCCATTTTGGTACAAAGTTCTTCAGAAGGCATGACCCTTGTGGTAAAATTGCCCAGCATATTATTGATTCCAAAACCAGCTTCGAGTACACTCATCATATGGACCTACATGAAGAGTTCTTCCGTAGTGCTCGAAACTTAATAGCATTAGGCAAGCACTACAAGAACACTAAGAAAAAGATCTCTGCCCCCAGGCCTGTTGGCCAATTCCAAAAGGAGAAAGAGGCATTAGTGTCCCAATCAGGAGATTTGATAGGTATGGAACAAGAAGAAGAGGATAGGATATTACAAGAACAAACTATCAAATGACAGCAAGATCAGGAAGCAGCTAGGTTTCAAAATGAGCAGGCTGCCAAATTGCGACAAGATGAGGAGGTTGTTAGGATTCAAAATGAACAAGCTGCCAAGTTTCAACAAGAAGAAGCTGCTATACTCAAGAGGGAGCAGGAAGAAAAGGTTTTACAAGAAGAGACAACAAGAATTCAGCAGGAGCAGGCTACTCAATTGCAACAACAACAAGAAGTTTCCAGAATCCAGAAGGAAGAGGAGTTGAAGTCCCAGAGAGAAGAGGAAGAAAGGATTGTCCAGGAACAGGCTGCTAAAAAACAACGAGAAGAAGAAGGGCGCCTTTTGTTGGAAGAGGCAGACAAATTACAAGCAGAATTAACAGAGCTAGCTGAAAGACAAGAAAAGGAGCAGGCCGACAGAACTCCTGAACAAAACCTGTCCAGCCCATAGGCCATGGACTTAGATATTCCAAAGATATACCAACCGGGGATAGATCATGAAGGGGTTGTTCCCACCGAAGAACTAGCACTGACCCCATACAACCCTAGGAAAAAAGGCCAAGTGGCCAACCTGGATTCCGTCTATTTTCATGAATAAAAGAGGGCTATCATTAACAAAAGAGTAAGGAAAATGGAGATTGGGAAAGACTTAAATGAGTTTAGAGTATCGGAGACCACGCTAGTTCAAGGGACTGACATTGATCCTTCATTCTAGGTAGAATGCACTGTAGCTTCAACTCAGGAAGATAAATCCAATGTTGATTGGTTAATTAATGAAGTAAAAAGTTACAGAGAGAAATGCTTCAAAATAAAAGTTGACAGGAAAAAAGAGGTGCTAGAAGCAAATGAAATGAAGAGGAAATACAAGGAGCTGGAAGAAGAAAATTTAAGGACAACTTCAGAAGCTCTGCGGCTCGAAAATGAGAAGAATTCACTGGAGATGCAGCTGTCCATATCAGAAGACAAGCTAAAGAACTTAAAGACTCATATATCAGAGTTGGAGAAACTCGAAGCCAGCAGGGCTCAACAGACTCATATCTTCAAACCTCAGTTTGCAGATTACTACAGGAAAAGGAAGAGTTAGTGAAACAGCTTAAGGAAATGACAAGAAACGGGCAGGATCTGTCCACCTTCTATAAGCAGGCCCGCGACATGCAAGAAAGGATACATCAATTGTTGGTATCCATTTCTAAAGAAATTTGCAAGATGAAAGAAATGATCACAAAGATGGCAAGTATTGAGGTTGAAGCACTTCGGATTAAAGACAGATTTGCTCAATATGAGGTCTATATTAAGGAGCAATCGGAGTGGAGAAAAGGAAAATCAGGCTTTCCCTCAAATCTACGTCCCTTGACCGACGAGGAGATGGATATGGATTTAGGAGTCTTGGAATTCTGTAGAGACTGTGGCGATAGATGAAGTATTGAAATCAGGAAGACAATAAAGAAATGCCATGTTATCTATTCCAAAATCTGAGAAACTCATGAGACATGTCAGATGCCTCTACCACAGAATATTTATGATTTTCCTGAGAGAGACCAACGCATAACGGAGTAAGGGAATAATCTAAATGCAAATTTGGATTATTTAAAGAAGATAGAAGCTATATCCACAGAAGACCTTCATCAATTCATTGGGAAAATTGATGTCCACACTCACTGTCTGGAAATTTGCGCACAGAGGACTGTAACAGGGACAACAACCATCAAAACATAATTACTCAGACACAGAATAGCCCGAAATGTGATAGTCTCATTAAGAGGAAAAACCATTGTAAGGGAAATTGGACAGTGGGCAAGCTACATTGAAAAAGAAGACAAATCAACACAATCAGGCGAGCCTGTTGGGGAAGAAGAGCCTGTTGTAGTGGGAGACTCAGTAAGAGAGGAGAGACCAAATGATTCAGTAGAACCAGCTGGGCCTTAGCTTATTTTACTATAATTTAGGAAAATAGGCTGGAAAGTTTTCATATGTAAATACTTTAAAGGAAAACTGTCTTTTTTATTTTGTCTTTTGTGAAAGGTACCTACAAATTATTTATTTTTGTAGTTACACACTAAATGACAAATTAGAAACTTCCAGAACTTTAGGGTACACTTGTCAACTCAAGGAGAAATTTGTAAAGCTATATATAGAGGAACAAGAGAAGGATAGAGGACTTTTGGCAGGTGAAATATTTTCTAGCTTGTACGTGGACTACTTTGCTACTTGCTCTAATAGATAATTTTTGCCTAATGAAATCTTGGGAGAAGGCATTTTTTCCTGTAAGATGTGTCAAATGTGTGCTGGATTATTCTTGTGTCATCTACATAATATTGTGAGATCATTCCTTGCTATCTTGAATTGTTTCTGTGTAATGAATGTTCTTATGCTTTCCTGTGCAAAGATGTGTTTTCTTAAATGAGTAGTGGATTGTACTAACTGAATTAAAGCTATCTTTAATGTCTACTATATCCTGTTGTAGATGTATCTTATGATTAAATGGATACCTGTATAATGTTTAAGGTGTTTCTTTCAGCGCACTACTCATCTCTACAGTTTGCTCCTTGCAAGGATAGAATAGATTTGCTTACACAGTTTAGATTAGTTTAGGTTAATTGCATGCACTTAGCTTAGGGCACTTGCATATCATCTTTAAAATAAAATACATAAATGGTGGATCGGGCCGTGACTGGTGTTAAGAACAAGAATCTTTAAATCTTACGGTAGCTGGAATCGTTAACCAGACAAATTCCCCACACCAAACGGTGAGTGATCTAATTGGGCTTGCTTACCAGGGAGAATCCCTTGCTGATTGATGCTACGATTTTCGAGGCATCAACACAATCTGAGCACACATGGCTACAAGATCAAATGATTATCAACAATAGGATGGGGAATGGGAATAAATAATGGAAAAATCCTCCAACACAACCTTTCTATGAAAAAACTCTTTTCAAAATGGCCTAAATCTCTTTCTTTTATACTTGGAAAAGATAGTCGCCACTAGGTAGGAAGAAGTTATAGCTGAGGAGAAGTTACTAGAACCACCCTAACTCCTCCTTTTTTAGATTTATTTATTTATTTTTAAGGAGGAAATCACTTTCAAATAACCAATAGAGAGAGATTAAATGGTGGGAAATGATGTAGTAGAGAGCAATTTCATCGTTTTACAGTAAACGCTATGCTGATACCTTAGCAAGATACCTTAGCTCTATGTTGAGGAACACTGCAAAACAATATCAAGAAAGTTCATATTGCATTTTTCTCTTTCACTGATATCCAACATTGACATCAACATCATCATCAAGAGGATGCATATACTTTCATCATTTATGTTATTGTGTACATAGGTTTTGCTACCTTAGGGAATTTGTGATTATCGTATTTAATTTTTCATTCTTTCTTTCCAGGCAATGTGGACACTTATGTAGATATATGAGTTATTTTTCCCTTAAAACAATTGGCCTATTATGATTTTTTTTCTTTTGATGAGTCTGACATTGATTGTATTCCAACTGTAACTATGGCCTTCTAAATGGAAGCACCTAATATGAGCAACTGATATCTCATTTTTCTCGCCAGTGAGAACCATATCCTTGGCATATACTCATTTTATAGTGGTGGTCCATGAACAAACTTTTTCAAGATATATTTTTTTGGAGCTAGAAATAAGAGTGTCTTCCTCTTTACAATTTCTATTTTTCATCATTTATATAAAAAATGAATCATATATCAACTAGTAAAATTATCTCTACTGGTATTATTTGGATACAATGAACTTCATACTATATCTATTTCTATGGCCATGGATACAACACCTGTATCGTTTGCATGAAGGTATTATTTGCATCTGAGTGTCGGTTACTCGAGGGTATATCCATTGTGGTCATAATCTCTGAGATTCTTATTGTAGAAGCAACTAGTGGACATCACTATAAAATACATTGGAGGATTGTTTGTTTCCTTGGCCTTGGCACCATACCTAAGCATCTTCAATCATCAAATCAGAGCATTCAATTCTAGAGGTCTATATGTGATTATAGAGGTAAAGCATTCTTTTTTAATATCAATTCAACTTCATAAGCCACATTCTTTTGTAACTTACAAACGATCATCTTTGTAATTTCACTTGTACTTCTAATTGTTTTTTGTGAGTCAATTATTGAGTTTAAGACTTCAATTGTTGATTTTGTTTGTAAAAGGGTGGAGTTGAAATAAGCCCTTCTTTATTTGAGTGAGTCTTCAGTCACTGTTTATAAATGGCTCGAATCAATGGTTTAGTAGAGTTGTTGAATATCCTACTTTTCTCTTTTGTCAACAACACTATCATGGTCGATAAGAAAACTCTCACTCATATTTGAAATTGTGTACAAGATTCACAAGACACACATGAGTTTCTACAGCTTGAATTATAACTCCAACAAGAATAAACACATTCTAAACTTGTTCTTGTTTAGAACAATCTTCTTTGTGATTCCTTTCAGCATATTACACATAATGACGCCACTTCAAAAGCACATAATCAAATTAGTGGCTCCACTTCAAAAGCAAAAGCAAAAGAAGATGATGTTTTCCATATACATGTTTAGCTTTCTCTTTCCAACTCCATCATCATACCTAGAGAATAAGTTGTACAGAAAAAGCACATAACTCGTCTTGGATACAATAAGGAAGTGAAATATCACATTCCTTATTACTCTAAGCCAATCCAATTTTAGAGTGTTGGGTTCTTAAAAGAAATTTCATCTTCTTATACTCCAGCTCAGATTTCAACATGACAGCATTGTGATTGAGTTGGCCACATGAAGAATCAATGTTTTGATCTTCACCCTTGTGAGCATTGTGGAAAGCATACCCACTCTTTAGGCATATGCTTCATGTTGAATAAACCTGCAAGATAGAATATTCACTATGGGTGGATTGCTTCTTTGAAATGGTCATCAACAACCAAGAAGATATATATGTCATACTGGAGAGTTCTTTCTCAAGTAATGACACATCTTGTAGTTGAAAGATCTTATTCTCCTCATTTTTTTCCCGATAGGGGGGGTTGGTTTACATTTAGAAACAAGCAAGTAAGAACAAGCATTCCAAAACAAGCGAACTTGTACTAGATCCAGAGCCACCTAGCTAGATTCAAAGCCATGTTCCAGTGAGCATGATTTGGTTTTTGGATTTCATAAAAAACACCCATTTAGTAGAAGGCATCAGCTCGATGTTTCTTTCGCTATACATTAGTCTGTGGTGGTCCCTAATACACCACTTTCCATAAGGAACCACTAAGACTAGATCCAAGTTCCAAAGAGAACCTCTCAGTGAGAACCTGATTCAGAGCCAAGTTCTAGAGAATCGCTGAGCCAAAATCAAAGTTAGCACCAAGTTCCATAGTTTGTGGTCATCCTAAAACCACCCATTTAGTATAATACTTCAAATTCTACTATCATTTTGATTCATAGAACTTTTTCATCCTTTTGCAGCTCCAAATTTCAGCTCTCTGCTTAGACTCATAAACACCCTTTATAATTAAGGGGGGGACTGTTGGAACTTAATCCATTAGGGTTAGGAGAACACGAATATTTTTGTGGAGTCCAAGATGGGACAAATTGGAAGATGAAAACAAAGTGTCACATTCATATTGCATTTATATGTATATTCTATCAAGGAATTAATGTGATTTCATGCTTAATCCTCTTGCTTTCTGTTTGTTCTGCATGCATTCCTATTTAGGAATTCTAACAATGTAGTTGTGAAACTCAAAACTTTTTAATTCTTAATTGTTTGATCATTTATATTTATTCACACATTGTGTGGGACCCATTTTACATACTCACATTATTTCATTCCTATTAATAGAAAGTATTGGGTTTCCTTCCCCCATGAAATGAATGTTCAAATGTTTAAATATTTTACCCTTTAGATTTAATACTCATTATTTGAACTAATTGGTTCATGAGATAATTGTAGTGTTGGTAGATTGTTGTCTTTGTGTGCACGTTCATAAAGGACGATCCTTCATGTAGATCCACCTTTCCTTGTGTTACATCAAAACTTGTCTTAGAGAAGAATATTCGAAGGTTTTTCTTCTCCCTCATCTCCTGATTTCCATTTATGACATGTTAAGGGAAGTAACTAACTTAGTCTTGTTCAATTCCATAATTATTCCATGAATTGTAGTGTTATTTTCTATCTGCACAAACAATTCCAACAAATTGGTTGAGTGCATTTGGTATACCCTTGCACCAAACCATTATTAGCAACCCTCCATATAAAATGGTACTAGCCAATACAATTATACAAGGTTAATGGTATAAAAAAGTATGAACAAGAAGCCAGTGCATTGTAATAGGGTTGTAATACTCCTATACAATGTCTTCGATACCCAATCCCTAAATTCATCTATAATGTGAGACATATTAGTCTACTAGGAAATCAATAAATTGAATATAGACATATAAATCCTATATGACCCTATGTTGATTGTGGTCCACGAACTCTATAAGCCCAAATTCACTAGTACTAGTTGATTAATTTGTGACTATAAGAGTAAAAGTATTGGCCATGACATCTGTTATAAGCAATATACATAGTCATTTGATGTGTATTAAGTGACTTTAAAAAAATATGCAACAAAGATAATTAGAATTGTGTATTAATAAAGGCTACAACCAAATTATACAACATAGTAATACAAAAGCATGTTGATATTGTTCTCAAAATCTTGCATTTTTTCCGCATGACTAAGATCAAAAAGCCTTTTCTTGTTCTACATAGAGGATTTTAAAAGAATTATACTAGTGTAAACTCAATAAAAACTCCTATAATTAAAACAAATTTGCAAACCATGGAAACCAAAGAGATTGCTAAAATACACGCTTGCTTTAGGATTCATATTTCACTTCAATGACTCGAGATTCTTGGCTTTCTGTGACTCATGTTCTCAAACATATGATGCATTGTTGCTTCCTCCGTACACTTAACATAAGTTGAATTGATTGACATTTGATAATTGGAGGATACATAAAGAGAATCATTGATAAGATTGCAAACTAGGTTCCAAATCTCTAAGAATTCAACCTCTAACCCCTATATTTGATGTCGTTGTTGTTGATTGAGAGTCTCCATAATAACTGCATTTTAAGAGAGGCATTACTACTTATTGAAGTGAAACTTAGAGGTTATAAAGAAAATTTAAATTATGTTGTCATTGAGTAAATCCTCATGTTCGTGCATAGCCCTGTGGATGTCATCAATGCCCCTATGATAAGTTCCATGGAATCCATGGCCCATAGATGATTGACAATGAAAGGAACTCAACTTGGAATCACAAAATTTATACCAAAACCCATGTAGAGTAAATTTCTCCAAATCCAAAGAAATTTTACTTCATATTCAATATGTAGGAAATCTGTCACACAAGAGAAAATCCAAACCATGTATATTTCAATACCTCTTTTCATACCTAGAAATCTAACTAGAAACAAGGTTGTTTGGACTAAAATCCTTATAAAAATCTAACAGAGAAAGGCTAAAGAAACCAACATCCACTTTCCACATACTAGAATACCAAAAAAGTAAGACCAAGTCCAATCCCATAAATGGAATTCTATGAATGTACCAAAAAATCCTATGAATGGAATACCAAAAAAGTAAGACCAAGTCCAATCCCATAAATGGAATTCTATGAATGTACCAATCTTGAAAAGGTAAAGAGAGAGGAGGCTCACATGGAAATATGTCAAATAACCATGTCGCATGCGTTCCCAAGAGTCACAATCCTACATTCCCATTATACCACCTTCAAATAAAAAATGCTTTGTAATCCCTTCAAGTGGTACAAGATGAGTTAATCAAATCATGTCTAAGGAAAATTTAAGCTTATGTCATCCAACTTTATATTCCCTTGAGTAATTAATTCATTGAGTACATGTCGTGGTGGTGGTTGAAATCTCATTGCAAGGTGGTTGTCTTCTAGTAATTTAAACTTGAATTAAGATTATGGGGTGGGGTGGAAAGAAAACACCCGATTTTCCTTTAATTCTTGTTATTTTTGTCGAGACCCTTGATTAATCTAAGAATTGACTTGATGATTAAGGGTTCTCAAGACATGATAAAAAATAAATATCCTCAAAACCCAGAGCTTCTTGTTTGATTATTATTATTAGGTGATTGATCTTTCCATGCGATGTGGAATTAGAATTTGTAAATAGCTTGATGATTATGGTATATTCCCCTATCTTAATAAATGCCTTGAATCAAATTGAGTTTATTATTCTCAATCCTTGGAGGAGGGAATATGCCTCTACCTGATTATTTGTAGCCCTTCCTAGTCCCCACATGTATTCTATTTTTTAATTCCATGGGGATCCATAATGGAAACCCATGCACATGTCACCCCTAGGTTACCTTTATTGGATCCATAGAAAAAAGAGGATGTGATTTTGTTGTGATTTCTTATTAAGCCATAAATCGTGGCCCATTCCCCCCTAAATTGGGAACTTTATATTAGTATTGTTATATTATTGATGTCGGCTTGAGTCCATTAGTGGTAATTGTATTTCTTTGTCTCTTATATATATAAAGGAGACATTTTGATTTGGATCATATTGCATTGTCTTGTCTTGTGTATTTAGTAAATTGTATAAGGAGGATTCCCCCTCGAAGAGGATTGCTACTCATCTAATGTCTTCATTATTACTATGTTGACTACTCCTTCTTGTATATTTATGCTCTTTTGGGGAATTTGTTGCAAAAATTTTCGTATTGGAGCTTGAACGCTTCCAAAACTAGTCACCTTGGCATTTTTGTTATAACATTTTATACAAATTTTCATACATTAAAAATTAAAGGGGATGTAGAGGACATACCAAGATATATGTGATACAATTTTCAGATCTTGACTCATTGCAAGTTCATATTTATACTCAGTGGAAGTTAGGGTTTGTGACTAGTCCAAAAACAAGTCTCAAGCATGTGTTCTAGGAAAAAATGTTATATCTAGAGCATGCGAGATCCAAATTGAGTAATAAATATTGCATCGTAAATAATATGGACCATAGTATCTATGGTATCAATTTCAAAATCAAATCCAAAAAATTGTACATGTGGAAGGTTGTACACTTTCGCTCTTCTGAAAGGGTAAAAAATAACAATTGTTGAGAAAATTTGCAATAACTTTTTATTGGTACAATATAATTAGGTCATACCTATGGAATTGAAGAGAAGACATATACGACTACTATAGAAAAAAATGTTCAGACTCAAATGGGATGAAGTTTCATATTTACCTCGGTTGGAAGGTCGGATAGAAAATCGACCTCCAAATTAGGGTTTGACAAAGGTACATCATTTTAAATGTGAATAAATTTTAATAAAAGGATATATTTTGGGTGATCTCAAAGGTGATATAAATATTGTAGATATCTATTTTCCACATGGCACCAAAATGCGGTGGAAAAAATCACACTCTAATCAAAGAACCATAGGATTCAGCCCTAAACTTCGATGAAAGTGAATACCTATCTTTTCGAGTTTCCAAGTTGGAAGATCTGATTAAATGGACTGTCTTATTAAAGAAGTACAATTACCACTAATGGTCTCAAGCCAAAGGTTAGGGATGAATCCTATGGTGGTTTGATTGTACTTATTTAGTGGTAATTATTTAACTAATTGGTGCCATGTATTTTTGAATAAACATGTCCCTTCATGAAGGGTTATGAAAATGAATAAAAAGAGAAAGTGTGTATGCAAAACTGTAGTAGCATTTGAATAAGTGGAGGATATTTCAAAATTAGTTTTAGGTCACCTTGGAATTTCACTATAATTGTTTTTTGGGACATTTCAGATTGTGAAAATTTTAGGAGGTAGTGGTGAGATATTAAACTGCATGCCGTAAAATCTCAGGCTGTGGTTTCTACACTTTTGGAGATATGCCCTATGGAAGTGGGTTTTTGAATGGTCCATAAACAAGTCAGTTTGGAATATTCACTATAAATTCATATATGGGAGATTTAAAACTGTGCAGCCTTCCAGTATTTTAGTAGACATGCAGAAGCACGTAAATTAAAAATTTCAGACTTTGGTTTGCTATAATTTCTTAGATATGCACAGTGGAAGTTAGGGCTTCAGAATGGTCCTAAAAATTAGTTTCAAACAAGTCATCTTGTAATTTTCTATATAACTTATTCTCTTGGAAATTTCATGTTGATGTATATGTAACTTCGGAATGTATTTCATACATATATTTATTGTACTCCTATAGAGATGTATTATTCCTCCATACGGAAGTGTCGCCATTTGTATTGACAAGTGTCGCAAGTGTGTTAACTTGCCAATGGGTTATTAGACAACCTTGTAAGGGGTCAGCCCGGATTAATGTAACATGAGGTTATTGTGCTAAGCTAGACAAGTCGGCCCCATAAGGTTATTGGGCAGTCAGGACAAGTATAAATAGAGATCTCTCGATCTCTATTTGGATGACTTCAGAACTCACTCTTCCTTCACTCAGAAAGTGGCGCACATGTGAGGAGGAGGATTAGCTGCTAGGAGGATTCTATGTCTGTGTACTTGGGTTGTACTTTGGTTGTATCATTTCTCTATCTATCTCTGAGGAAGTTGTGGGGTTTTTCACCTTAGGGTTTTCCCCACGGAAACGATGTGTGTCTATTGTCTCTTATGTTTGCATCTTGTGATGATTGATATGCTTGCTATGCATTGATATACTGTACATGTTATTCTCTCAGTAAAGATCCTAGAGTATCTTGAATTAATGCTCAAAATTTAACATGGTATTAGAGCTAACCTGAGAAGAAGACATTGTGCAGTGACGGAAACTAGGGTTTCTTGTTTATTGGGTTTCTCTCCACATATTGTGGAAAATTAATATGATAGATTGACTCTCCTCAGCAAGGTGAATCTATCTATCCAATCAGAATTCAATTCTGAGCACTTTTAGTTTTGGCCCTAAAAATTAGGGTTTCCACAAAAATGGGAATTTCTGAAATTTGAAGACATAGCTAGAAGCTCCTTGGAAAATCGAAGTTTAGAGCTTTGGATTGAGATTTTTGACTTGGTAAATATTCGGGAAACTCAAACCCTAATTCAGGGTCCTCCCTAGTGAACTCGGGAAGACTAAAAGGCAGTTATGAAGGGTGAAGCATTGCAGATCTCAAATTCTGAATACACCAGGCTGATCAGCTCATCAAGGTGCATCTTTCTATCCTTTCAGAAAGTTGAAATTCACATTTTGAATTTTTAGGGTTTCTCTACAAACCCTAATCTGGGACCAGATCCAGTTTTCAGCAAATCAAGTGGTAAGACCTAAATATTTTCTATTTCCATTTGAAGTACTCTTTAAATATGTCTCACCACACCAAGCTTGAGGACAAGATTGAAGGGGCTGATAACTTCTGAGCCTGGAAATATAGGATTGGGTTAATCCTAGAAGAGAATGAGTTGGACTCATATATAAGGGAAGAGGTCCCTGTCCCAGAGGGAGAAGAGGCTAAATCCCTCCACAAGAAGAACTTGGTCAAGGCAAAGAGAATCATTGCCGATTCTATCAAGGACCATCTCATCCCCCATGTGTCATCTCTGAAGACACCCAAAGAGATGTTTGACTCCCTATCCAAGCTATTTGAAGGGAAGAACATAAATCGGAAGATGACTCTGTGGAACCAATTGAAAGGGGTAAAACTTCATAATGGAGAATCCATTCAATCTTATTTTTCGAGGGTCTCTCAGATCAAGGAACAACTAGAAGCAGTGGATGAAATGGTGGAGAATGGTGAAGCTGTCATGACCACTTTGAATGGCCTACCCAGGTCATGGGATTCCTTTATCCAAGAAATTTGTGGAAGAAAGAAGTTGGTATCCTTCAGCAGATTACGGGAAGAATGCTCACAAGAAGAAGCAAGGCTTGTGGCACGAGAAGAAAAGATGGGGAATGAAGATCAAGCTCTCATAGCTCACACCAAGAAAGGGAAGTCCAAGAGAGAGCCATCTCACTTCAAGAAATCTTCACATCACCATAAAGAAAGGAGAATATGCTTCACCTGTAATGAAAAGAGACATATTGCTATAAATTGTCCCAAGAACAAGAAGGACAACAACAACTTCAACAAGAAGAAGAAGGGCAGCAAAAGAAGGTACCATGCTCATGCTGCTGAGGATGATGAACCTCCCAAGAAGAAAGCTAGAGCAAAAAGTGATGATGATGACTCATCAAGCGAAGAAGAGTATGTTCTAATCTATGCTCTCACAGGTACTATTTCTCATGGTTGTAATGATTGGCTTATTGATAGTGGGGCTTCCAAACACATGACTGGGTTTAAAGAATCTTTTGTAAATCTATCTGAACATGAATCACCCCATAAGGTGAAACTTGGGGATGATTATCAATACCCTATCAAAGGAAGTGGGGAAGTCTCCTACAACCTAGACTCTAGAAAGTCTTTGAAGATGAAAGAAGTTCTTTATGTACCTAGGCTCAAGAAAAACCTACTCTCCATATCCGCATTGGATGCAAAAGGTATGAGGGTTGCATTTTTGGATGGTCAAGTTCTAATGTGGCCAAAAGGAAAGACCATAGATGATGTAGTGGTGATTGGAGAACAAGAGGGAGGATTGTATAAATTGAAGGGACAACCTGAACATGCCATGGTACATGAATCCATGGAGCCAAGTGAACTTTGGCATAGAAGGCTTGCTCATATGCACTATAGGGCACTTCCAATTGCAAGCAAGGCTATAGAGGGTCTTCCTGAAATCAAGACAAAGCATGAAGGTGTCTGCAAAGTATGTGCAAAAGGAAAGAACATAAAGAAAGCATTTCCAAGCAGTGAAAGCAAAGCTAAAGGAATCTTGGAAATCATCCACTTGGATGTATGCGGTCCGATGTCATCTAGTTCTCTGAGTGGGTATGTTTACTATGTCTCTTTCATTGATGACTTCTCCAGGAAGACTTGGGTTTACTTCTTGAAGAACAAAGATGAAGTATTTGATAAATTCAAGGAATTCAAAACCTTGATGGAGAACCAAACTAATAAGAAGATCAAGACTTTTAGATCCGACAATGGCGGAGAATTCACTTCAGGTGACTTCAAGAAAATATGCAGTGATTCAGGGATTAAGAGGGAGTTGAATGCTCCTTACAATCCACAATAGAATAGAGTTGCAGAAAGAAAGAATCGAAAAATCATGGAAGCAACAAGGGCAATGTTGCATGACCAGGATCTACCTATGCATCTATGGGAAAAAGCAGCTAGGACAACTGTATATGTGCAGAACAGAACACCCCACAAGATATTGGACAACAAGACACCAGAAGAGGTCTTCTCTGGTAAGAAACCTGAATTCATCCATCTCAGAATATTTGGTTGTCCAGTATACACTCATGTCCCAAAGGAAAAGAGGACCAAGCTAGATCCTTCAGGAAAGAAGGGTATCTTTGTGGGTTACAGTGAAAGCTTGAAGGCTTACAGAATATACTTTCCAGAGTTCAAGAAGATTGATGTCAGCAGGGATGTGACATTTGATGAAAACTCAGCATTCATCAAATCAAGGAAGACACCTGTTGAAGATTATGAAGAACCTAAGGAAACTATATTTCAAGACACTACTATGACTGAAGCAATTCTAGATGCAGATCATGAAATTGAAGATCCGCAAGAACCTGTAGATCCACCCCGTGATAATAAATCTCACAAGAGGAAACCTGCATGGGCTAGAGAGCTCTCAAGATGTAGAAAGATATGGCATTCCAGAAGAAGAACACAGATAAAAGAAGAGAACTAGATCTCATACCAGCTATGTTGCTTTACTCTGTGATATCATGAACAAAGAACCTTCCAATTATGAAGAAGCAGGGGAAAAGAAAGAATGGAAGGATGCCATGGTCGAAGAATACCAATCAATAATGAAGAATGATGTTTGGGATGTTGTCCCAAGACCTGAAGGGAAGTCTGTTGTGACTTCCAAATGGATCTACAAGATCAAGCATGCTGCAGATGGCAGCATAGATAAATACAAGGCAAGATTCGTAGCTCGTGGCTTCTCTTAGAAAGAGGGAATAGATTATGAAGAAACTTTTGCTCTTGTATCCAGGTACACTTCCATCAGAACAGTACTTGCTCTGGCTGTAGTGATGAAATGGAAGATACACCAGATGGATGTCAAGACTGCTTTCTTGAATGATGTAGTCGAGGAGGAAGTGTATGTGGAGTAGCCACTTGGTTTTGAGACACATGCCAAGAAGTCATATGTGTGCAGGTTGAAGAAAGCATTGTATGGCTTAAAGCAAGTTCCTAGGACTTGGTATGGTAGGATGGACATTTTCCTATCTAGTTTGGGATTTACCAAGAGTAAAGTGGACTCCAACCTTTACCACAAGGTTGAGGAAGGCAATCTTGTGATACTACTACTGTATGTGGATGACTTGTTTGTAACAAGAGATGATAGATTGATTGCCTATACAAAGAGGAATATTGCTGCCGAGTTCGAGATGAAGGACTTGGGGATTATGCACTATTTTCTAGGTATGGAGGTGTGGCAGAGTGCAGATGGAATCTTCCTTGGACAAGGGAAGTATGTAGTAGAGATCCTGAAGAGGTTAGGGATGATGGACTGCAAGGCCATGGCCACACCTATGGCATCGAACCTGAAGCTTCTGTGTGATGCTTCATCTGAGCCGGTTGATGTCACTATGTATCATCAGATGATTGGGTCCTTGATGTACCTGACAAACACAAGACCAGATATTTGCTTTGCGGTGGACACATTGAGCCAGTTCCTGACGGATACGAGGAGTGTTCACCTGGTTGCTGTAAAGCATATTTTGAGGTACCTGAAGGGTACAGTTGATTATGGGCTCAAGTATGATGCAAATCAAATGTTTAACCTACAGAATTATGTTGATTCAGATTGGGCAGGCAATGCTGCAGATAGGAAGAGCAATTATGGGTGTTGCTTCGGTATGGAATCAGGTGTGATATCTTGGTTTAGCAGGAAGCAGTCCTACGTAGCACTGAGTACAGCCGAGGCAGAGTATGTTGCAGCCTGTTTGGCTAGTTGTGAGGCAGTATGGCTTCAGAATCTACTGTCTGAGTTATTTGATCTACCATTGGAGGCTACTGGTATATTTTGTGACAACCAGAGTTGTGTGAAGCTATCTGAGAACCCGATGTTCCATGACAGGTCAAAACACATAGAGATCAAATATCACTATATCAGGGATATGGTGCAGAGAGGAGCAGTGAAGCTTCTTTATGTTGCGACAGATGAGCAGATTGCAGATGTATTGACGAAGCCACTAGCCAGAGTGAAGTTTGAGTACTTCAGAGAGAGGGTTGGTGTTCTTCAAATCAACGACACTTCGAGGAAGAAGTGATGGAGACATTTGCTGTAGCCATTCCTAGCATGGTGGAAGGGGGATCCTTCACATGGCTGTGGATGTAAGCATTGGATGATGAGCATCAGGATGATGTTCTAGTTTCTGCTCTGTATGATCAGTTGGATCCTTTATTTATGTACGCATCATGTTGGATGTTGGATATGATCAGTTGGATCATTTATGTATGTATGCATCATGTTGGATGCTGGATATGATCAGTTGGATCATTTATGTATGTACGCATCATGTTGGATGCTGGATATGATCACTAGGATCATTTATGTATGTACGCATCATGTTGGATGCTGGATATGATTTGTTGGATCATTTATGTATGTATGCATCATGTTGGATGCTTGGACCATGTATTTGTATATGTATCAGGTGGATATGTTGTATGATTAGGTAGATCATGTATGTTGATATGTATCAGGTAGATACATTGTGTGGATCATGTATCTATGTATGTATCAGGTGGATACACTATGTATGGTGATATGTATCAAGTAGATACTTGGTATGCATCAGGTAGATTCATTGTATTATCAGGATGATCGTGGATGACAAGCTTCTCCAGATGACATGCATCAGGACGATGTAGTGATGATGATTAGGATGATCATGTGTACATCAAGATGATGTATGGAGAGTATCAGGTTGATACTCTGTGGCTGTGGACAGGTTGTGCAGATGAGCATGTAAGTAGACCTGGGAGATATGGACAGGATGAAAAAGGCCTCAAATGCTCTTTCGAGGCATTGTCCTATGGCATGTAAGTGGACCTGGGAGATTTGGACAGGATGAAAAAGGCCTCAGATGCTCTTTCGAGGCATTGCCATGACCACATGTAATATGCTCTTGGTAGATCCGATAGGTAGAGCTGTGTACTCGTAACAGCCTGGGATGCTTCAGCCAGGTTTTGTGGTGGACCACATGTAATGGCTTCCTAGGAGATCCGACAGGTAGAGCTGTGTGCTCATAACAGCCTGGGATGCTTCAGCCAAGTTTTGTGGTGAGATCACATGTAATGTGCTCCTGGGAGATTCGACAGGTAGAGCTGTGTGCTCGTAACAGCCTGGGATGCTTCAGCCAGGTTTTGTGATGGGTCACATGTAATGTGCTCCTGGGAGATCCGATAGGTAGAGCTGTGTGCTCGTAACAGCCTGGGATGCTACCGCCAGGTTTTGTGATGCATGTAATAAGTCTTGAGGATTCCACAGTATGGCCAGTGATGATGAAGACTTGCAGGTGGTGCGCCTACATCAAGTATGAAAAAGGACTGGCTCTATAGAAATTCCTATGACGAGTAGATTCAAAGATTGATTGAGATAGCAGTAGCAGTGACAATGACGATGATTCGAGGATGATGATTCGCTGATGATGTTCCAGAGAAGAAGATTTGTGCTAGCAGATCTGTGTCGAGAAATACCTTCCTCGTTAAGAGGGAGTGTTGATGTATATGTAACTCTGGAATGTATTTCATATATATATTTATTGTACTCCTATAGAGATGTATTATTCCTCTATATGGAAGTGTTGTCATTTGTATTGGCAAGTGTCACAAGTGTGTTAACTTGCCGATGGGTTATTAGACCACCTTGTAAGGGGTCGGCCCAGATTAATGTAACATGAGGTTATTGTGCTAAGCTAGACAAGTCGGCCCCATAAGGTTATTTGGCAGTCAGGACAAGTATAAATAGCGATATCCTGATCTCTATTTGGATGACTTCAAAACTCACTCTTCCTTCACTCGGAAAGTGGCACACATGTGAGGAGGAGGATCAACTGCTAGGAGGAGTCTATCTCTATGTACTTGGGTTGTACTTTCGTTGTATCATTTCTCTATCTATCTCTGAGGAAGTTGTGGGGTTTTTCACCTTAGGGTTTTCCCCACGAAAACTCTGTGTGTCTATTGTCTCTTATGTTTGCATCTTGTGATGATTGATATGCTTGCTATGCTTGATATGCATTGATATACTGTACATGTTATTCTCTCAGTAAAGATCCTAGAGTATCTTGAATTAATGCTCAAAATTTAACATTTCAGACTGTGAAAATTTCAAGTTTCTTAGAATACATACATAAGTACTTAGGGTAAGAGTTTCATACATTGGTTCTCTATAATTTCTTAGGTATGTGTTATTGAAGTTAAGGATTTAGAATGGTCCTGAAATCAGTTTCAAACAGGTCAGCTTGGTATTTTTTGTATAATAACTTCTATGGGAATTTTCAGACTATGTGTCACGTCCTCGCCCATTGATCCAATGCAAGGAAGGGAACATGAATACAATTCTAGGGCTTTTACAAAAACTCATCCCCATTCATCAAATTCATAAAACAAGTAAAATGCATATGTGTGCAGATGCATAATCAAATAAACACAACAGAAGTAAAATCTATATCCACGCACACATTTCACATGCATTCATCAACATAATCAGAAAAGTCAATAATTAAAAAAATTGTAGAGTTTAATACACATAGAGAATACTTATCTTGATGGTGGAGTTTTCCCGAGCAACTAGCTATGCAGCTACAACGTTCCACCCATCCATAGGCCAATTGTGTTCATCAATTTCTCAACACAATTTCCACCCTCGTGCTGGGCATGATTTCCACAAGGAATGGAAACACTGAAGCTCATGCACAGCAAAATGAACATCACATCTAAGCCAAGCCATTCCGTAGTTGGGTTTATCAAGCCAAATGTGACCCCTCTTCTATTTTTTTTCAGATGCTTTCACTCAAGCTCAAGCCAAAGGAATGGATACCCATAAATCATGCCCCATCATACTCTTTATACACATAGCAAGCACAATTTTTGGGCATAGGGAAAACATTTTTAACTATGTGATTTTCAAAACAGGGTTCACATTGGCTCTCCGAATTCGTGGCACACCCAAAAACGACCTTTGAGAGGGGAAATATGATCTTAGGGAACAAAATCGAATTTCCCACGGGTATATGGGCATTTAAATGGAAAAAAAAGACCTCCCAGGGACCCCTAATCAGATTCCTCTTCTTCCCCACTATTCTATATCACAAAAATGCCATTCTCCCATCTAAAAATGAAGGAAAACACAGAAAATTCATGGATGAAAACGCCCAACAAGCTCCAAACTCGTGAGAGATAAAAACCCATGCATGTAGAATGGCTTGGGGAGCAATTTCGTGGCTCTTTTCTTTCCCAAGAATCCAAAACACGTTTTCCAAAAATGGTGGCTTTCCCATACCCGAATGTTTAGACAGCCATACCTCTCCATTTCCCAAATAATAACTATTTCAACCAACTCTTGGGAGAAATAAATGATTGGGTACAAAATTCAACATGCGTAGTTGAAGGTTCATGGGTTCTCTCATTAAAACATGGATTGAATTTATTGGTTCAAGGGTTTGAATATTTCCCTCCGAATTCGTTGTAAAAATCATGCCCCCATACTCTTGTTGCATTGCATAGCTAGTTGCAGGTATTTTATTAAAATGCATATTTCCATTATATTTGTAATTTCTATTGTGCTTGGCTAGCACACAAACCATATGTATCGATTTTAACGCTAAATCGATGGTGGGGCCTTGGCCTTGAGCTCCTCACCACGATTTCATAACGATATTGCATTATTTACATTTTAATGTGATGGGGTCAAAATCGGGATATTACACTATGAAACTTTTATGGATCTTATAATACATACAGAAGAACCTTAAATAAAAGTTTTAGACTTCATTTCCCTATACTTTTTTAGATATGCACTATGGAAGTTAGGGCTTCTAAATGGTTTTGAAATCAATTTCAAACATGTCATCTTGGAATTTTCTCTATAACTTGTTCTCTGGGACATTTCAAACTATGAAACTTTCAAGGATCTAAGAAGACATACATAAGTAACCCGAGTAAATATTTCAAAATCATATTTGCAAAATTGGATACTTGGCATGGGAGGAGGCCAAAACTACAAGCTTTGAGAAAGTTACCATTTGGAAATTCAAATTTTTCTCAGACCTAATGAAGGAAGAAGTAACAAGAAGAGTCAGTGGAGGTAATGTGAATGTCAACATATTTTGAATAATTTATGCCTTGAACAATGTAACGTTGGTAGATATTCTTATTGTAATTTTATTGTACTTCCTTCGAGAAATATTCATATTGCAATTGATCATGTAAATCCCTAAAAGAAATCAAGTAAAATAGACAAGTCGGCCCCATAGAAATCAGTGGGTAAACTGCCCCAAACAATGGGAAATCTTCCCCAAACAACGGGAAAAACTACCCCAGTCAAGTCGGCCCATTTAGAGAAGACAAGTCAGCCTAGTTAGGTAAAAAGGTCAGTTTGTGACTAGTATAAATAGAGTGGTGCCTAGTTAATTTGGCACATCACTCACTCAAGCAAGTTCGCATGAGTAGAGAGAGAAGAGAAAGTTCGCTTGGGAGGAAGAGTAGCTTCATTAAAGACATATTATTCTTGGGTTTTCTATCTTATCTTATTCTCGATATCTTTGTGTGAAAGAGCCTTTGCTCTCAGATTGATATTGTACTTTTGACGAATCTATATTGAATAAGTTATGTTGGCCTTTTACCGTGAGAGGGTTTTCCCAAGGTAAATATTTGTGTACTCTTGTTTATGACGGGCTTGTCTATATTTCAGTGATCCTATTGCATATGGTTATTGTGATAATACATAAATTGTTTGAAGATCTAACATAACTATCCTTGAAGTATCAAAATTCTAACATGGGATCAGAGCTAGACTGGAAGAAGACATTGCGCAATTGAAACTGTTGGAGTTCAATATAATTCTCCCTAGGAGGGTGCATCTTTTTGTGGAGACAAATTCCATATCTGAGAATTTTCAATTTTTGACCTAATTTTGCAGAAAGTGTAGCACCTACAAAAATTTGGGTTTCCAATTTTTGGCAGTCCTGTCCATAGATTTGGTTGAAGGAGAGGTTTCCTCAACTCGCCTTAGGGAGGAAAATATTTCCCTCAACTCATATTTGCAAGATTCCAAATTTGGAAAATTAGGGTTTCTCTAACAAACACTAGGTCAACCAGGTGTCATATTTCAGAAGGCATTGAAGCAAGCACTTGATTGGAGTATATTGATTTGTAAGTACTATTATCTTTATTTCCATTTGAGGTTCTCATTTTATCAAGAAGACAATAAATACGAAGCTTGAGGATAAGCTCGAAGGAGCTGATAACTTATGAGCCTGGAAGTATAGAGTACTACTCATTCTAGAAGAGAATGATTTGGAAAAGTATGTTAAGGAGGAATTTGCGGAGCCGGAGGGATACGAAGACAAGGATAAACACAAGAATAATTTGATTAAGGCCAAGAGGATCATTGTTGACTCCATTAAGGATCACTTGATCCCCCATATTTTAGCATTGAAGACTCCCAAGGAGATATTTGATGCATTGAAGAGACTATATGAAGAAAATAACATTAATAGGAAGACGACCTTGAGAACTGAACTCAAGGGTGTGAAGATTCAGAACTCAGAAAGTATCCAATCCTATTTCACAAGGGCCTCCCAAATCAAAGAAAAACTAGAAGATATTGGAGACAAGGTTGAAGAAGCGGAATTGTTGATGACTACATTGAATGGTCTCCCAAGATCATGGGAATCATTCATTCAAGGAATTTGTTCTAGATGGAATATCACCAAATTTGGTAGGCTATGGGAGAATTGAAGCCAAAGAAGAGAAGATAGCTGAAGATGAAACTCAAGCCTTAGTAGCTCATGCAAAGAAATAAAAGAGCAAGAAGAAGAACACTCTCATAAGAAGCCTAGAATATTCCAAAATAATCATAGACCTCATAAGGAATACTCAAATTACAGATGTTACACTTGTGATGAAAAAGGACACCTTGCAAAATATTGCCCCAAAAACAAAGCCAAAAACAAGAAAGGAAAGAAGAAGAGGCATCCTTCTCATGCTGCAGAAGATGATGAACCAATTAAGAAGAGAGCAAGGGAAGGTTCCTCAAGTGATGAAGAATATGTATTGAAATTTTGATGATAGAGTAGTAATTGGAGAGAAAGAGGGAGGCTTGTAAAAATTAAAAGGACAACTAGATCAAGCATTGGTTGATGACACTATGGATCCAAGTGAACTATGGAACATAAGACTTGAACATATACACTACAAGGCTTTACTGATCATAAGAAAAATAGTGACTGATCTACCCAAGATCCAAACAAAACATGATGATGTATGTAAAGGATGTGAAGAATCTATTTCCATGCAAAAGGAGATATTGAATCTAGTACATGAGGACCAAGGATGAATACTTCAGAAAGTTCCAAACTAGACGAAGAAGAAGATCAAGGTCTTTTGAATCAGATGATGGATCAGAGTACGCTTCTAGAAACTCCAGTGACTTCTGCAAGGAGGCAGAAACAAAGAGGGGGCCTGCAAAACACATGAAAGATAAGTACTTACTGTCATTTGAATTCTTGAGTATTTTGAAGGATGTTGCTCATAACAGATACAAGTAGATATGTGATACAATTTATTTTATGCATTTTGATATGACTAAGATTGACTAGCAGTAGGCTCATGTAGTGCATGTTATGGGTAAGTGGCCTATAGTGCTGCAAAACATCCCATGATCCCTTTATGGAGATAGTCTAGGATGAAACCTCTTTTCTAACCCATTGAGAGAAGTGCACACTCTTAATAATATGTTTTGGTAGAGATGGAAGGCATCTATATAGTTATTGTGTTTATACGGGATATGGATGAGGGTTGTGCTGAGGAATTAGCTAAAATGCATTGTTACATAATTGTGTGAATTCCGAAGTCGTCATTACATGGAATGTTACTAATCATATGACTAAATTTGACTTGTAGGAAAAATTGTGTGCTATGACCTACAAGAGAAGAATGATAAGACTTGTTCCAAAGAACAAGTGATGACTATTCAGTAGTGACCTTCAAGAAGAAGATTTACAAATTCAAGCATACTATAGAAGTACAAGGCAAGGTACATGGTTTCTCTCAGAAAGAGGGAGTCGATTATGACGAGATGTGTGCTCCCGTAGCAAAATACACTTCAATTAGAGCCATACTTGCGATATCTACAGTGATGAAGTGGAAGGTACATCAGATGGACATGAAGACAACTTTCCTGAATGGTGTAGTAGAATAGGAAGTGTATGCAGAGAAGCCACTAGGATTTGGGACACATGATAGGTAGACTCATGTGTGCAAATTCAAGAAGACCTTGTACGAATTGAAGCAGGCACCCAAGACATGGTATGGAAGGATTGATAGTTTTCTGACTAGCTTGGGATTTACCAATAGTAAAGCAGATTCCAACCTTTACTTCAAGGTTGAGGATGGAAAACCAGTGATACTACTTTTTTATGTAGAAGACATGTTCCTGACAGGTGACGAGAAGCTCATTGTAGAAACGAAGAAGAAACTTGCCGCAGAATTCAAGATGAAAGACTTGGGTATGATGCACTACTTCTTAGGTCTTGAGGTGTGGCAGAATCCAGAAGATATTTTCCTTAGCCAAGAAAAATATGCAGTAGAGATGCTGAAGAGATTCGGGATGTTGGACTGTAAGGCCATGACCACACCAATGGCATTGAATTTCAAGTTGTTGTGCGATACTTCTTCAGAGAAAATGGATGCCACAATATACAGACATATGATTGGTTCGTTGATGTACTTAAAAAACACGAGGCACGATATATGCTTTACAGTGAACACATTGAGTCAGTACATGGTAGAGCCGATACATGTTCACTTGATTACAGAAAAGAATGTGTTGAGGTACATGAGGGGTACGATTGAATATGGGCTCAGATATGTGACAGCTCATAGGATCAACCTACAGGGTTATGTTGATGGGGATTGGGCTAGTAGTGTCACAAACAGGAAGAGAACTTTAGGATGTTGCTTCAGTTTGGGATAAAGTATGATCTCATGGTTCATTAAGAAGCAGACGAATGTGTCACTCAGTATAGCTAAAGAAGAGTACATGGTATCTTTTTCAGCTAGACGCGAAGTAGTGTGGCTTCAAAATTTACTTGCAGGATTGTTTGATATCGAGTTAGAGGAGACTTGTATTTTATGCGACAACCAGAGTTGTGTGAAGTTGTCTGAGAAACCAGTGTTTCATGACAATTCAAAGCACATTGAGATCAGGTTCCACTATATCATAGATATGGTGTAGAGAGGAGCAGTGAGTCTCTAGTATGAGGTGACAAATGAGCAGATGGACAATGTGTTGACCAAGCCTCTATTGAGAGTGAAGTTTGAGTACTTCAAGGACAAGCTTGGAGTTGTCTAGATCGATGATCCTCAAAAGAGGGAGGGATGAGTGACATAGCATGTGTGAGGCGCAGGTAGTCATGTAATTTGTGCTCTTGGACAGGTCTCCTCTTGAGGTGATGTGGTAGTGGGTGGTCACTTTGGTGATGTAATGAGGGCTCCCAAACTACACTCACAAGGTTGCAGTAGGTAGTCACGTTGGTGACGTAATTGATTCTCCTAAATGTTGGTGCTATGTTGGGAATACACGACATGTGTGAAGATGTAGGTGGTCACCGGGTGATGTAATTCATGGTCCTGGGATATTCTCCACATGATGTGACATGATAGTGGGCAGTCACTTCGGTGACGTAATTTGTGCTCATAGGTTATACTCACGAGTTTCGTGTTGCCAAGATGTGCAAAGACGCAAGTGGTCACCAGGTGACATAATTCGTGATCCTGGGCTAGTCTTCACATGATGAGATGTGACGTGCTAGTGGGTAGTCACTTTGATGACGTAATTTGGGCTCCTAGGATACACTCACGAGATGATTTGGACACATAGTGTGGTAACATAGGTGGTTTCTTTGGCAACGTAATGAAGGATCCCGGGCTGGACCCACTTTATGGCTTGCTCGTTCAGAACTTCTTGTGATGTATAGATTCGAGAGAGATGTCACAATTCAATGGTCAGAGTACAGAGTTACAATAGGAGTGATAATGATGAAAATGATGACCATGCCATAAGAATACCTTCCTTGTTAAGAGGTAGTGTTGAAGAATGTAACTTCAAAAGATATTCTTATTGTATTTTTATTATACTTCCTTCGGAAAATATTCATATTGTAATTGATCATGTAAATCCCTAAAATAAATAAAGTAAAATAGACAAGTCACCCCTGCAGAAATCAATGGGTAAACTGCCCCAAACAATGGGAAAAACTACCCCAGTCAAGTCGGCTCGGTTAGAGAAGACAAGTCGGCCCAGTTAGGTAAAAGGGTCAATTTATGACTAGTATAAATAGAGCGGTGCCTAGCTCATTTGGAACATCACTCACTCAAGCAAGTTCGCATGAGTAGAGAGAGAAGAGAAAGTTCACTCGGGAGGAAGAGTAGTTGCATTAAAGACATCTTATTCTTGGGTTTTCTATCTTATCTTGTTCACGGGATCTTTGTGTGAAAGAGCCTTTGCTCTTAGATTGACATTGTACTTGTGACGAATCTATATTGAAGAAGTTTTGTTGGGTTTTTCTCGTGAGAGGGTTTTCCCAAGGTAAATCTTTGTGTACTCTTGTTTATGTTGTGCTTGTCTATATTTCAATGATCATATTACATATGGTTATTATGATAATATATAAATTGTTTGAAGATCTAACATAACCATCCTTGAAGTATCAAAATTATAACAATATGTACTAAAGAACAAATTGGAATTTGAAGGTTGGTGACACTCAAACAAAGAGATTGATGTCTCTTGCTAAGTTGGTTCTTAGCCACGGGGATCAGTGTCTCTGGTAGATTGGTGTCTACAAATATCTATAAGAGTAGGTTGGTTCCTACTAGAATTTGCACCGGTGGGGATTGGTGTCTCTTGTATATTGGTTTCTATGAATATCTGTAAGAGTAGGTTAGTGCCTACTAGTGGGGATTGGTGTCTCTAGTAGCTTGGTGCCTACAAATATTTGTAAGAGTGGGTTGGTGCCTACCAGGGTTTGTACTAGTGGGGATTGGTGTTTCCAGTAGGTTGGAGCCTACAAATATTTGTAACAATATTTTGGTTCCTACAAATAATTATAAAGAAAAATTTTGTGCTTTTCTCCTAAAAGGGTTTCCATGTAAATATTGTGTTCCATGTTCTACATATGTGATTGTTTTCTTATGGTTGATGAATGCTTGAAAAATTAAAAAAGTGTCTTATATTGATTCACTTCCCCCCTTCTCAGTATAAGTGTGTGCTCAAAAATTGGTATCAGAACTGGTTCCTTTGGAAACAATTAATCAGTTAGAAGGTAGATCTCATGAGCATGTATGGCCAGCTAGGAAACTCTCTCCACAAACAAGGCTCTGTTATTTGATGGAACAAACTATGCATTCTTGAGCATAAGGATGAAAACATATATAATCGCTCTTAAGTTTGATATTTGGCAATTAGTAGTGACTAGTTATGCAACTCCAACAACACCAACGCCAATGTGTCTGGGAAGAAACTTAGTGAAAATAATGCAAAAGCTATAAATTCCATTTTGTGTGGTCTATTAGAATTCGAGTTTGTCAAAGTGATGCATTGCATATCAACAAAATAAATTTGGGACACACTTCAAAATATTTATGAAGGTGATGATAAGGTTAAGAATGAAAATCTCAAAACTCATAGAGGACACTTTGAGGGTTTGAAAATGAAAGATGAAGAAATTGTTGTATCCTATCTCTTCCATATGGATGAACTTGTCAACACCTTCAAAGGACTTGGTGAAAAATTTGAAGATCATATGATTATACAAAAGGTGTTAAGGTCACTCCCCTTAATATTTGATGCAAAAGTTTCTACTATTGAAGAAATGAAGGATCTTGATAAACTAACAATGGATGAATTGCATGGAATTGTCAATGCATATGAAATGAGGACTGAAAAAGAAATACCATCAAAGAAAGAAACAATTTTCAAAGTCTAAAAAATGACAAAGAACAAAGAACATAAGTCAAGCAATAGTTCCAACTACGAGTTAGACATAGAGGAAGCACATTTTGTGAGAAAACTCAAAAAGGGATATAGAAAATACAAATGTAAGCTACTCCTTAAATGATTTAATTGTGTAAAAGTAGGACATTTTGTTGCTAAGTGTTCATATGAGAAAAATGAAAGTAGCGATGATGAAAAAGAATGTAATTTAAAGAAAGGGAGTAAAGGTCATAAAAATAACAACAAACAAGATAATCATGAAAAGAAGAAGAACTCTTATAAGTAGAAGAAGATTATCTACTCAAATCGGATTAGTGACTCATCTAAAGCGAGCAGTGAAAGCAGTTTCGATAGTGATAGTGAAGAAAATCTCTTTATAGCAATCGAAACCAAGATTGATGAAGAAGAAGAGGAAGAAATGATGGATTCAAAAGAAGAATAAAACATCAAAATAAACGGGGAAGTAGATCTTGAAGAAGAACTCAAGTGTACCTGAAAATAAAAATGTCACAGAAATATGAAGAAGAGGATCGTGGTTTAAAATAAAAATGTCACGGAGCCTTGAAGAAACCGAAAGAGATTATCATGAACCTAAAGGATGGATTAGAATAAGAAAGAAGGATCAAATACATGGTGAAGATCCAACTGAAGGACAAGGAAGAAAACTGTGAAGAGCTAAAATATGAAATTGTTTCCTTAAGAAAGGAGTTGGAAACAACAACGATTAAGTTCAAGTAAAGCTTGAAGTTTGAGAAGAGTACTAAATCCTTAGATTGGATCATAAATTGTCAAATGAATCCATTCATTAAGATGGGTCTCGTATATGATGCTGATATTGCCTCCCTACCTACACATAGCCTTTCTACAACCAGGGAACTTTTATTAGTTGTAGGTGGAGTTCAAATTGGTTTCCCATATGAAAAACCTTATATTGTTGATTGTGTTGAACATATTGATGAGTTTCCTATTCGTCACATGCTAGAATTTGAGCATGTTGTTACATATGACATTGTTGCTAATATGCTGGGTTGTTCTACACATGTAAGTGAACCTGACCTTGATCCTACTTCCTTCAATCATCCAACAAAAAAATCTATTCCTTATCATCATCCTCACCATAAAATTCGAAGGAATGACAATCATACTTTCAGATATTTGCAAAAGAGACGCGAAAGACATAATTGTGGACCAATGTCGACTATAAAGATAGATTGTGGTTGGATTGATGGATAATCATAGAATCATTTGACCATATGTTTGAGGAATTCATAGAGTTGGGTATCATTGGTTGTATAGTCATGCAACTTTCCTCTGCCTTACTGATGATTTCCTTGGAAGTGGTTGACTGAGGATTGACCTGACATGACATTCGACTGAAGTTTCGACTGAGTATATGTGGGCTAGAATATTCAACAAGAAATTTTGTTTCTACTTATTAATCCCTCAAAGGGGGAATACTTGAAGTTGTTCATATGCGATCCCAACTAATTTCTTTTTGTTTCTTATTAAATCAACTTGGATTTGTTGAGACCGACTGAACCATGTTTGATTGTTGTTGGAGATGTGTTGTTGCTTACATTGAATACATAGACTGTATAGATTGATAGAGACTGATTATCCTAGGTTGCTTGCGACATTACTCTCTACATTAAGACAATAAGAGAAATCTAGTTGATTATTGTGATTTATGTAGATTGCATTATTTTTGGAGGCAGCATGAACAAATTGTGCCAAGATTTTGCAATAAAAATGAAAAAGGAATTTAATATGTCTATGCTTGGTGAATTGTCATTCCCTCGTTTTAGAAACCAATTATATCAAGGAAATGTTGAAGAATTTCAAAATGGAATATTGTGCACCAGTCAACACACCCATGGTCAAAGGTTGTAAATTGAGCAAACATGATGAATCTATAGAAGCAAATAACAAATTATATAGGTCAATGATTAGCATCCTACTATATGTGAAAACATCAAGGACATACATTACACAAGCTATAGGATTGGTTGCACGGTTTCAAGCTGCACCTGAAAGAAACTCATGTGCAATCAATGAAAAAAAAAAAAAAATATCTAAAGGGCACCTTGGACTTCTGCTTGTGGTACTCAAGAGGTGAAGATTTTACTCTAACATCATATACGAATGTGGATTGGGAAAGCAATGTTTATTTTAGGAGTAGGACAAGCTCAGGGCCAAAAGCATCCCTTTTTCATTTATATCAAAGGGGGGGAGAGTTGTAGGCAGGGGGAGAATTGCAGATAGGGGGGAATTATTTTTATGTTGAGTGGAATGTGTGTTTCATTGCAAGGTTTCCATCAATGAAAAAGGGGGAGATTGTTGGAATTATTTTCATTGATGTAAAAGGATTAATGTTAACATTGATGTCATATTAAGGGATTACATTGAACATGCTGTTAGTAATGTTATGATAAGGAATTTGCAAGCAATAGGGGCATCTCCAAATTTATTTATATATAGGTTTACATGTATATTAAAAAAGGGGTGCATGTGAAAAAGCAAAATGTGAAATGGTGGTTTCAAACCCATGTATTTGCAATCCTGTGATATTTTGGAAAGGCTTAAAACCCCATGGTATTTATCCATTGTACTTGGAAAAGTGAAAAAGAAAGAAAAGGAAAACCCGTGATATTTGAAAAGGGTTGGAAACCCATGGTATTTGGAAAAGTGAAATAAAAAAAGGAAATTAATTATTTAATTAATGGGTGCCATGTCTTTTTGAATAAACATGTCCCTTCATGAAGGGTTATGAAAAAGTATAAAATAAAGTATTTATAGAAAGTGTGTGTGTGCAGACATGTAGTAGCATTTGAAGAAGTGGATGAGCTTGCAAAATCCGTTTTAGGTTATCCTGAAATTTTCTCTATAAATTGTCTTTTGGGACGTTTCAAACTCATGCTGTGAACATTTTAGGAGACAGAGGCTAGATATTGAAGTACATTTGGTAAAAAATTTAGACTTTGGTTGGATATACTTTTGGAAATATGCCCTATGAAAGTTAGGGTTTCGGGATGGCTCTTAAACATGTCAATTTTTTCATATTCAATATAACTTCTTCTTTGGAACATTTCAGACTATGAAAGTTCTAGGCATTTTAGAAGACATACATAAGTACCTCAGGAAAAACATTTAGAGTTTGTTTCGCAATACTTTCCGAGATATTCACTATGGAAGTTAGGACTTCTGAATGGTCTTGAAATGAGTTTCAAATAGGTCAGCTTGGGATTTTCTCTCAAAATTATTTTTTGAGAATTTTTCCGACTTTGAAACTTTTAGGGATCTTAGAATCTATACAAAAGTACCTAAGGTAAAAAATGTATACTTTGGTTCACTATAATTTTTAAGATATGCATTGTGGAAGTTAGGCCTTCTGAATGGTCTTGAAATGAGTTTCAAACAGTTCAGGTTGGCATTTTCTCTATAACTTCTTCTCTCGAACCTTTTAGACCGTGAAGCTTTTAGGGATCTAAGAATACATATAGAAGTAACTTAGATAAATATTTCAAAATCATTATTGCAAAATTGGATACTTTGCATGTTGTACAAGTTCATTCTTGGGAAGAGGCCAAAACTACAAGCTTTGGGAAAGTTACCATTTGGAAATTCAAATTTTGATCAAACCCGATGAAGGAAGAAGTAGAAAGAAGACTCAATGAAAGTAATGTGAATGTTATCATATTTTGAAGAATTTATATGTACTAAAGAACAAATTAGAACTTGAAGGTTAGTGCCACTCAAAAAAATAGATTGGTGTCTCTTGCTAAGTTGTTGCTTAGCGGTGGGGATCGATGTCTCCAATAGATTGGTGTCTACAAAGGTCTTTAAGAGTAAATTTGGTGCCTACCATGGTTTGTACCAGTGGGGATTGGTGTCTCTATTAGATTGGTTTCTACGAATATATGTAAGAGTAGGTTGGTGTCAACCAAGGCTTGTACCAATGGGGATTGGATTGGTGTCTCTGGTAAGTTGGTGCCTACCAGGGTTTGTACCAGTAGGGATTGGTTTCTTTAGTAGGTTGGTGCCTACAAATATTTGTAACAGTAGGTTAGTGCCTACAAATAAGTTTCGTGGTTTTCTCTAGAAATGGTTTCCACGTAAATATTTTATTCCATGTTTTGCATATGAGATTGTTTTCTTATGGTTGACGAATTGAGATTGTTTTCTTATGGTTGATGAATGTTTGAAAAAGAAAAAAAAATGTCTTGTATTGATTCACCCCCCACCTAGCATAAGTGTGTGATGAACACCACTCTCCTATTTGACTAGATATACTTTCCCTTAATTATATTTACATCCAATAGGTCTTAGTCCTCTGTGGAATCCTTGAAAGAATCTTTCACAATACTTCCCCTTATTTTTTCTTTGTTGTTCAAAATTGTGTTCAAGTTTATGTCCACTATACAAGTTTTAGTTACCTCTGTGTCCTTCAAGGCTTGCAAATAGTTCGAATATTATTTCTTTTCTTTGTAAAGTATGGGCATGTAAACATTAAAATATGATAGTTAATACTTGAAGGACGATGCATGTAACAAACTAGAGCCCAATGCACAATTGTTTGAGAGTATATCAATTGGAAAAATTGGCATTCCAAAGAGTACAAATACCACCTTATGCTTCTCTTGATCTGGTTGTAATTTCTTCGAATTGTCTCCATCACTTCTTACTAATTTTAATCATTTCAACATATTCAAGCTTAATGTCTAGGAGTAGGAGGATAGTTGGATTATATGTATTAATTATATCCCACATTGCTTCTTCTTTAAACCTACTACCCATGCTTCGTTAGTTCCATGGGACTATATTCATTATTTAACATTTGGTGGTTTTTGATCTCCACTTTGTGAAGATCCTTGAGTTCCTTGATACTTATTGGGATTATTTATGGTTCTAGTCCCCATCATTTTTTCAATAATTATTTGAATCCCCCAAGAAAATTATTTATTCCTCACTTCTTCTCTTTTTTCTTTGGCATTACTTATTCTTACCTTCTTTGGTTGTATTTCTATTTCTTCATCTTCTCCTTCTAGATATTACAAATGTGTTTTTCCTTGTTAATACACATGAAGAGAGATGATATTTAGCATTAACAATATCTACTGACATAAACTATTAACAAAGGTAAAGGAAAACATACATAACTAGTATACTTTTATGCCAACATAAATTACTAATATTTTTTAGTACTTAATTTAATTCTAGTAATAGATAATCATTTTAAGACAATTTATCATGTTAATTACCATGATTATGTTGAAATATATTTTCATGCATTTCTATTTTATGGTGAGATAACTTACTACATGCATCAATATTAATTTTGATTGTCGACTTTGATCTATTTCAAGGGAACAATGTTCAAAACCACTTATAATCCAGCTATCACTACAACAATTTACCCCTTTAGGAGTGGTTGTCTTTCGCACCCAAAAGTGACTTTTGGGGGCGGTTTTGGCTTTAGGGGTGGTCTTGGTAAAACCGCCCCCAAAGACACCGAAAGTAAAATTCTAAGCTTTGGTGGGTGTTTTTTGAAGAAACCAAAACTGCCCCCAAAATTGACTTTTGGGGGCGATTCCAAACCCCCCTATAGACAACTATAGGGGCAGTTTAAACCCCCCCCTAAAACTCCCTATGACAAATATTTGATGGTGGTTGTAAACCCCTCTGGTAGACACCCACGAGGGTGGTTCAAAATCCCCCCTAAAACTCCCTCTTACAAACCTTTGGGGGTGGTTCTAAACCCCCTCGGTAGACACCAACGGGGGCGGTTCTAACCCCCTAAGTAGATACCTATGGGGGCGGTTCAAAACCCCCCCTTAAAACTACCTCTAAACTTGTGAGGGAAGTTACAAACTCCCGCCCTCATAGACACCTACGGGGGTGATTTACAACCCCCCAAACTCCCTCTAACAAACCCATGGGGGCGGTTCGGAACCCCTCCCCCCCATAAATACCTACAAGGGAGGTTTGAAACGCCCCCTAAAACTCCTGATAAATCTACAGGAGCAGTTCACAACCCCCCTCTTAAACTCCCACTTACAAACCTATGGGGGCGATTCTAACCCTCCCTCATATAGACCTATGGGGGAGATCTTGTGAACCCCCCTAGTAAAAACCTACGGGGGTAGTTGAAAACCCCCCTCATAGACTCCTATGGAGGGAGTTATAAACCCACTTGGTAGCCATTAATATAAATCATCATAAAAATATTTTATTAGAAATACAAATATTGCAATATCATTAGGGTATGGAGGAAGCGAATCCCCAACCTCCTGCTTGTAAGGCAGGTGCTCTTCCATTGAGCCAGCACCCTTTAAGAATTGGTCCAATAAACACCAAAATATGTCAAAGGGACTGGTGAATACAATCAACAATAATAGCCCAACACAAGAGAGGTGCAAGAGGAATCCTAAAATGAAATGAAATGGAAAATCAATGTAAGAGCAACATGGAAATGGATGACATAAGCATAGGCATACAAGTAGGTTATCACAAGAAAACCCCAGAAATCAAAGGAGAGCTACTGAAGAAACATAGGTTGAACTAAAATGCAATTGATTGAAGGGGAGGATGGATTTTTCCTTCCTCACTATCCAAGTTAATCGTGCATGAACCATTGTTGCGTTTCTAGGCATTGCATGACGCTTTCCACGCATGGTCGAAGTGGCAGTGATTGATCCAATCCAGTAATCCTTGCCAATATTTGAGTTGGTCTTTGACCCTACAACTGTGGCAGATTTTTTTGCTACAGAGTTTGGCACAACTGCTATAGCTAAATTCACAGTTGAATTTTCTGCTTGTGCTCCAGATGCACGAAATGCACTCCCACCATGAGCATTGTATAAATTTGTATTTGCAATTTTTGCATCAATAGCTGCCAGAAAGCCACAGGGAAATCTCAAAACAACAACATTGTAAACTAAATTGCATCCATATATGGTATCTTCTCCAGCAAGCATGCTTTAGAAATCACAACAATGGTATAACCCATAAAAGAGGCATAGAAAGATGCACCAAACTAAATCTAACAACATACCTTTTGCAAAATTCAATTCAAACCCCTTCTTCTATGTGGCTAGTGATCCCTGGATAACATAAATATATTGTTCATAATGAAATACATTTACATGTGGGACTAACAACAATAGATTTAAGGCAGAGTTCCAAATGCTATATATATGTTTGCAGATGAGATCATTCAAAACTTATGCTAATTAATTAATATCTGGCCAAACAAAAATTATTGTTCGTGACAAAATACATTTGATAGTTGGAAATAACAATACAATATTTAAAGCAGAGTTCCAAATTTTATACAGTTGTCTGTAAATAAGATCACTCAATGAGTTAATCCAACAATGCTAGTGCCTAGTCTATAAGGGTTTTAAAGTTATACCAGGGTTCTGCTCATTATGTATAAATAAGTTAGTTTAGTTAGGGATATGGTTAATCCCCAAGTTTAACTTATTATTGTCATGGTTAATCTTGTATTAACTTGTCAGTTTGTTAGGTAGGAGGAATATTTTTTTTGTAATGCTTGGGGATATCATTGTTTCCCGTAGTTACGCTAGTAACAAAGACCATTTTTTGAGAGCCAAAGGTAAAGAGAAAGACCGCTTAAATGCAATCTCATAGGCATTGCAAGTCATATCAAACTCATCCTAGTAGAAAGAAAAGCAAACTCCCGCCCAAGTCCTCATCAGAGAGAAAACCCATGTAATAAGGTTAAAAATAAAAAATCAATCGTGGATCAAAATTCACCAATTTTACTGTAGTAGACCCTGTGCATAATGAAGTTGATCTCCAAAACTGTAATGCTAGAGTCCAAGAAATTGAGCAAATTGTAATATTGATTGAATAGATGTCCTGAAATTAGTGGAAATAGAAAAAGTATTGTTGATAAAAGCTACATATAGCAAATTGGGAGTATGTTCATTCTTTTGCATTATTATTAGAATAAAGCCACATATTCAAGGAAGTTGCAAGTTTTGAGCTAAAAGAAATCCCTTCTATGGTAAATTCTAGGAAAATCAGAGGCTTTCTAGACAAAATTTCAGGAAAATAACTTCTATGTAAAAGAGAAAAGCTCATCCAATTGATGATAATTCTATTTATAAATGCATATCTGCAAAGAGAAACCCAACACTGAGACTTGCAGTTTGTAGTAGAATAGGGACTGCGTGACAGTACATAATATAGCATGATTTCATATACAAAGCTTTAAATCTATCTTCTTTCTCCCCTCGTGTATATGATCTTTCTGAGTGTTGGGTGTCAATTGTATGAATTGAATCATTCAAGGACTTTAGTCTTCAAGATGGATTATTGTATACAATAGTGTGTATGCACCCCTTGAGAAGAATAAAGAATCAAGCTAATGCAAGAAGATCGCAACTCCAAATTTTTTGGACAATTTGGGGTCAACAAGCTACTAGCCAACCTATAGACATATGTTAGCTATGAATGCAAACCAATGTGGATAAGTTTGTACAAGGTTGTAATATGTCTAACATACCCAAGCAAGTAAATTAGAACTTGGTATTACAACCTGTGCTACTAGTCTTTCCAAGGCCATGGAAAGTATTTCAATGGATTTCCTAACAAGATTGACTGAGAGCTAAGGAACTTTTATTATAGAACATGGAGACTCTATGGAGAGGGTTGCAACTGTTGCTTCCAAATAAAGATGTCTACATGATGTAAAAATCGTATCCAAATAACTTCACTGGTCTCTAAAGGGAGAATTGCACCATTGAATTCACATTGAGCAAGCTAAGAAATAATGTTGGAATTGAAGAGTTCCAAACCCCAAGTAGTCAACATCAGCAAGCTCAAAGATTCTATAGTTATCTGATGCCCATGTATCCCAAAAATGCTTTTCGAAAAACCCATAATGCATTTCCAGTATTAAAAACTTTCCATACCTTGGAAATAAGACCTAGAAATGTTTCCAAGAAGCCAGTAATGGCTCAATCATTTACTGCCAGTTCCAAAAACCACTCATGCAGATTTTTGGCAGTTTGCATAATAGCCAAACCCGTAGTAGTTTTCAGCATTTTTTGTGCTTTTTAAACCAAAAAGGTACAACTACACTAACCCTAAAAGTTCCCACTAAACCTAACATATCAAAAGATCCTTGAAAGTGAAAAAAACATAAAAATATCTGAAAACCCCAAAGGGTTTGTATTACAATCAAACCCCGAAGGTTTTGTATTACAATCAAAACCCCAAAGGGTTTGTATTACAATCAAGCCCTTACAAGGCACTTACCTCATCAACACAAAACTGCAAAAGCGTGCAAAATCCCCCTATGTAACGGGAAATGATCCAACAAAAGCTATATCTTCAAATTTGCAAAGAATAAACAAGGCAATGATGGTTGGAGTGGCTTTAAAATAAATCCACTCACAGAGGCACTCAACTTTTCTACATCAAAGCACCATGAATGATAAGCAAGACCTCCATATAGATGGATATCTCATAAGCACATGCCATACACCCAGTCCTAAGTGTGATCTTAAATATACCTTTGGACTTTACACTTCATTCCTTGTTTGTAACATAGTGAAGCAACTAGACTCTATGATTATGTTTTTAGCATTAAACTTCCCAATGAAATGTTACTAGAAAGAAAAACCTTGGCTGCAACATCACGTCACTAATTTTGTTTGAAAATGATTCTAAGTTTCACATATAATCAAAACCTTCTTATCACCCAAAAAATAGATGCCATTAAAAGAAAGCCTCAATTTGTTTTAAATATGTGTACCAAAGAGTTGTTTATAAAACCAGCACAACTACTTAATTTGTGGTTGGTGAACATCGATAGGCCACAAGTTAAGGGCCACAAATAAGTTATTTGTTCTTCTAGTTAAGCGAGTTGTCTTCCATGAACCGCTTATCCATGCATCAACTAAGAGTTATCTATGCATCAACCACAATTATCTATGCATTAGCTACCAATTATTTTTTATATTCAATTCAAAGTTTAAACTTAATCGGTTCTTTAAACTAAGCCAGTTTGAACTTTGAAGTTTGCCATCACGAGTTCGAGTTCTTAGTTCAAATGAAGCAGCTCAAGGGAGGATCCAATGCGCCTTAGAAGATGTGATGGCAGTTGCGAGTGCCTTAGAGGGAGGTTCGTCAGTGTTTGAATAAACCAGCTAGCTCCTCAATGGGGTGGGGCAGAAGAAGTGTTTGAATAAACCAGCTAGCTCCTCAATGGGGTAGGGTAGAAGAACAGTAAATTCCGTTCTGCCAATTAGAACAGTCAATTCTGTCGATTCTGCGCAGAGGATTGAAGAGTTATTTACCCAAATTAGAAGCGAGTTATTCCAGCCAACAATAAGCCAACTCAACTTTCTTTTAGGGGTGGGGTTAAAAAGCACTAGATTCGGAGCTTCTTTCCTAGTGGGTTCTCCCAAGGATAAGCTAGCTCAAAGGTTCACGAAGCAACAACATGGAGGGTATGAGGCAACAAATGTATCCAATGAGAAGAAACAAAATAAGATGGATAGATGAACGGTAACAAACCCAAAAAGAACAGCAAGGAGGGCTGGTTTGTTTAATTGGGTCTTCGATTTACAGAGAATTGGGTTGGAAGTTCATGCCGCTCTTAACGGGATGTTCTGAACATGCTTCCTATAGCTCTGAATGTACGGGTTCCTGCCGCTTCTAATCTATACAGAATCATTATAAAATAATCTATAATTATTAATATACTGATACTGCTCTTGACGGGTTGAACGGGTTAATGCTGCTTTGAACGGGATACCCATAGAAAGTAAAGCCAGTAATAAACAACCATACAATAAAGCCATTGCCCCACCAGTCATTAGTGCCAATCCGGTCATTGAGAATAAACATCCTTAAAGAATCTCTAACAATATCTACCTGTCAGAAGGTGGGTACAGATTAGAAGGTGTCTCCAAGCCCAGAAATAATCAAATTGGTCGAAATAATATTGTTCAAACGTATGTCTGAGTTAAAAAAGTATATAGCATATAGACCAAACCAACAATAGAAATGTAAGTAAAAACGATTCTCATAAACATAATGTTCTATTTACATACAAGACAATTGAAAGTAGAAACGATTCTCATAAACCTAATGTTCTATTTCTGCAATTTAATTCAACATTCAATCCTACGAATTACTCTTCAGATTTCAAATTCTATTAATTGTCAAAAAGGGAATTTTTATGTATGTTTAAAACGAGCGTTGAGTCAACAAAAGGTTTTTTGAATAGTAATCCTCATGACAGGATAACTAGTAATTACTGAAACAAGTGATCAAAATAACTTCGCCATGAGTCATGAGGCGACCAAGCCTTCAAGCTGAAGTGGCGTTTAAATCAATCAGGAGAACCGAACTTCTCTCGTGCATACCTGTGGAACGGGTACAAAACTACGCCATTCTTCTGGTTATCATCTAACCAAAATATGCAATAATCCAATTATCATTTAAATGAATTAAAACACCATAAAATGTATTTAAAAGATTTAATTCAATACCTTAAACTCCTGTTTGCAAATGATTGGGTGAAGATTGCTTGAGATAAGGTAAAACTTGGCTAGATTTCGATAAACAGAGTACAAAGAGGATGGTAATCAGGTGAAGAACACAAGTAGAACATGTCAAAAATGAGGCATTTTCTGGGTCAATGCATGTCCTCATGCACAAAACGTAGAACACCACTTCTAGGGATAAGATGCTTGCGTATTTATCAGAACTTGTGTCTGTAACTGATGTATTTTCTTCTTCAGAGTTCTGATCTGAACACAATGTCTTCGGGCAATACTCTGAACCTTCCTCATATTTTTATACAGTTTCCTGTGCCTGACCTTAATTCTCTCCACCTTAGCCTGCAGATGTGCATTTTGTGTTTTACACAATTCATTCTCAGTTTTAACATGGCAATTGAGAATTTCGACTTCTCGAAGTTTCTCTTTCAAACGCAAATTCCTCCTTAGCAATCGGGCAACAGAAGTATACTCCTTTTTATTACTGGAAACTTCATATCTAGACTCAGCAAATGTAGTAGGAGTCAGCTCCACTGTATGAATTTCAACATTCTCATATACCTGTGAATGAATCTCTTTATGTATTTCATGGATTTCCTGATTTTCAACACAGTCTATGCCGTTTTTAACAGAGTCTTCGACATTATCCAGAGCACGGTCAACTATTGCCTCAACATCATTATCATTAACATGTAAGTCATCAAGAACATTTCCCTGAGGGCTTTGAATTTCTTCACCATGAATACTCTTTTCTGGATCAGGAATTTTACCCAATTCATCTGGCTCCTCAGCCCTCTTGCGGACTTCCTCTAACAGACGAGTCAGACTCCACATAAGGTCCGATTGGGTGTCTATGTTTGTTGTAGGAGTCACCTTTAATTGCGCAGCCATACCTCTGGTAAAATGACGAGACACAGGGGAACTAAATAAATTTTCTTCATTTGCCACAGCCTCTGTTTTAGCTCTAAGTTTAATGATTAAGTCGTCGATGAAAGAGTCGAGTTCATCATCAGAATACAATTCAAAGGGTTTAAGGCTTGAATGAATCCCCTGAGACGACTCTGGTTCATGCTCCGGCGACTCTGAACATTTCTCATGCTCCTTTTCCACATTCTCATAATCAGACTTCGGCTCTTGAGAGACAGTAGGTGGGAATAAAGTTTTAGACCGTTTATTTGACTTAGGCAAGACACTCTGTTCAGAATTACGGGACTTTAGTTTTGATTCGGGACCGACAGGAGTAGTAGACATAGGTTGTTCAGATATCTTAGGAGTAAGGGCCGACAGGGTAGCAGCATTTGGTCTAGATTGCTTTGCAGCCACGATCATAGTTTTAGTCATCTGAGGCTCTGACCCTGTCTTTCGTGGCTTACCCTGTTTTAGGTTTCCATGAAGACAACCCTCCCAAGTCATGTTTCGGACTCTTAACGCAGTAGATACTAGGATTTTAATAAGACCATGATGCGACAGACTACCTTTAAGATTTGCAGTAGCTTTCTGAACATGGGCAGACATTTGAATGAGGGTTTGTAGTAAGTAATAGGGAACATTCATCGGCTGACTACCTTCAATATGCAACATTAACCGAGCATGATAAATGAACACTGTGTCGAAACGACCTTCACAGGTAACAATTTTTTGTAAAACATGAAGTACCTTTCCCCATTGCTCGCTTAACCAAGTATTTGGAATGCCGCATGACCAATAGGGATCTCTGTATTCTGGAATGAGGAATTGATTGAAAGAGGCCTTAGCCACCGGATTTCCCTTGAACCATCGTTCTCCCGTCCGAGGTAGACACACTGCGCGAGCCATGAATTCTTCTGTAATAACCAGCTCCAAACCCTGAATAACCACTCTGTGCCCATTAAAGCTTCTTGCAAATTGCAGAGCCACCTCATTATCGAATCCATCATACTGCTTGAATAATTCGATCCATCCTATGGCTTCAAACAATTGACGAGTATCCTGAAATTCTGCCAGATTTTCCAACTCATCAAAACTCTCAGGCTCATGCCTGCTTGTGACCATGTTTACTGGTGCGGGTAATGAACAGGAAGGAAGAGCATAGGTGACAAGGTTTGAGGAGTAGGAAGGATGAAAACGAGAAGCCGTTATGGATTGATCGGTTTGACATATCCATAATGAGGTTCAAATCACGAGTTCCAAATAAGCACGCAGCATATCCTTTGAAGAATTATGAATTTAACAATCACGATGGATCGCATCAGCATGACTGATAGGATTTAGCGCAGATCATATCGGGTAATGATAACTTCGATTGGACAGGTATAATAATAGTTTCGGCCCCGCCGCCCCGGGTGAGAGGAATGTTTTGCAGTGTCTGCTTGTGCGAGGTGCTTTGTGCCCTGGCTTTGGCAGTGGTTTTGACTTTCACGATGGTTCCAACCGCCCTTGGCCACCAGCTCTTCGTTACACAATAGTACCATGGCCTTCTAGAAGTCATTACATTGTCAAATAAAAATAATACTAACACCGATCATGGCTTTGGGGTGGTTGCTGAAATCCCTTTAGAACCTGACTTTGAAAGAGAATATGCATTCCTCTGCAGTGCAAATACGTCGCGAGGAGGTTTTATCTTTGACGATTTAATTTTAGCAACAAAGATTCTGGTGAAAACCCCGTCGATGAAGCTCAACATGGAGGCATTCGATGTTTCAGTGAAATTTCAAGATTTAGGTTCGATTTCCTTCTGATAGTCAGTACTAATCTTGGATAAGATAAGAATTTATCTTTATTGAGATGTTCTTGTTGGAGTCCCATTGGCACTACATTTGAGCTAAAAATATTAGGAGACATGATGTTTAAAGCTTCTTTACTACCTAATGGACAAGTGTGAAGAAGTAATGGAAAAATCGCAAGTTAGCGAAGCTATGTGAGTATATTGCATTGTTAACGTGAATCATTTTCATGAAGAGATAAATATGAAAATTACAAGGTTTTTAACCCTTCAATGCTACTATAAGATTGTAAAATGGTCATATTGCAACCTTAATCCTTCATAGATTTGCATAATGTTCTTCTTCTATTAATTTATATACCAATTAACTTGAAATATTTTATTTACTATTTTTGACAATTGAATCCTACTTTAAGGTGTACATGCATTCCACTAGTTGTGCAAAACATGTTAAATGTACTGAGTTTATTCAGTTTTCTGAAGCGAAATTCAAGTCATGGGTTTCATTTACATTTAGCCATGCTCGAGGGGATTCACCACAAAATCCTTGTACAGAGTTCTTTCTCTTCCCTTTTTTAAGCATTTGATCATGGACACATCCAAAATAGCTATATTTATATTTTGTTTTAGGTCTAGATCACAGTGGATTACTTAGAGAACAGGTCCCGGCCCTCAGTATGGGGTCATGCTTGTCTACATGCAATGGAGTTGTTGATAAATTGTCGAGGAGACAACCTCTAGAAAAAGAGTTTTTAGAAGCTTTGGAAATATAGGCAAAAAAGGATGAGCAACTAACTTGTCTTTGCTACATAATGTGTGTAAATGGATCGAGTGATATTGCATCAAAGTTACTCGCAACGAGGGAAGAAGGGATTCAATTAAGATTGCATGGTTGTTTTTGGAGGTATTTGGACATAATTTCCACTCCTCTTATATGATTGGATGCAAAATTCAAGTAATTCTTCATTTACGCAATTAAATGAAGCAAAATAGTTTCATAAGCATTAAAAATGTCTATTTTTAATTAGTTGAATGATATATGTTTGTATCATGACCCTATAAAAACATGTGAATAATTTGGGGATATTTCACATGTTCGGTTCTAAGAACATTTGGGCATCTGATTCATCATTGTATGTGTTTATCATAATTACAAGATTTTGGATCTCATGAAGATATAGTATTCTGTGGTGTTTTTGATGGACATGGTCCATATGGAAATTTGGTGTCAAGAAGAATCAAAGACTCGTTAGCTTCAACATTAATAGATCAATGGAATGAGCTTATTTCATAGGAATATAGCTTTTCGAAGGGGGGGTTATCTGAGGATCCTTTCAAAGACAATGAAAGCAAATTAAAAGATGATTCGGGTTCTGGCAAGGATTAATAGAAAATGTTTTCCGCATGGAAGGAGTCACATTTGAGAGATTTTAAATTTATGGATAAAGAGCTCAAATTGCATCCTAATTCAGATTACTTTTGCAGTGGAACAAGTGTTGTAACTATCCTTAAGAAGGTAAGGAATTATTTAGTTGAGCAGTCATCAAACATAACTTACATTTTATTGTATTTATGGATTTTGATCTCAAGAGCTATTTTTTTCAATGGTATTTTGTTGTGACCAGTGACGGTTTCCAAGAGAGAGAGAGAGAGAGAGAGAGAGATGGTTTCTTTGTAGGGTCTATCTTGAGTTCCCCTCCACAAATCACAAAACCAAATACATCAATGAATATTGAGAAAACTCACATTTCTTGAGATTAGCCAACAACTAGTGTTTTTTTCAGAGTCACTAACACCTACTTGAGATGTGATATGCTCCTCCCTGGTCGACATCATTTTGGGTTCACCCTGGATGGAAACATTAGGGGTAGTTATCTTAAATATGAAGAAAACTTTTTTAACGTTCTCGTATAAGAAGAAGCAAGTCACACTTCAGGACGTTACAATGAAGTCAAAATCAAGAGTTGTGTTGTATGAAGACTTCAAAGACATCTCGAAGGTGATCTCACAAGAAGATAAAAAATCAAGACAAAATATGAAGAAAGAATTTGACAAAGTTGTCATGGAAAAAGAAGAAGAGATCTCTTGTCTAAGAGATCATAATCAGAAACTGCTTGTTCAAATCAAGAAGGCGAAGGATAAAGCACAAGACAATCAAAATCTAGAAGAGGAGAATCAAAATATTCAAAAGAAACTAGTAGAAAATATCGAAGAGAATGGTCACCTTAGGATGCATCAAACAAGATCTAATGGATTAGATTCATAAGCTTAAAGATTATGCGAAATTGCAGGAAGAAATGATGACGAATCTTAAAAATGATAAAGATTTGTTGGAAAAAAAGTTGGAGCAAATTCAGAAGAGGACATCCAAGACTTCGAATGTAATGTCCCCATTCAAATAAATATCAAGTAGGGAAAATTCCACCAACCTACTAGTTTCCTAAGTTGGGGTGGAGACATTAAAATTGGAATAAGGAGACTAATAAACCCAAATGGACTTTGGTTTGGGAATAAATATATTAAGATGGGGCACAATAAATATTTATGGTGAGAAAATAAGATGGCACATGGTCATGGAGACACATTGGTGGTGTGGGACCCCCAAAAAACTAGATTCCCCATGTCACATGGCATTCCACTCTCACCCATTCGAATCCAAGGTGGAGTCCACTATTATTGGGGTATTTGGAAGGGAATATTACTTGGAATCACTCAATGAGGTCTAAATGTAGAGGAAGAGTATATCCCATGGGAGAGGAAGAGACATTTTGGAGCTAGTGGGACACTTGGGTTAGATTCCCTAGCTTCTATGACATGATGAAGATTCCTATGACACTTATGAAAAATCAGACCTGATGGCTGACATCTGACATACATGACATGTCAAGGCTAAAAATAGCCTCCAAGAAGGCGCACAAGTGAGTTAGGGAATCCAAAGAGACACCAAGTCAAATTGAGTGAAGGAGGAGGCTAGAATTGGAGGGACAAGTGGCATACTTGGGAATCTCTTCCCAATTCGAGTTGGCATGAAGCTCATGGATGAAATTCGAGTTAATGGAGCCTTAGGAAGTTTATGAAAGTCAGTAACAAAGAAGAAGAGAAAATTTTTATCATTTTACATTTGGATAGAAGAACTAGTAGAGAGCTAGTCTACTTGCCATAGCACCAATTTCGAGGGTGAAATATTCCCATCCTAATTGGAAATTTGAGAGGCCATTCAGACCTTTCTTTTGGAGCTACAATGGATTCTTTAGTTATAGGTTGAATCTATAGGGAAGCTCGTGGTTCATTCATCTACAACTTGTTTTTGCATCTCTTTCACATTTTCTTGCATATTTGGGCCCCTGGAGGAATTGTGCCTTTGGTGAGATGTTGATCTCCTTGTGAGAGTCCAAGAATATCCATTTATTTTTATTATGATATCTATACTCTGTATTTACTTGTTAGAATACTCTCAGGTAGAAATACCAAGTGAAACTATGTAAAAATACCAAACAATGCATAAATAATGCCATTTTCCCTAGATATTGTTGTTGGAGCTTGAAGAGACATTATTTCGAATTGTATCAGTCATTATCTGTGATTTTATTGATGTATGGAGTTTCATTAATGTTCTGAAGAAGTTTCATTAACATTTCACAAGTCATTGTCACCTAAATTTCGAATTTCATAACATATGGTGAAAATTACTAGCTTTCCCCCCTATGTGAAGTCTTGCATATAAACATCTGATTTAAAGGAGTTGAAGAAGGCCATAGGAACTAATTGATGATACATTGGATAGATAATTAAATTCATTTATCAGTACCATTTTTTTTTTTTTTCTCTGAAATTTGAAATGGTTTAACAACATTTGGAGAGCCATCCTTGTCCACTACCCTTGTGGGTTTTGAAGCTCGATTTGACTAGTACATTTCATTACTTTGTCCAGATTGTAAATGAATATTGCAGAAGTGTTTTAAGGGTTTTTAAGCATCCATTAGAATCAATTATATGTCTTAATACCTTCCAAACTCATTCAAACCCCATTCGGAAGCAGTTGGGTCAATACTAGTCCAAGGGTTGAATTGGTTAAAAATTACAATTTTTCCTAGTTTGTGCAAAATATTAAAAAGGGACACTACATCGAACTCAAAAATCAAAATTAAAGAAAAATAAGCAAATACAAATTTAGTCATCGTCACAGTTAAAAAATAATCAAATCTAGTAGAAAAACAAAAATAAGAACTCCTTATCGACACCCAAATTATAAAAGTCACTTTGACCAACGACATGGTCAAAATGAACACAAACAAAAGAGTTATGATTTCAGAAAAGAAAGAACACAAGATCAACAAACTAAGCGGAAAATGATAAGTTCCATTCAACAAAACAATCAACAAACAACTCCAATGAAGATAGATCTCGAATGGACAACTTAAAAACAATGTGACATTTTTTCTTGGGAATTCTTAACTCATATCGCCTCGTTTCATCAAGAGTCACAGTTACTAACACAAACAAAAATGATAGATGACATTACAAGCAAAAAAATCAGACGTAAGCCTTGTCTTCAATAAGTTTTGAGGACAAATCTCCCCTTAAGGGAAATGCAATGTAACAAATAAAATATTAAAATAATATGAATACTATATATAATAATATAAATAATAAAATAAAACATAATGTTTATTATATTTAACTAAGAGACATAATCTTTGGTGGGTAGTCACCATATAAGCCCTATATATGCACTGACATCCTCATTGTAAATCATCCTTATTTATCTTATCAATTATATATTCAATTATTTGACCATTTATGGATCCTTTGTATTACTTACATTGGTTATCCCCTCAACAACATGAATTATCTTTGTTAATTTTTTTATAAATGTATAATATAGTAGTGCCCCATCTATACATCTTATCAAAGATCCTTAATACGAGTGAATTTATTCAACAAAATATTTTTTTTCAAAATAAGTGGAAATAAATTATTCATTTTTTATTTCAATGGCATTTTGGATCACAACAAAAACAATATATCCACATATGCTTAAAAAATGAGTCAATTGACATTGCAATTTGGACAACTAAACTAAAATATAACACAAAAAGAGTTTTGAAGTATTTGGTTTATAAAATTTAATACCATTTTGAGTTTAAATGGTATAATTGATTTGTTTTTGTAAGTTAGTACTTACAGAGTTTCGAACTGGTGACCTATCACAAGGAGTGCTTTAATAGTACAACTATTCACCATCTATTTTATGCTTCATGGGTTAAATAGCTAAATGACATGATTGATACTAAAATAATATAAGAAGCTACCATCCAAAAAAAAGTTTTACAAATTAAAACATTGAATAAAGTGTGGAAATTGTACTCAAGATGATGAAATTAACACTTTTATAGTGAATGATTTACCTCATACACTCCATGAAAAGTCCCAAAGAAAATGTGTTTTTTTGTTACTTCAACGGATGGAAAAATAAGGGTGATAAATGGTTGATAAATCCCTCTATGGAGAATATTGAGAAATGTTATTCATTCCCTAATATGTGAGATATTTTGAAATATATTCCATGACATTTAATTGTACTTTTAGATGACTAATACTGTATATTCAATATTATCAAATTTATAACACAAAGTCTTGCTGGTCGTACATGTGATAACCTACCTTTATATTGTTTATCTCTATATAGACAAAATTATATATATATATCACTTCTTTGTTAGTTCATAACAAAATTTTTTAGTAATTCTTTTTGAGATGTCTTATTTTTATATTTTGTACTTTTGTTTAGTTTTATGTTCACTTATATTCCATAGTAGCCTTATAAGGAATGGTGGTTTGATGTGTCCTTCAATTAAAATATTAAAATATTATTATTCTGCTTATTTCTAAATCAACATATTATATTATTAATTTTTTTTTTATTATGTTCTTAGTTGGGGATATATATATTTCATTGACTTCCTATTAGTTTTTCTCTATAGCTTATAAATTTATCCTTCAGCTATGGTCTGAACTATATTATATTAAATCTAATTTTTAAAATGGTATTTTTTAAAAGTTTTATTGGTTGCAGGATGTTGATGTCATCTTCCGAGGAAAAGGATGTTGATGTCATCCTTGTTTTTTCCCTTCCCAAGAGGGGGCAACAGACCGACGTAATGGTCATTTTAATGCACATGAGTAGGGAAAGGGTTTCATACTTCTCTGAGGGGGGTTGCAGAATTATTTAATGTTCATTCCATTTATGAATAACACCTTTAACGAATAATCCTGTGATATCGCTGGGGTTTTTGTAGTAACCCCTATCGCTAGTGATTGAATTTTAGGGAGACCAACATAAAAAGGATGAATGACAGTAATCCATGGCTGCAGTGACGAGGAGAGGAGGGAACTCCTCCCCTGTTGGAAAGACTGTAGGGGTTCAAATAGGAATTTTTGAGATCCCCTTTAATGAAATGGGAGGAGAAGGGTCAAATAGGCTAGAGGATAATCAAGGGACTATCCCCGAGAGGAGGCACCTAGGACAATGCATGCCCAAGTTAGATTAAGTTCCTTCCATGAAGATCATGCCCTGATAAAAAAATTTCTGGGGATTCTTCATTAAAAAAATCCCTAATATGGTGGATAAACTCTATCCAAAAACATCATGGGCACTATGATTTGCATCTAGCATCCAAGGGTTTTTTCACCATTAGTTTAATCGGTCTCGAAGATTGAAATCGTTTAATGGACGAGGGGATATTTTTTTTTATTCGACCGGTATTTTTCTTAGGCCTTGGAAGGAAAGGTTTTTCCTGGAGGAGGAGGATATTAGAATCACACTAGTATGGATTCACTTGTACTCTCTTCTAGGGGAATATTGGGATCTAGTAATCTTGGAGGATATTGGTAATACTTTAGGATCATTCATCAAAATATCAGAGCAAAAAAAGGCCGATAGATACATAGCATATGCCCGGATCTGCGTCTATATGGATATATCAAAGGATCTAGTGGAGGCTTTTAATATGACCTAGGAGGATAAAGGCTGTTTGCAACCATCAGATTAAAAGCATGTCCCCTTTTGCATTTGTTTAGGGTTTTCCCTTAGAATAACCCTCCCCCTAAGTCAAAATAGAAGAAGGAAGTGGATGAGAAAGGATTTACTACGGGACCATCTAGGAAGAGGGGGAACCAAAGACATGAATCCCTTGAAGTGCACAAAAAAACCTTAGTCTCTAACCCATTCGAAGTGCTGGAAGACCAACCAGAATATGAGGCAAAGCAGGGTATCTCAGATGATAAGTAGAGAGATTCAAGGATGGAATTAGTGCAGCAGGGAAAGGAGGTGTGGACAAAGGTGAGTGAAGTGGAGTAGATCTTTATCCAATAGAACATGGAAGTAGAAGAGGAAGGGGAAGATATGGACATTGGTGAGCTAAACCTAGAGTGCATCGAGCATGCATGTGATGACAAGCAGGGGTACATTCCCCAAGAGCAAGTTTCCCTCGTTCAAGTGGCTATCTTGAAGGATTGATCCATGAACCCCCTAGGGATTGAGTTAGGAACGAAGAAGGATAAAAAGTGGAAGCACGAGGAGGTAGGAAAGAATCCAAGAAGGAAATCTAATCGACAATGAATTGCTGCAGCAGGACTAATATTAGTGGAATCAGGTCAGTACTCAACCATCAAGGCTACCCTACGAATCTAACTAGGTTATTGTTTTCCAATGAATATTATAACTTGGAACATAAGGGTTCTGAACAACCCTTAAAACTTTCAAATTTTGAAGAAGAAGGTTCATAGAGAAAAATAAGCAATAACGTTTTTGCAAGAAACTAAGCGATCTAAAGCACAACTTAGAGAAGTGGGGGGAAAAGCTTAGAGAGGATGTGAAAGTGTAGGGATTGATGCGATAGGGGTCACGTTCGGGTTGGGAATTCTATGGGATATAGGATGGGTCTCTTTGGTGAGGTTTTTGGATACCCCTCGATCTTTGTCCGTTGAATTCGAGGTAATTGGATTTCCAATAGGAGGGGTTCTTACGAATGTATATGGCCTTCACTTGGACTTGTAGAAGGAGGGGTTTGTAGAATCCTTGCGTTGGTTGCATGGATGGGAAGCAAATAGACATTGGTTTTTAGGGGGGGATTTCAATTTTATCACCTCTCTAGGCAAGAAGAAAGGGGGACAATGGTGATTGGAAGGGGAGAATATTCTCTTTAGAGAAGCCATTGAGGACTTGAAATTGGTGTACATCCCCCCATGTAATAGTATTTTCACATGCAATAATAAGAGAAGAGGAGACTGTCATATTGCTTCCCATATCGATCGGTTCCTATTAAATTATGGATATGGGAAGTGAACTATCTGCTCTGGTCCTTCCCTTAGCTGGATCAAATCATTGGCTAATTAGTTTAATGTGGAGTGGGTTGGGATCTCAATTCAAGAAGCCTTTTTGTTTTGAACAGTTTTGGCTTATCCATCCAGAATTTAAGGAAAAGGTAAGACAACGCTAGGTAGAATCAGATCAAGGGGAAGGACAAAGCATGTATCATTTCCAACAAAAACTAAAATTCATTAAAGGTAAAATCAAGCAATGGAATAAAGAGGAATTTGGAAATATCTTCTCTGAAAAGAAGAACCTAGAATGTAGGTTAGAAGAGATCCAAAGGAATTGGATGAGGGAAGAGTACTCCACAGACCTTCGTGAGGAAGAATCACACACAATGGATCAATTGATGGAAAGAGAGAGGAAGGAGGAAATTATATGGAGGCATAAATATAGGATAACCTAGCTTAAAGAAGGTGAGAGAAAATAAAAAAAATTCATCGGTCAATGATTCAACATCACTTTCTAAATAGAATCCACATGCTAAAAAATGAGGATGGGGAGCAACTTGAGTCTAGGGAGGGAAACGAAGGGGAGCTCATTCACTTTTTCCAGGACATCATGGGGGATCCCCGACATGATAGGCAAGGGGAAATTGATTCTATCACCCAACATATGCCTTCTCTGGTTACTAATGCTTAGAAAAATCTTCTTATGAAACCTATTCTGATGACGAAAGTGGAGGAAGCAGTCAAGCAAATGGAAGACAAAAAAGCACCGAGGCTAGATGGGTTTACAGTTAAATTTTTTCACCGCTTATGATATTTAGTCAAGCATGAAGTTTGGAATATAGTAGAAGATTCTATATGCACACAAACAATTCTCCCAGCCTTTAATGCTACCTTTATTATTCTCATCCTCAAGGGTGAGGGGGATAATTATCCAAGAATGTTCAGAGCTATATCTTTGTGCAATGTTATCTTCAAAATCATTACGAAGGTGATTTCCAATAGATTAAAACTACCCTTCCTTTTATTATTCTTCTGAAGTAGTTGGGATTTGTGGAAGGATGAAAAATCATGGATGGAATAGTCCTGGTTCACAAACTGATACACTCCTTAAAAATGGTCAAGATCCTAGGCATGCTGCTAAAGCTAGACATTGATAAAGTTTACGATAATATTGATTGGAAGTATATAAGAGATATGTTAAAAGAATTTGGAGTTTGGGCGGAGTGGATACGATGGTTCATGAATATTATCTCCTCAACCTTCTTCTCCATTTTGGTGAACCAAGCTTCGGTTGGTCTCATAAAGTCTTCCAGGGGTATTAGGAAAGGGGATCCCATATCCCTTTTTCTCTTTGTGCTAATGGTAGAAGGACTAGGAATAAAAATTAAGGCTATATAGGGAAACCAAGAAATTCATGGACTGAATGTTCACCCATAGGCTGACCGACAATCCCATCAACAATTTGCTTATGACACCATGCTCATGGGACATCCTTTAGTTCAAGAGGCTAGGGCTATCAAGCGTTGTTTCCGGAGGTTTGGGGAAGCATCTGGCCTTGATGTTAATGAGAGAAAGTCACATTTATTATTTTTCAACACTCCTCGATTCACCAAACATAACATCTATCGCATTCTCATATTTCAAGAGAACTCCCTTCCATCCAAATACCTCGGGGCCCCGCTTGATGATTCAATTGTTCGAAAAGGGTCATGGACATAACTCCTTGATAGAATGAGAAAGATATTGTCTATATGGACCTTCCTACCTCTTAACATAATAGGTTGACTAGTGTTGGTTAACTCGATCCTCCAATCCATGCATGTTTATCTTTTTTCGGTGATGGACGGCCCCAAATACGTTCTGAAATAAATTTGCAACCTACAAAGGAAATTATTATGGAGTGGGGCTATGGAGTAGAGAAAATGGGCCCTAGTAAGATGGTAAGATATCTGTGCACCAAACAAGCATGGGGGTTTGGGGCTCTCGGACCTGGAAAAGATCAATGTGGTCTACGGAGACAAAGTTTGGAGGAGGTGGGTCACCCATGGCATAAAACCATGGGAAAATCTACGACATATCATGTAATCATTAGGATGGGATAGAAGGGACTTGGTTTTCTATTCAGAGAATAAATTGGGTTCTCATATTTGGAATTTGGCTAACCTGAGGAGACTCCTTATTCAAGAAAATAGATTTTGGGATATTATAAATGGAGAGTTAGATTATTTCTGGGGGGATTCTTGGAAACAAATGCCAAAATTGCAGGAATTGCTAGATGTTCCCATGATCCAACAAGCTTGTGAGGCTCAACATAAATTAAAAGTTGAAGAATTCTAGAGGGAGGGAGCCACAGTCGATGAATTTCGTGAATTGGATAACCAGGAATGGTGGGACAGGTTGGGGACCCAAGCAGAGTCTACCCTTGTAAGGGAATCTCTCCAAGATATAAATATTCAAATTCATGATGGGGAGGATAAGTTGTGGTGAGGTTATTCCCTAAAAGGAGTCTTTACTATCAAAGAATCCTATGAAATATGGATTGTGTTCAATCAAACCCCTTCAGAATTAGTGTGGAAAAAACTATGGAAAGCCCAATTATGGCCATATATCATGACATTTTTATGGCTTCTAATTAAACATCGCATTTTGACTGGTGACAATTGTTACCACTTGGAAATTTCTCTTGGATATAAAGAGAGTTCCCAAGGTAACCTCAAACCAAAATATAGGATTTAAAACCTATCATTTTAAATACAAAGGGGGCTCCCTTGATTAAACTGTTGTCCTAAGTTCGCTTAGTTCATACATACAAAACAATGGCTAGATCTCTAGGACAATAAAGTTTCAATATTTTGGTTGAAACAAAGATTTAAAAACCATTGAGCATGGAGTCAACACAAGGGTATCTCAAATTGTTAGAGACTAGTAATAGGATAAATTATTCTCAAAGGAAATATAGGCATCATTTCTTAAGATAGATATAAATTGCAGTGTGGTAGAGGATTTAGAGAAAACAATTCATTAACACAAAGCTCCAAGATAGGATGAATTCTATATCAACTTTAGAAGAAAATGTATTAATGCTTGAATCTAATGAAACATAGCATCTCACATGAATTCCAACTCATTAATTTTCATCAAACATGAAGAAATCCCATTAAAGCGAAATGAAACAGGAAACACATTCACACAAGGAAATTTACAGACTAAAGGAAATAATAACACATGAATATATGCTAAGGACCTGTACTTACGCTCTCATTAAAATTTTCAAAAATATTACATTACACAGTTCTCTTTTATCTCGGTATCCAACCCCTATTACATTGCAAAATGATGGTTTATATCACCAATACAAAACTCTAACAGTTACTAACTTCTAGAAGAGACAACTTAATTAATATTTCTAAAAATAAAATAAATATGGCACATGCTACAAGGTGTCACAAATGTTGAAAACTGTTAGAGTTTGTTGATAACTGATCGCTGCTACCAGTTGATTTTGATACCCTGGAAATTTACAACTCGACCCTTGTGTTGATTTTGTGCCTTCAAATCTGGAAACAATCTTTTTCCTGCTAAGTGTGAAATTTGATCTTCAACTGTTTACATTAAAATCTGGAAATAATCTTCTCCCTGCTAAACTTTGTAAATGATTTAGAAATATTTTTTTTCTTGCCTGTTATTAATTTTTAGAAATATCAATTTTAAATACTAGGGAATATAAAATATTTCCCAAATATTTCTTCAACCTGAAAAATTATATTCTTGTGGTTTTGGATTTGTAAAATTTGTAAAATGTTTTTATGTAAATGATTTTCCAATATTTAGCACTCCACATTTACATAATCTCTGCAAAGAAATAAAGGGTGGTTTGTTCCTGACCACTTTTGGTAGCGAAATGGACTAGGAGTTGACACGTTATAAAAACCCCAACCACAATAAAAATTTCGCTACCACCTAAAAATATTAATCCTCAATTTTTTTGAATCGGCGAACGATTGCTCATCTCCTACATTTGACCTTTCCAAAAATTTCGAGATTTGTGCCAAGAGATATCACAATATGAATTAATTTTAAGTTTTAAATATTTAATATAAGTACTTTATATTAAAATATTTATATTAATAATAACCTTTTTCATTATTGTTAAGGACTTGGGAATATGAGGGTTATTATTTGACCCTTTGGATAATATATAAGTGGAACAATAAACCCCCTTTAATTTTAATAGATTCTTGGACAATTTTGGAGGTCCCGCCATTATTTTGTCTTCTTGGACAAATTTAGAAGTTCTGCCAGTTTACTTATCTCCTCAGCTAAATAGGAAAATTTTCTCCACTATCTCTTAGTCACAGTATTTGTTCCCACTGTAAACCTCGATACTTTGATTTAGCCCCTTTTCGACCATTTGATAATTTCATAACAACTGAAAGCTAATATGAAAATTTATATGTGATACCAACAATCTCAGGAAAAAGGGGGCTATGAGGACCTTAGCGATGCTGCTTATGTGAGAACGCTGCAAAAAAATCAATCATTGTCTAGATGAGAGTTCTTTCTCCTTGCTAGTATGGGATAATGGTGTTGTTACATTTCGAAGGTCTAGTCAGAACATGGGTCACCCTGACCTCACTATTAGCGAATGGATGGAAAATCCATTTTAGAACCCAATTGTCAACTACTTATGGCAAATATTTCCAGGATTCATGGTTTGGGAAGTCTAGAGAGAATGGAATGCTAGAACGTTTTAGGGGAAGTTCAACACGTTAGAGAGAGTTTGGACCATTATAAAAGATAGGATGCTAGAAACAATTTACTTGAACTTTTGGTCGAGGGAGGATTGGAAGGCGTAGGGTGTTGAGGCCCTAATACTGTAGGTGTGGGGGGATTCAAGTCCCCTGTAGTGTTTTGGTATCCAAAGGACCTTGTGAAAGAAGGTATGTAGTTCATATTGATGGATGGATTCGACCAGGGGTCTCCTAAAACTTAATTTTGATGGGTCATCCAAAGGAAAGCCTAGGAAGGTGGGGTTTGGTGGTATTTTTAGAGACCACGCTGGAAACATTATGAGAATATACATGGGGCATATTGGGTTTGAGACAAACAATGCGAAATAACTTGAAGGGATGATCCATGGCCTTCTCATTTCCCACCGAAGAAATTGGTTCCCTCTTGTTGTGGAGAGAGACTCAAATATTATCTTGGAAATGGCGAAACACATGCAAAATAGAACCCCCTATTCCAAGGTGTCTTCTAACTGGCGGTTAGGTCATAGTATTGAAATCCTGGAGAACCTCCTTCTAGACAAACAAAACTGCACCTTATTCCATGTTAGGAGGAAAGGGAATGGGGTGGTAGAAGTGTTGGAAAACAAAGGTTCCCAAGATCGAAGGACAATCATTGAATGTACACTTGAGGATTTAATTGACAAGACATTTAAAGGAAAATGTGAATCCTTGCACACTTTGGATGTGTCTTGTCAAGGAGAAGCTGACACGCATGATCAAGAGAAAAAATAATAGGAATCCATCTAATCTGACAGATGGCTCACCACTTGGAAGGCATGAAAGGTGGGTCGGTACAAGGAATGCTAAGAAGAATTTAAAGGCAATTATTTTCAACCTCTTTGCATCATGTAGGGGAATTTATGAGATCTGGTGGTGTAGTATCCTAAACACTTAAGGGTGGAGATCTAACGGGAAGTATGGTACATGTGGCTAACATAAGCATATTCATGATTAATATCATGGAAGATAATGGAATTGTGCCATTTAAGTCTCGAAAAGGTGGCCATTTTCTTCGACGTATTTTCTATTTTCTTTGCATGCAGAATGTGTCAACTCTATTGAAGAGAAGGTGCCTCTCCATTATCTAGTCAAGGATGAAGAATCTGAATGAGGGATCAAGAGGAAGTAAGGCCCCTCGATGGAGAATTCCCAAAGGGAAGGCCCCGGTAGGGGAGCGTAGCAACACACAGGTGTAGAAACGAGCCGCTATGGAAGCCCAATTCTTTAAGTCGGGCCTCCCATTTGATATTGAGTCCGAGATTGAGATAATGGAGGTGGGATTAAAGACTGAGTTAATGACGAGTAGTTGAAGCAGGAGAGCAAGGTGTTGGAATACTATTTCATTGACCCAGGTAACAACGTGGCTCGTCTAGGGTTATATGAGCATACTGTGGCCCTATTATGGGTGATGAAGAACCTAATGGGGAAGGTAATGTGGGAATGCTAGAATAAGGAGGAGGGATTTGAGGTCCCAATCCAAATCTGGAAGAAGCATCATGTGGAAGCCCGATTTATGCACACAAATATTGATGCTATCACGAAGGCCTTAGGGATCCACGTTCCAGTTCCTCAAGTGGCGTCGGCTACCGGGTTTGCATTTGGTTTTGTTGATGCTCTTCATGAATTCCATTCCATGCTGCATAGATTTTGAGTCCATGGGAAAATTATCCTGGTTGGTGATTTTTCTTATACATCTTTTGTGTTATCTTTGGAAAATGGGTTTAGGAGTATGGAGTTTGTTGTTTATGGGGGGGATTTTTAGTAGTATAGTTTGGTTTTTCCTTATTGGAAATGTTTTTTTGGGCACTTAGAGAGGGAAAATGACTATCTATTATGATGAACAATTATGTTTTGGGAGGAGAGGGTATTTTTTTGTCTTTGATAGCCCATGGGTGGATGATTGTAGCCGCTAATATGTAATTTCGCTTTTGTTAATATTATCTTTTCTTACTTTAAAAAAACACATTTAATGAATAAATATGATTATCTTATGTACAATATTAATGACAACCGTACACTTGTTTTTAAGTTCGACTAATTCTTATACCAATACTAACACGACATGGCTTGCAATTACTCTCTTGACTTGTTCGATTTGCATTATTTTCACTGTAGTTTGTACTCTATTTAATTAAAGGAGGGAGTAAATGGTTTTTACTCAAACTAGGGATTTGTTTGTAAGAAGGGTTCTAAAGGAACATCTGACCCAACCCATTTACCACAATCCCTACTGTGAAAAAAATCAAGGCTATGGCTCTCCTAAATTGAAGGCATCCAAGGAAGTAATCAAAATATTTAATACAAATGAAGTTGTTGAACCTGAAGATGCACATGGAGGTTTTGTTTTTGTTATGGAAGAGGAACATGCAATGGATGAAATGGGAATGGGGAATGGTTCACATGACCAGGAAGAATCACAAAGGGATTCAACAAATTTAAGTGATAATAATCATATAATGGAATTCCCTAAAAGTGATCATGAAAATAATTCCAAAGTTACACTGTTAAAGGAGGCAAGCAATGATAACGAATTTGGCATGCTCACTCGAAATGAGATGGAAGTTGTACCTTTTGATTGTTCACATCCTATAGTTTCTATCAGCATGCGCAAAGGGGAATATACATGGGCATGAACCTTCAGAAATGCTAATGCAAAATCTATTGTTAAATCTGAAAATTGGGTTGTGAAGCCAATCAAGGAAGTGCCAGCTGTCAAACCAAAAAATGGAAGTTCAAGGAAGAGATCATTAAGTAGACATGGTGTACATGATTGTGACAATAATATGCCTAATGGTGTTCAATTGTCCTCACCATATTTAAGTGGTTCTTTGGAGAAAAATTACGAATATTGTGTTAAGGTTATCCGTTGGTTGGAACGTGAGGGTCATATTCATAAAGAATTCCATAAACAAATCATGACATGGTTAAGCTAAATGGTCTAGTAAACAATGGCAATGAACACATCTAGAGAACTTGAATCTTGTTGCAAGATGAAGTCGTGGATTTTTGTTGATGTATATGTAACTTCGGAATGTATTTCACATATATGTATATTGTATTCCTATAGATATGTTATTATTCCTCTATACGGAAGTGTCATCATTTATATCGTAAGTATTGTAACTTATACTTGATGGGTTATTAGACCACCTTGTTGGGGTTGGCCCTGTATAAGTCATGTGGGTCAAAGGGTTATTACACCACCCTAGTGGGGGTCGGCCCAGTCAGCATTATGTTAAGTGGTTAAGTTGAGGCCGACCTAGTTGAGTAAAGGTCAAGTCAAGTTGGTGTATAAATAGAGAGTGTGTCTCTCTCATTTTACACATTCTATTCTCTCACTCACACTTTGGAGAGTGGCGCACTTGTGGAGGAGGAGGCTCTGCTGCTAGGAGAAGACTATCTCTTGTATTCTGGTTGTATCATTGCTCTATCTATCTCTGAGGAAGTTATTGGGGTTTTTCACCTTTATGGTTTTCCCCAAGTAAACTCTGTGTCTCTTGTGTGCTTGCATTATTGTGTCCATGATTGATATGCTGTAGATTTGCTGTACATGTTGTTCTCTCAGTTAAGATCCTAGATGAGATTGAAGTAAATTCTGAAAATTTAACAATTGTAGGGCCTGATTTCTAGGATTTCCTGGTAAGTTATCGAATTATTTTGATGCATTCTGAACATGTGGACCATGGTTTTTAATGGTTGAAAAATCATGTTTATTGTATTTTAAATTTGAATGGTTTCATGAATAAATAGATGCCCCTTAGTGGGTTGATTTGGATTTAGAACGAACTTCTAATAGAGAGGAGAAGTACCCAAATGCTTAGGAATGAATATTTAGTTCTGAGTTTTTTAATTAGAATGTGAATTTCTCAAGGAATATTTATGTAATGTTTTCTTTTTCTACAAAGATTCATCACTATTGAAAAGTTTGGTACCCAATTGTTTAGGGATGATAGTTGGTTTGACACTCTATATCCATAAGACTCTACCATCTTCGGCCCTTGAGTTATGTACATTAAATTGAATCATTTCATCAAGATTAGAATAGAAATAAGAAAATGATAATTTATTTATTTATTCCATCTTTTGAATGGAAGTTGTTTCAAAAACATGTCCCAAGGTTTGCCTCTTCACGACATAACATGTATTTTTCAACTTAGGTACTAGTTTCCAGTTCCACTGGTGTATTCATTATGTCAAATTGGTCCAAGATTTGCATCTGTACTCATCCTTGTTTTACATGCCATTAGGGTGCATGAAAATCACTATAAGAATGGAACCTCCACCTCAATTCATTTTTTTTGCATGCCATTTGGATGGGGCAGGCCACAACGATAATGGAATCTTAATGGACTGCTTAATATTATGTCAAAATCATTGTTGAACCAATTGGTTGATATTTATTTATTGAATTAAACATGATTGATTCATAATAAGTTTAATGTTTATGATTATTCTCATTAGGATCCATCAACGTTCATCCCAAGATCTAGTCTCTCATGGTGTGAAAGTGAAGGATGAGGTGTCAGAGTTAGGGTATGCATCTCCAATCCATGTCAGTTCGGTCATGAAATAAAGGGGAAAGATGTGTCCAAACCAGGCTTTCCTAAGGAACAAATTGGGGAAAATTCAACTGAATTTATCAGAATTGAATAGCCCATGTGATCGCCAGATCAAGCGAGTTTATTATCTTGTTTAGGTGCAAGAATTTTATTTTGACCATGCATTTCATTTCTTTAATTTATTTTCTCAGGGTTCAAACCGTAGGTCATTAGCAACGATGCTAAGATTCAATATGATAAGATATAAAATATCAGTATTACATTCCATTTCACAACAATAGAATATACAGGATCACTGAAAGAACAACAAGCACAACATAAACACAAGAGACACAGATTTATCCTGAGAAACCCTCATGGGTTAGAAAAACCAGCAAAGATTCCTCAATATATATGACCATCAAATACAAAGATGTAATCCCCAAACATGAGCTCCTTATCCTCCATATTAGATCTCTCTCTCTCTCTCTCAACTATGCACCAATCACAAGTGAGTGAATGTGTGTTAAATGATGAACACACCTCCTCTATTTATACACAACTCCAACTTGAATTTTACACTAACTAGGTCGGCCCCAACTTAACTACTTAACATAATATGACAAGCCCGACCCCACTAGGGTGGTCTAATAACCCTTTAACCCACATGAATCATACAAGGCTGACCCCCACTAGGGAAGTCTAATAACCCAAGTTACCACATTCTCCACGGAGGAATAAAACATCTCCGGATATACAATAAGGTCTTCACGGAGGAATGAAACATCTCCGGAATAATAAAGTACAAATATAATATTCTTAGAAGTTACAATATCTCAACACTCCCCCTTAACGAGAAGGATATTATAACAACATCTGCACGAGCAAGGAGTCATCAACTACATGATACATGATACATCTATAAATCATTGGAAGCTTTCTTCATACATCATCAGTAACTCAAATAGTTACTGGAACATCTTCAAGATCTTCAATACTGGAACATCAACATCTTCAGTACTGATTCTTCATCTTCTGCAGCACTCAAACAGTTATAGTAACATCATCGTCTGGATCTATCGATCAACATCATCAACATATGGATCCTCTCGATCAACAAAATCAACATTTGGATCTCTTGATCAACAACATCAACATCTGGATCCTCTCGATCAACAACATCAACATCTGGATCCTCTCGACCAACAACATCAACATATGGATCTCTTGATCAATAGCATCAACATCTAGATCCTCTTGATCAACAACATCAACATCTGGATCCTCTCGATCAACACCATCAACATCTAGATCCTCCTGATCAACAACATCATCTGGATCTCTCGATCAACAGCATCATCTGGATCTCTAGATCAACAGCATCATAGCAACATACCTTGCAACACACATGATCCAATTACAGGATGATCAATCCCACTCACTTTAGGACATAAGTCCAAGGATGATACAATCCTATCACATGCATTTTGAACCAACCGTTCAAGGACGATGCAGTCCTATCACATACATTTTGAACCAAACGTTTAGGGATGATGCAGTCCTATCATGTACATTTTGAACCAAACGTTCAGGGACGATGCAGTCTTATCACATACACTTTGAACCAAACGTTCAGGGATGATGCAGTCCTATCATGTACATTTTGAACCAAACGTTCAGCGATGATGCAATCTCGATCTACTTACAGGATGATCAATCCTTCTCACTTTAAGACACCTCTCATGTCTAGGGATGATGCAATCCCAATCTACTTATAGGATGATCAATACTTATCACTTAAGACACCTCTAATGTCTAGGGACGATGCAATTACGATATACTTACATGATAATCAATCCTTATCAGTTTAAGACACCTCTCATGTCTAGGGACGATGCAATCCCGATCTAATTATAGGATGATCAATCCTTATAACTTTAAGACACCTCTCATGTCTAGGGAGGATGCAATCCTAATCTACTTATAGGATGATCAATCCTTATCACTTTAAGACACCTCAACATGTCTAGGGACGATGTGATCCTGACCGTAGTGCCAGTCCTTTTTCATACTGGATGTGACCTAGATTAAATCTATAATTTTACCACCTGTGAATGATCACCTGCTGCTTCACTGAGCAGTCTAGGAGCGAACTATACATCATTACAGGACCTGCGAATGATCCCCTGCTGCTACACTGATCAGTCTAGGAGCGCAAATTACATCACTCCAGTCAACCACAGAGCTAGTACTATTTCAACTGGGGTGTGACCTAGATCATATCTAGGATTTACAACCACAGAGCTAGTACTATTTCAACTGGGGTGTGACCTAGATCAAATCTAGGATTTACAACCTATGAATGATCACTTGATAATCTAGGAGCGAACATTACATAATTACAAGTTTTGTGAATGATCACCTCTGCTATGGTGAGAAGTCCAGGAGCGCACATTACATCATTCACCAACATCTTTCTCGAAGACAAGAGTCTACGGATAAATTCAAGGACCGATGTCCGGGGATGATACAATCCCTCTCATCCACTAGGGACCATTCATCAAACTCATCGTCGGTACATGTATCCTCATCATCGATACAAGTATCCATATCATCGATACAGGTATCCTCATCATAGATACAAGTATCCTCATCATCGACCTTACCATCAATATAGGAAATCTCATCATCGATATAGGTATCCACATCAATAACAGTATCCAAATATCATCATCGACCATATCACTCCCCATTTCAAGGAGGGTCCTTCTGAACGACACCAAGCTTGTCTCGAAAATACTCAAACTTTACTCGAGACAGGGGTTTGGTCAATATATCAACAACTTGTTCGTCAGTGCTCACATACTCGAGCTTTATAGCTCCTTTCTACATCGTATCCCGTATATCGGATCTCTATGTGCTTTGACTTATCATGGAACACTGGATTCTTTTGTCATCTTGATACAACTTTGGTTGTCACACAGGATCACAGTGGAGTCCATCTCTAAGTCAAATAATCCCGATAACAACTCCTAAATCCATATTGCTTCACAACTAGCAACGCAAGCAACTAAATATTCCACTTCAGTTGTGCTGAGAGCCACACTAGACTGCTTCCTGCTAAACCACGAGATCATGGTAGATCCTAGACTATAACATCCACCCAATGTGCTCTTCATGTCTGATACACTTCCTGCCCAATCAACATCTGTGTAGCCATACAATCTGAAGTCATGATCTCCAAGATAACATAGACCAAAGTCTATTGTACCCTTTAGGTACCTCATCACATGCTTTGTAGATATCATGTGAACACATCTAGGTTCCACTAGATATTGACTCAAGGTGTTCACAGCAAAGCATATATCTGGCCTGGTATTCGTCAGATACATCAATGACCCAATAATATGTCTGTACAGAGTTACATCCACTAACTCTGATGAGTCATCATCTAACAAATTCAAGTTGGAATCCATGGCTTTACATTCCAACATATCAAATCTTCTCAAGATTTCCACAACATACTTTCTCTGGTTGAGAAAGGTTCCTTTTGGGCCTTGCCATAATTCCAGACCTAGGAAGTAATGCATCAATCCAAGATCTTTCATCTCAAACTCTAAAGAGAGCTTCTTCTTGCACTCGATAATCTGTTTCTCATTCCCTGTCAGAAATAGATCATCCACATATAGAAACAATATGATAGGTTCATCATCCATAACCTTAAGGTAAAGGTTAGGATCAACTTTACTTTTGGTGAAGCCCAATCTTGTCAAGAAGCTATCAATTCTCCCTCTGTGACTGAACATCATTCACACTCCGCATTGAGTGATCTTCTGCATATCTATCTATGCCATCTCCCGTCAGATGGGTCTACTGATATGAGCCTCAAGATCATTCGAACTCTGTGGTGAGTTCCTTCTTGCATCCATCTAAGAGAATAATGTCATCTGTATATAGAAACCATCTTCAACCTTGTATCAAAGGTTTGAAATCCGCATCACCCATGGTGATCATTAAGCTCATCAAATGACTATTGATCCTGGGTACCTGTACAGAGATTTCTTCAATTGAATCCTGAATTTTTCTCGATTCACACTTTTTCTTCAATTACACCATTAAGAGAATGGTCTTCGAGCAAACATCTCTTCATGATCCTCTTCTTCTTTCTAAGAGAATCTTCTAGCCACGAGCCTTCTATAGTATGTTTGATTTGTAATTCTTCTTGTTGAACATCCACCACTTGTTTGGTGTTCATCATCCTTCTTTTGTAGATCATATCACATGATATTTCCTACAAATCAAAGTTAATCACATGATTAGTAATACTTCATAATCATCAAGTTAAGTTGACATGATACCCTACTATGCATACTGATATGATTCACATAGTCATGCAACTATCTTGACCATTATTTTGGCACAACATTTTTCCATATCATGTATGCATACAGTGGCTATCTAGATGCCTTCCATCTCTATTAGAACATACTGTCAAGAGTGTGAACATCTCTCAGCATGTCAGCAAAGAGGTTTCATTCTAGATAAACAACAATGGAATGTTTGTCCAACTTACCCATCATAGTATACTGTTCAATGCTATATGAATTCTCACACTATGCATGATATATTCTAGGAATAAGCATATAGCTATTACAAGCAATATCATTTACTATAAAAATTCAAATACTTATCTTTTATGGTTTCCTCCCGCTTGAGATCTATATGTCTTTGAACTTCTATTCATTATGTACCACTATGCATGCTTAAGTGTGCACTAGTGTCATCCTCATGATCTCATACATAATCATACATTCATTAGTATAATATCAATACTATCAAAACATTATGTATGGTCATGACATTTCATACATAGGTATACTTACCTAAGATCCTAACACAAAGTAGGATTCTAACTTGATATAGGAAAACATACCTGGATTATCATGCTTGGTTATGTCTTAACATACCCAAAAAATATCTTCTTTGTTCTCTTCAATGATTTGGAGACCTTGTGCTAGAACCTGCATATCTCATAAGTTAAGCATAGTAGAACAAAGTCATACATACCTAGTAAGTAGAGCTTCTATGTGGTCAAAGACTATGGATGAGTCTTTGTCTTTATGTCATCATGGTCATAGAACTTGATTTATATTTCTTGATGTACCTGTATCTTGTTAGCAGACAACATCATCCTCATACAACATCACAAGTGAATTAGTACAATCATAAGTGTCATAACCCTAATCAATGAATGTCTTCTATCATTCACATGCATTCATTTTCAAACAATCATAATTGTACTAACCTCAATAACATGAAGACAAACATATTATGAACTTAATCAAGAATCATATTTCAAAAACATACCTGTGTCTTCTCAAGTCATACCTGTCGAGTAGTCTTCTCTATAAGGGTAAAACCCTAACCATACAAGGTAGATCACTTGTAAACATATTATGTATGTTCATGGTGCTAGTATGATAGGATATCAGTGCCATTTAAACCTTCTTCATCGATGCCCTATGAGTCTCCCAACTTTGCTAGGGTTTCTTCTTACTTGGAAACCCTAATCTTCAATCTCCTTCCTCCCAGAACATTTTGATGGAGGATCTATGATGAATGGATTCCAAAACCATTATCAAAGCTTCCAATGTTGTATCAAGTGTCTCCAACATTGTATCAGGTCCTTCCATACTTGAGAACTAAAAACCCTAAGTGAGAGCTTCTTCCTCCTCATCTTAGATTTCCTCCGTTTAGCCATTTCAGATGGGCCGTATTGTTTTTGGTGCAACTCTGAAATTTTGGATCTGTAGGGTTTGAAACTTCTGTCTGTGGTAGCCTAACCTGTCATATTTCCAACCCCACAGGTATGACCTCAAATGGATTTTCTGAGAGAGAGTTATGCCAAATGTCGCAACGTGACCTGTTTATGGGATGAAACAATATAGAGAACTTGTACAGATTTCCACGTGTCACTGTTTCATCTTCAGCCTCTGAAAAGTGGACCTATGAAACTACAGTCCGTGCCCTAACTGTCACTTTTTATTAAATTTCATTTGGAGCTTCCTATCCCGAGATATGACCTTTTTTCCTAGGTCACCTGTTTATGACTGAGATCTGGAAGAGGAAGAAACCCTAACTTGTACGGATCATAAATCACAAAGTACAACGAATCTGAGGCTGTCCTTCAAAAAACAAGGTACAAAGGGATGTTATCTACGACCTATAAAAGTTTTATATCCTGAACCTTCGCCAAAATGGATTTATAGCGAAAGTTCCACGATGACTGGTTTTTTTCTATACAAAACCCCAACTTGCAAATTGTCACAAGTGAGACAAGTGTTGTAAGTGCCATACATTGCCTTCCTTCAGGATAGCTCTGATACCATGTTAAGATTCAATATGCTAAGATATAAAATATCAGTATTACATTCCATTTCACAACAATAGCATATACAAGATCACTGAAAGAACAACAAGCACAACATAAACACAAGAGACACAGATTTATCCTGGGAAACCCTCATGGGGTAGAAAACCCAACAAAGCTTCCTCAATATAGATGACCAGAAAATACAAATATGTAATCCCCAAACATGAGCTCCTTCTCCTACATATCATATCTCTCTCTCACCTATGCGCCAGTCACAAGTGAGTGAATGTGTGTTAAACAAGAAACACACCTCATCTATTTATACACAACTTCGAATTGAATTTTACACTAACTAGGTCGGCCCCAACTTAACTACTTAACATAATGTGACAGGGCCAACCCCACTAGGGTGGTCTAATAACCCTTTAACCCACATGACTCATACAGGGCCGACCCCCACTAGGGAAGTCTAATAACCCAAGTTACCACATTCTCCATGGAGGAATAAAACATCTCCAGATATACAATAAGGTCTTCATGGAGGAATGAAACATCTCCAGAATAATAACGTACAAATATAATATTCTTAGAAGTTACAATATCTCAACAAGGGAGAGCATCATCAGTTAAATCAAACAGTAAACGTAGCCCAGGTTCGAATTATGGCTTCCAAAAAACTAGTAACTCTAATGAGATAAAATATTTTATTACAGTGTCCACTAGCAGTGAGAGTGAAACTAGAAATCCAATGGTTGGAAAAAGTGATTCAGTGAGAGCTTGTTGATCCGCAAAACAGATCAATATTTCCTTAGCACACAATTGAAATTCCTTGATCAAATAGATTGTTAGATACAATTACATCAATTAACCTAAAAAGAAGAGGTGGAACTCTTCCAGCATCGAGGGTGAAAGTTATGGGCCATCAACAATCAGGAAACGAACATGCAAACATCTAGTGTCATTTACCGTAATAAAGATTCAAAACATGTCAATAAAAAAGTGAAAGACTAAAATTAAATCCAAGTCAAAATGGTATTATTTCTCCTTCTGGGCATGGCAAAGAAAAGTTGATAATTTGGTCATTCGACACTATCCATGAGAATTCCAGAAAATATTTTGAATCAACAAATGCTGAGAAGAAAAGAGTGCAAGAAAAAATGAAAAAAAAACTTTTGAACTACAAAAGTAGCACCAGTGCACTCGATCAAGGCTAGGAAATGTGGAGTCCTTTCTATGCAAAATGAAAGTGTAAGGAGTACTTCACACTCAAAATTGGCTTCTTCTAGTGCAAAGTTAAAAAAAAAAAGAGCATATTTTAGGCCATGCTTACTTTATTTTACATTATGAATGCCAAATGTTATCCCAGTGACCTATTGGCATTGATCGACTAGCAACTTGACATTTCCTTTATTTTTATGTAGTATTTTCTTAAACATTTTGAACATCATATTTGCTATTTGTATGGTAGGATTCTAGACCACCTTTGCGAGATGTCAATAATGTTTGTAACGCTCCATGCAATAGTTTCATGGGCCAATACAATGGATCTGTTGCAGTTGGGAAAGAAAAACTTACTTTATTCACTCTGCATCCAACAATCAATATGCAGGAAAGGATGAAACCCTTAAGAAGCATTAAATATGATGGAACTTGCAATCATGCATTCAAGTAATCTTCATAATTTTCTTATTCTCAAGATAATTTTGTCTTTAAAATTTGAGCCTTTAAATTGTCAGTGTTTACGTCGACAACATGTCAAATGATCCGGCTAGCTTGGCTGGACAATTTCATGATAATTTCTCGGAAGGTACCTTCAGCAAGAGGGCACCAGTCTTGCTAAATGAGTTTTGCAGTAAGATCTGGCATTGAATGAGGAACAAGTACATATTAAATTAGTTAAATTTTAATTTATATACTTTTTTATAATTGATGTACTACTCTAATTGGTAATTTTTTTATAAAGCAGTATGGCAATTCTGTTGTATAGTAAATTCTATCATGTATTTGATTCATGCCATTTATCTATTTCACATTCTATATGCTACAATTATTAAGGGTGTCATTTGTGACACTTCTTGGCATGATGGTTGTTTTTTCTCATGGACGATGATGTGCACTAGTACAAAATGAGAGATAAATGACCAAAATCCACATATAAATGACCACTATTGATTTGGCGACCACTGGTGGAAAATTAGCGGTCATTGATCATGCGACCAAGAAAGTGGTCATATTTAACTTGGTCATTTATATCTTATCTTGTGGTTGTATATTTGGTCATTAATGTGGTCATTAATTTGGTAGTATATTTGGTCCTTAATTGTCACAATTAATGAGCAAATATACGACCAAATTAATGACCCAATATAATACCACAAGATAAGCTATAAATGACCAAGTTAAATATGACCACATTTCTGGTCACTAGACAAATGACTGCTAATTTTCCACCAGTGGTCTCTATTTGTTTGTTTATACGCGAATTTTGGTCATTTTATGGTCACTTATCTCTCATTTTTGTAGTATTCATTTATCTCGTTTTAGTGGTTATTTATCTCTTTTTGGTTATTTGTAGTAATTATATATATATAGGGAATAGAGGAATCAAACCACCAACTTCTTGCTTATAAGGCATGTTCTCTTCCATTGAGCTATCACCTTTAAATAGAGTATATTATATAATTTTGCATCAATTATCTATAATTTTCAACTTCTACAATTCTTGGGAAAACACTACCTTTGCTTGCATAATAGAGTCAATGAAGTTTACATGCAGTAAGGAGTAAACAATCATACAACTGGTTGTTACTAGTAGTTGGATTAATTGTGCCTATTTCAATACATGGGACCAAAATACTACTTGATACAAATAGAAAATACCATGTCACAATTTCCATTGATATACCCCAAAGTCTAATGCAAGAAACAATGCAAGGTATAGCCTGTTCTTCAAACATTTCATAGTTGATTGGAGATCAAGGCTCTAGGAAGTGTTTCCAAGAACACTAGAGAGATCCCTCAAACCTAGAGAAGGAACAAGGATTGGAAGGTAGGGGCATAAGGAACCTCCTTCTCTCTAAATAAATAAAAGTATACAAAAACTACTAAGAAAATAGTAATTTTATTATTAATGAATCATATGTGTGACCTAGTATCCTTACCGAAAATTTCAAATCAATGAAAACTTATACTTCATTTATCTTTGAATAGATAAATTATGCCACATTACTTGTGTTCTAAACAAACACAATCTTTACGTTGTACTAAATGAAAACATAAAATAGTAAAATGGATATAGAGAAAAAACAACTTTAACTTCTTGTATCAGGGAAAAAACTTCAAAATTTCAACAAAATCGAGAATATTATTGAGTGGGCTAAAAAAATCACGATTCCCATCATATTCTAGAATAAAAATTAGAATCAGTTAAAAATATAAGTTGTGAAGGATAAATATAAATAGTTTATGCAAAATCCTTTGTAAATCAACCTACCAAGAAACTTCTTCTTAGATGTGACCAGTCAATGGATTTTTAGGGACCACTAGCTAAGCAAGGGATGCATGTGAATCCCTAAAGGATCTAGGATAGTCCCAACATCCCCTTTGGAAGGGAACACCTGTGGACATTTTTATCCTTCATTTTTATCTATTGATCACATTTCGCAAGATGAAGCTACAGTGTTCAAGTTAAGAATGATAACTCAACAAGGTAACGGATCAAGAAATAGAGAACAATAACATTCTAGAAGAATTGCAACATGTCAACCATTACAACCCCTTTCTACAGAGAACTTTGTGGGGGAGAATGTCTAGGTAAAATTTATTGACTAGCATAGATCCATCTTAACCCTGGGTCTATTAAGGACCTAGAGGACGTAAATTTCTCAGTGCTTAAAAGATCTCGACTTAAGATGGATATATATATATATATGTATGTAAAATATCAATCATTCAAGAAGAATGATCATGAATTCTCCTCAAAGGACTTCAATCCATTGCTCTTCATGCATTCATCACAAAATATTTATTCATTCAAGGCAATAATCCTTCCCCATTCGTCATTTGATTACAAAAAATATTGCTTTAGAGTTTAGTTCTATAACTTCTCTCTGAGTTCTCATTATTACTCATCATTATATCTTGTATCCCATACAAAATTGCATTACATTATAGGTGAATTGTTAATCATCAAAACATCATCTTGCAATACAAAAATAAATTTGAGATTGCCAAAAATAGTCTAACTAATTCAACAATAAAACGTGTGTTTTCTGATATGCCTCTGGGATGCTTGCGTTTGTGTCGCTTGAGTCTGAATAGAAGAGGGTTGAATCCTTTGTACCTCCTCCATCAATGCTCCCAGATCCAAAAGTAAATCATTTTTAGATAACAATTCTGCCTCTTCGTTTAGTTCATGATACACATGGTTGAAAGAGATAGAGGTAAACCATCATATTTATCTTGATTAAATTCAGCAAGGGATGTAAATGGGGAGCATTTATTTGAATCCTATTGTTATCCCATTCAATGACCATCTTTGAGTCTCCAAATACCTGTAAATTGATAATATTTTGAGCTAGAGTTGTATGAATCACTGACTAGAGGGTTAACAACTCATCCTTACTATTAGAGTAGTGACCTGGTCCATATTGGATGTTGATCTTTATGCCCTTCCAGAGATATATAATTTCTCAATAACCTCCTATAGGAGGATCACCTCGGCTTGATCCATCAAAGTAAGCCCATGGAATCCCCTTATCGTAGCTTGGATGTACCAGTAGACGAGTATTTTTTTGCTTCTCTTCTCGTTTGTGTTATTTTTTCCACTACACAATTAAAGCCAAAGTGACTTCAATGGGGACTTGTCGATATTGAAAAATTGTAGAGTTCCTCGCCCAACATAGACCATAAATGAAAAATGAAGGAAATGCATCATAACAACATACCAATGAGTGCTTCCACCATTTTTGACAACACACGGTTCCAAAGAAGGTTCCATCTGGATATCCGCATTGCTCAATGCCCATGACATCACATGCCAAATAAATAAATTTAAAGTTGTATTGGTTAGTCTAAAAAAATTACTTTTAAGTATTCAAGTTCATTTATAAATAAATTATTATAATATTGAGTTTTGCAATGACATGAAATTTCACCAGGCTCAATGTAATTTTCTAATTTATTTTAGAGATACACTTTCTTAAATATAAGAACATGCTTCGAATTTTCCTCAATATAGATCTTCAACTTGGATGGATTTTGTGTTTCCTCAATATAGATATTCAGTTTGGATGGATTTTGTGTCCTGGTAACATCCAATCTTGGTTATGCATGGATTTGCTTTCATTATGTTGTATGGTTTGAAGATCCATTACAAAGCTTGTGTATGTACCCAATCACACGCAAACATTAGTGTTAAACTGCCATTGTCTTCCTCCAAAAATTGTTGTTACCAAAACTTACGTGGGAGAAAATATATTGTGAATGTCCACATTCATTTATTAAAAAATAAGAAATAATAAATGGCGTAGAAAGAAATAATAAATGGCTTAAATGTAGATCTATATACAAAATAACATAGAGATACCCCATATGGAATTCTAACAATATATAAATGTGAATTTAAATGAAAAAAATGGTGCATCTGTAGTTGTTAACCTGGTTCATTCTTCATTCTTGAGCGTATGATCCGCAACATTGCATTTACAAATCCATCTTGCTAGAAAATTTCTCACGTCCTTACGCAAGCAGCTCCTCTATTAGCTAGTAGATTCTTGTCGTTATTCCTAGAGCATCCTTCCTCTCACAACAATATAGTAATGAATTGAACATGTTATGCACTTAAATCCAATAACCATAAAACATGTAATTCAAGCATATCTATCCAACTAGCCAAAAATATCTACATTAGATTGCATGCATATACTTCTCAAGAGACTTCCTGAGAGACAAAACTTAGCTTCCAAATGACTACTCTGGTTGATAATCTGGACTTAACTTTTATACCTACACAATACTACTTGACATGATTTCTATGCTCCTAATGGATAATTTTGTAATCAAAGAAACCAAGGATCAACTATGACTTTCTATGCTAAGAAAGCATAAAAATGAAACTCAAACCTTGTAATATCTTCTTTTTACCTTATGTTAACTCGATAGAGGTGGTAACAAGGTTTGCAAATGAGTTTGATTCAATCAAAGAGATGTTACAATAAGCTCAATAAACTTACAAATTATTTGGAAATCAAAACGAGACTTCACAGTCACAGCTCCATACCATATTACAACACAAAATAGGAAAAGTAATTATCTTGGGTCATTCAAAAAGTTGTGAAATAGTTCCATTTCGTAAAAAAAAGGTTTAATTCCAGGGATAGTTTCCAATTTGTACTGAATGAACTGTATGCTTGTACATGCACAACCAAATTTGAACCCAAAATCTGATGAAATTTACCTTGTCGTTAGATTTGACCTTTATAATTGCAAATTTTCCTTTTTTTTTTTGTAAATTGACCTCGGTAGTCATCGAATTTTTGATGATCATCAAATATCCTACTACCATTGTCGGATTTCGACTTCTAAAGTCAAATATCCGATGTATCCTCATGAAATTCAAATATTTGACTACAACGATCAATATGATAAGGTCATCGGATTTCCGACGTATTCAGGTTATAACAGTCACTATGTTAATGTCATCGGATATCCAACGATAATTTATTTTTAGAAACTATAAATTATAGGAATATTCTAACATGTTTCCTATACAAGCAACGATTGCGGAAATTATAATATTTGCATGAATTGTTTTCCGTACAAAAAGCCACAATTATTTCAATTGTTACTGTGATTAAAAATAGTGAAGTGTGGAGCTTTATTTTTAAAGATCGGTAATCATCAGTCAAGCTTGGTATCAGAAAATGTCACATAACAATATTCCTAATCCAAACGAACAAACTCGAGAATTGCTTGCTAGATTGTGGGATGGACTGAAAAGAAAGGGTGATGGGAAATGTTATTGTCCATGTAGTCAATGTAGAGGATTTAAAACAAGAAGAATAAAGATCACAAAAGCTAAAATACATTGTAGGGGATATGGACACATTGAGGGGGGACATGACTATCGTCCATTGGTAAGTTGTTCATTATATATGTCCTTATATTGATCGTTTTTGTAAATGTATGTATCATTTTAATATTTCTTATATTAACTAATATCTCTTGAAAAGGCATACGAACCCCTTGAAGGCTCCAACACAAATATTCTCTTTGCTATATTGTTGATAATGAACTTGAAGGTTATGAATGGTATTTCAAACACATCAGTCACACAGATGTTAAGGTATGTAATATATTCGATCACATATATATGATCGTGATAAAGGTTATCTTTGTTCCTCTAATAATTTTTTTGTTAATTCATAAGTATAATTAATACGGATGAAATATGTTTCATTTATATATTATATTAACTAGTTTTTTTATTTTAATTTCTTGTAGCTTGATAGCTGAATTATTGTTACCACCGTCAAATATTTTACTATTGCACATATCGAGATTTATCTTCCATCATGAAAGGAATTGGAATGCAGTATGAAGCAATTGATGCATGCCTCAATGACCATATTATATATTATAAATAGCATGAATTTGAAACAGAATGTACATAATATTAGTAGATATCAAACATATCAAGTAACAAAAAAGGTGTCTCGCAAGGTTCTTCATGATATTCCTATTATTCCACATTTGCAACGGTTGTTCAGGTGCAAAAACATAGCACAATTTATGGATTACCATGCATGAAACAAATTTCAAGATGGCATTCTTCAAATGACTGTAGATGGTTCTTCATATAGAGATGTGGAGGAAAAATGGCCACAATCTAAAGAAGAACCTCGTAAGTTTAGGATTTCTTTTGCAGTAGATGGTGTCAATCGATTTGTAGAGATGAGAACTGTTTACTTGGTGTGGACTATTTTTGTTATCAACAATAACTTTCCTCGAAGCTTTTCAATAAAGAGGGAGCACATAATGTTGGCAATGATTATTCCAGGTATGTGTCTACAGCAATTTTTTTTTTATGTAGTGGCCTCTCATTTGTCGTATTTTGTTGCATAATGTCATTTTTTTCTTTTAATCATGTATATTATTTATATACCTAAATGGTTGTAATAATTATATACTTTATATGTTCAAATCAATCAGGTAAGTACCAAGTTAAAGATATGAATGTATATATCGAGACTCTTATTGACGAGCTAGTAAACCTATTGAATGGAATCACTATGTATGATGTATCTAGACCAATACGACAAAGGAAAATTCAATTCCATGCAATGCTTGTATGGATAGTACATGATGCCTAGGGTTAACCCATTTTTGTGGTATGTAATTATAACGTCCACTTTAATAGTATTTAATTTTATGAAGTTGATATCGTAAGCATGCATGTTTTTTAAATAATCCATTCATTTTATATAATTATAATTGGCATAGTTTATCCATCTCTTTATGTAGGTATTCAAAAAAAGGGAAAATTTGCATGTCCAGTTTGTGGTCCTAAGATCAAATCTCGTCGTTCAAAAATTTTAGGAAAGGAGGTGTTTGATGAGTATAGGAACTTCTTCTCTAATAATAATAGGTATCGAACGACCGAAAACATATATTCAATGGGAAGCAAGAGACTGCATTAAAACTGCAGAGAATGACACCTCACCTATGGAAGTTGAAATATAATAGAAATCGTCAAGGTACGTACGGATCAAATTGTCAATCTATCATCATATATGAAATGTTTTGATTTTTTTTTTATTGTGTGTTGTTTACTGTAATTGACATTGATTTATATAATTTGTTTATAATATATGATTCATGATGATCGTCGTGATCATGAAGTAATTAATGGGCTTCCACGAGGAATGAAAATTTATCCTAAACAATTCAGTAGGTTTCCCTACTATGAGCACCTAAAAATTGCTCATCTATTTGATATAATGCATATCAGAAAGAATGTAGTTGAAACATTATGGAAAAAATTGTTTGGAAGGAGTGACAAAGATTTTTTTTCAAAATTTGCAATGACATTCGAGAAGCCAATCATGCAAAGAAAGATGTCATTCAATTACATAGCAATGGAGACCAAATTAATATAAAATCACTTCCATGGTTGTTAACGGAGCATCAAAGTAATGTTGTAAAATAAGTCATGTGAAAAATTAAATTTCACACCGGATTGTGTTTGAACATGAAGAATATAATAAAAAAGAAAGGTGATTTTGCAGGGGTGAAAATGCATGATTGGCATATATTCATAACGGTAATTATTATGGTATATATATTGCTATATTTTTTATTCTAGTGCATATTGTAAGTATTTTTTGTCTACTTTTTGTAAAAAGTAATGAAACGATTTTTATATTGTTATAGTATGTTCAAGCTCTGTCTTCCCAGACAACTTTGATAACAATGTCAAACAAGTTATATATGATCTTGGAAAATACATGAGGTAAGTAGCGATATTTTGCATGCATAAAGTGTTTTTTTAATTTATTGTAGAACTTATATTTGACATTTTTTTTACTAATTGTTATGTAATATAATTTTTATTTTTGCTAAATCCCATGATTTGTTTGCATCACTTGTAGATGGTTGTCATATAAAGGAATCCATAAATAAGATATAAAGTATTGGAGGAGAAAAATTCCTCGTCTCATGTGTGAAACGAAAAATCATCTACCTTCGGCATTTTTCAATGCACAAGAGCACTACCTCATACACCAAGTTGAGGAGATTGAATTGTGTGGACCTATACACTCAAGGTCACTGTGGATGGTTGAGAGGCACTTGAAATTTTTTAAGGGTTTGGTTAGACAACGAGCACATCCTGAGGGTTCTATGGTGGAGGGATATATGGTATACTGGAACATGATGCATATTAGTTAATATCTTCCCAAATTAGCGTCAAGGATCAATTTAGGTCACATTTGTGAAACAAAATCCAATAACAATTTCAAAGGGGAGTAACTGAAGGGGAAAGGTAGATCTAGGAAGGTGAAAGGTAATTATTAGCTAGTGGAGATTGATTATAGTACATTTGATTGTTGATTTTTATGTATATATAATATTTATTTCATTTTTAATATTCAATATGCATCAATTAAATGTGTATACCTGATGCAGAAACATCCTGCTCTCCATCCAAGTCCAAGTCCAATGTTTGGATCAGACCTAGGAGGGATCTCCATTTTCTGAGTTAGTAGTTATTTGAATGAAACATTGTAAATAATCCTATGTTTTAAGTGTGATTCTAGATAGGTGCTGAGTCACTGGGTGAGTGATGAGTCAAAGGGTGAGTCATGCAACCAAGTACTCAAATAGTGGGAGCATTCGATGGTTGTTTTGATGGATTCTTAGAGATAGGATAAGAGTGTCGCTAGATTTAGATAATAGTTGATAAACTGTAGGATATTGTTGAGTGTGTTATGGATTTCAAGCAGAATTGGTTTCAGATTCCTTCTGTATAAATGTATGAGCCTATGAGGCATCAAAGGGGAGCCAAACAATGTAAATATGGATAAGGGTATCCAAACAATGTAAATATGGCTAAGTGCAGCCAAAACAAGGTTGATTAGACCAAGAGGATCAGAACACAGATTCTGAAGCATATGTGAATGTACAGGTCGCTTGTATTTGAATGGATAAGGACTATTTATGCATGTCTATGTGTAAATGGATAATTGACTATCTATGTGTCTAATTCATGAATCAATTGATAGTTTGAATACCTGTACAAATGCCTGATTAATCTCTGTATGTGTGTCGTAGTATGAAATTAGGGCTTTTGAGAATTGAAGGTTGCATAGAGTGTGTGATTGATCTTTGTGCATGAATGCATGAGTAATTTCTCTAATTTGTTGTGAAAGCCCTTGTATCATAGATCACTGAAGGATCGATGCCCTGTGTATATGAATCTGCAGAGGTGAAGCTTAGCGTTAGCTTGGAACAAACCTGTGAGGTGAATTGGGTGAACCAAATTGAAGTTCGATTCTATGTTCAAGAGATGACATGCAGGTTTGGTGAGAATATCAAGTTAGGATACAAGGAGATGTATTGATCGATCCTATGATCAATCAACACAAAGCGTAGAGATTACATTCGGGTTCATTCCATAGAGGTTGGATGGTCAAGATAAGAAGAGGGATATCGACGATCCAAGATAGTTTTTGCATGGCCAAGGTACGATTTTGTTAAGTTGTAGACAAGAAGATATTGGATGGTGGAGATTGACGATCCAAGATAGTTTCCACAAGGCCAAGGTACAATTTTGTTAAGCTGTAGATAAGAAGAGATCAGATAGTGGAGATCGATACCGAAATGATCGAAGACCCATATGGTATTTCGCTGAGGTGAAATGCATAAAAATTAGACCTCCTAAATACAAAGTGGATGTTCCACATTGATCACAGATCAATGGACCGGAGAAGCCATGAAGAGATCGACGACTTGAAGAGAATTTCGCTTGTGTCTGTGGGTGAGGGTTAACGACCAAACCGGATGCGAAATATTCAATAAATTCACTGTAAGTCCAATTAACCCCAACTTTGATATGACTTATTTATGATCCAACGGTCATAAGGAATTGCATAAGGAGTACTTGCCGATCCAATAGTCCAAAGAGATTGTGGAAGGGATTTTGCGGAAGCCAATTTCAAGGAAGTGCAAAAAGAAGGCACCCGCAATTGCGGAAGGGAGGAAATTGCAGAAGGAACGTTGTAGATGCCAATTGCAGAAGGAATTTGTGGAAGGGAGTTGTGAAGGCATGCCTGCAATTGTGGAAGCAAGGTGATTGCAGAAAGGCGCGTGCAAAAAGGTAATTGCGAAAAGGAAATTGTGGAAAGACTTGGATGGAATCTGCTAAGTGTGGAATCAATTTAATCGTGGGGAAAGCGGGTTGGATTGGTTTTGTTGATCCCACCTGCATCATTTGGTATCAGAGCATCAAAATGATATCAGAGCTGAGGTTAGAAGTTCTTCATGATACCATCATTTGGTATCATAGAGCAGGTTGATATGTTTCTATGAGTGCTCATGCTGATACCACCATTTTGTTAATTTTTGAGCATTAATTCAATATACTCTAGGATCTTTACTAAGAGAATAACATGTACAACATATCAAGCATATCAATCACAACAAGCAATCACATGAGACAATAGATACATAGAGTTTCACTGGGGAAAACCATAAAGGTGAAAAACCCCACAACTTCCTCAGAGATAGAAAGAACAATGATACAACCCAAGTACAAGAGATAGTCCTCCTAGCAGCTACTCCTCCTTCCTCACTTGTGCACCACTTTCCGATGAGTGTAGGATTGAATAATGAGATGAGAAAATAGAGTGCCTCCCACACTCTATTTATACATGACCTGACCTGCCTAATAAACTAGCAGGGCCAACTTGTCTAACTCAGTCTAATAACCCATGGTAATACTAATTAGGGCCGACCCCACACTTGGTTGTCTAATATCCCATCACATGCAAGTTGTGACACTTGCGACACTTGTCAATACAAATGACGACACTTCTGTATAGGGAATAAGAACATCTCTATAGGAGTACAATATACATAGGTGAAATACATTCTGAAGTTACAATTACATCAACACATTTGATATCAGAGTAGAAAAATATTCTGCGTGCACTGAAAGGAGATTAGAGCAGCAATTGCATCTAGGTCGAAGAAGAATCTAAGCAGATAGAGGATTGAAGATTCCACGAAGGAAACAAAGGTAAATCATATTTTGATTTTCAATTTATGTTTAAGTTGAAGGATGACAACTGTATTGAAAAGTTTGGTCAAGTGGAAGCATTCTGAGTTGAATCAAATCAAGTATTTATGTTAAAATAAAATGACAGTTCAGTGAGAGCTGGTGTGCTCTTAAAAAAAGAATTCAGGGCAGATATTGGTCCAAAGGAGATGGATCAAAAGGGATAATGATAAGGTCTTGGTATAGATCTTATAAGGTATTGATTGATGTGTTTGTATTAAATATGGTTTGAGATTGCAGATTGAATCCAATGACAAGGTTGATGTTAGTAGACAGCTTGAAATCTATGACAGAGAACATGTGTGTTCTTGATGAGAAGAGTTTGTGAACTCTTAAACAAAAGAGCAAGCAGTGGCAAAAGCTAAGGATCCAACAGAGGCTGGACAAGAAGGGGACAAGTTGAATGTTCTCAAAGAGGAAGTGGACTTGTAGAATCCAATAGAAGCAAATGAAGTCGCTCAAGAGGTTATATAGGAGAAAGAACCAAGGGTACCAAAAGGACAAGCTCAAGGAGATATATCTTGTTGAGGTATGTTAGGTATGAAGACTTTCTGAGAGAAGGATTGGGAGCAGTCCACAAGTGAACATGATTAATTTAAAAAAGGAAGAGGATATAGAGACAATGACAACTAAGGGTCATTGCATAGGTTCTAAAGAAATCCACAACAGAAGAAAAGATGCCAAGGAAGAAGGTATCAAGAGAATGGGTCAAGAGGAGTATGACAGATAATTAGTTGACATATGATTGCAACTTATTCATTTAGAGATGATGCTATAGAAAGAAGACCAGAGGTATGGTTGGATAAATAGGAATAATAAAGTGAGATGGAATTCACTACAGGTGAAGCTAAAGAAAACGATGTCTTCCAAATTGAAGGAAGAACTCAGGAAAGTTGAGTCTGAGATGGAAGTTTCATATTGTGAACCAGAACATAGAAGCATCCTTGGAGAGGATGAAGATGAAGAAAAAGAGAGACTAATTGAAAGTCTCATGGATTCTGTAAAGGTGCAGATCAATTTATGGAGGAGATGATAGTGAGGCCAAGTGGGACCAAGAGGTCTTATGTTTTTGAAATTGATAATTTGTTTTTGATTACAAGTTTTGTTGCAGATGATAGGCAATATTTTGAAACTTTTTCAAAAGTGGATGAAGCCAAATATGATGAAGAAGGTCTCTCAAGTGAGGAAAAGTTTAAAGTATTGCAGCAAAAGGAACTTATTAATGAGTTGATTAATGGAGGAAAAAATTCAATTGAAGCTGTTATGATGATGAAGGAAGAAAAATAAATGTACAAATACATTTCCATGGGACAGGATTAGAATTGCATTTTGATGAAGGAAGAAACTGAACAGTCATCATGGATTGTCGGAGAAATTGAAGAAGGAGGAGATATGCTTTCCAAAATCATAGAATCAGAACATAATTATGTTGTAAGAGAGGATGAGATGGTATCCTATAAAGGCATTCAAAATGAATATTGTATGCAGCTTGTAGCTCAGACTATAGGAGAGATAGATGTTGGTGAAGATAAAACGAGTATGCCAGAAAGAATATCAACAGAGATTCCAGAGTCTCATGATTTCGAAATTGATTATTGGTGTGTGCTTGAAGGTATTGAAGAAAGTGAATTCAAACAAAAAAATAAATATGTCATAACAAAGGAAGAGATCATATTGTCTCAAAAAGATGACCAATACCTAGAATAACTTGCTGTTGTAGAGTTGGCTAATAAAGACATAGAGAAATTTTCTGATCTTGAAAAGTATGATGAAGAGTTGGAGATGCTAGAAGATTGTATGATCAATACCAGGATTTATAAATATGATTTCTTAATGGGTACAAGAATAGACATGCTGAATTACAACATTGGATAGAATAATATAGAAGGTCAAGGCATTGAATCGTCTTGTGATGATATGATTTTGTTACAACAATCAAGTACAAGTTACTGTAGGGGAATGGATGACTCAATTGATTCTGAGGAACTTGGAATATTTTATAGCATAAATATGATTGAAGTTCCCAAAGATATAAGAAAAGAGAAGATACAACAAGTAATGGACAACAACATCATAATTCGGGCGAAGGAACAACAACAATTTCAAAGTAAACAGGTGTACCATCCAAAGGATAGACTAGAAATGGAGATTGAAGAAATGAGGATGTTGATGGTGAAGGTGTCTTAGAGAAGGAATGAGGAGAAAAGGAATATTTACATCAACAAAGAAAAGATACAAAACAAAATTAGAATACAAGTAATAGAAGAAGATTGTAGAAGCAAGGCTAGTGGAGCATTGCAGCAGAAAGTATGGAAGCCAGGAGAGTTACAGCCAACAAGAAGACAAGAAGACAACCGTGAAGCAAATGAGAAGATTCAACATAAAGTTTGGGACCTAGGAATATTGAATATTGAAGGTTATGAACAGGAGGTCATATTTCTTTCTTCTCGGGGAGTTTGATGCAGGAGCATCCTGCTCTCCATCCAAGTCCAAGTCTAATGTTTGGATCAGACCTAGGAGGGGTCTTCATTTTCTGAGTTAGTAGTTATTTGAATGAAATACTGTAAATAATCCTATGTTTTAAGTGTGATTCTAGATATGTGTTGAGTCACTAGGTGAGTGATGAGTCTATAGGGTGAGTCATGCAACCAAGTACTCGAATAGTGGGAGCATTTGATGGTTTTTTTTGGTTGAGTCATAGAGATAGGATAAGAGTGCTGCTAAATTTAGATAATAGTTGATAAACTGTAAGAGATTGTTGAGTCTTTTATGGATCTGAACCAAAATTGGTTTCATATTCCTTTTGTATAAATGTATGAGCCTACGAGGCATCAAAGGGGAGCCAAACAATGTAAATCTGGCTAAGTGTGGCCAAAACAAGGTAGATTAAGCGAAGAGGATCAGAACGCAGGTTTTGAAGCATTTGTGAATGTACAGGTCGCTTGTATTTTAATGGATAAGGAATATTTATGCATGTCTCTTTGTAAATGGATAATTGAGTATCTATGTGCCTAATTCATGAATCGATTGATCATTTGAATACTTGTACAAATGCTTGATTAATCTCTGTATATGTGTGTTATAGTCTGAAATTAGGGATTTTGAGAATTGAAGGTTGTAGAGACTGTTTGATAGATATATGTGCATGAATGCATGAGTAATTAATCTAATTTGCTATGTAATCCCTTGTATCATCGATAACTGAAAAATTGATTCCCTGTGTATATGAATCCACAAAGGTGAAGCTTAGGGTTAGCTTGGAACGAACCTGTGAAGCCAATTGGGTGAATCAAATTGAAGTTCAATTCTCTATTCAAGAGATGACGTGTAGGCTTGGTGAGAAGATCAAGTTAGGATCAAAGGAGATGGATTGATCGATCCTCTGATTAATCAATGCAGAGAGCAGATATTACATTCGCATTCATTCCATAGAGGTTGGATGGTCAAGATAAGAAGAGAGAGATTGATGATCCAAGATATTTTTTGCAAGGACAAGGTACGAGTTTGTTAAGATGCAGACAAGAAGATTTCAGATGGTGGAGATTGAGACCGAAATGATCGACAACCCATATGGTATTTTGCTGAGGTGAAATTCATAGAAGTTAGACCTCCAAAATCCAAAGTGGATGTTCCGCATTGATCATAAATCAACGGACCGGAGAATCCACAAAGAGATCGACGACTTGAAGAGCATTTCGCTCGAGTATGTGGAATAGGGTTAACGACCAAACCTGATGCGAAATATTCATTAAATTCTCCCTAAGTTCAATTAAGCCCACCATTGATCTGCCTTATTTTCGATCCAATGGTAGTAAGGAATTGTGGAAGGAGTAATTTCCAATCCAATGGTCCAAAGAGATTGCGGAAAGGGATTTTGCAAAAGATAATTGCAGAAGCCAATTTCGAGGAAGTGCGAAAAGAAGGCACCCACAATTGCAGAAGGGACGTTGTGGATGCCAATTGTAGAAGGTAGTTGCGGAAGAGATTTGTGAAGGCACGCCCGCAATTGCGGAAGGAAGGTGATTACAGAAGGTCGATTGTGGAAAGGAACTTGCAGAAAGGTAATTGTGGAAAGACTTGGATGCGTAAGCTAATTTTGGTGATTCTTCTATGTGTGGAATCAATTTAATCATGGGGAAAGTGGGTTGGATTGGTTTTGTTGATCCCACCTGCATCATTTGGTATCAGAGCATCAAAATGATATCAGAGTTGAGTTTTGAAGTTCTTCCTGATACCATCATTTGGTATCATAGCAAAGGTTTTGTTGATCCCACATGCATCATTGGATAAGCTAATTTTTGTGATTCTGCTAAGTGTGGAATCAATTTAATCCCGGGGAAAGCGGATTGGATTGGTTTTGCTGATCCCACCTCCATCAATACCGTGTTAAGTGAATATACATTTGTATTGAATTGTAATTTTATTTTCATCAAGCAGTTGGTTGAGAGTGGGATTCACTTCATTTATACATCACAAACAATCTTGATTGGATGAAGGTATGGATTGGACGATGTGAACAATCTGGTCATGGAATATCATGGGAAGGTGTGGCTTCATTGGTTAAAATAGCTCATCGCAATGGATATACCAATCTTACACAAAGGGAAATCGATTTAGCATATGGTTTAAAAGATAAGCATGCAAGCATATTAATTAGCCATACTATATAATTTTTTTCAACTATATTGATGTACACATTAATTTTTCCCCCCGTGGAGCATAACCATGCACTTAATAATAAAATCATGATGTAATATTTATGTGTATGGCTTGTTGCAGGTAAAACACCATAAGTCTATGTGGTGCAATAGTCATCAAGTTCACATGAAAAAGTTGGATGAAACAAAGAAAACATCTGATTGTGGGATAACTGCAGTATTTGAGGTGACCAATGTTTGCTCTAGAAGTGATAGACATCCACAACTCTCAGAAAATTGATACTATGGGTATTCGGAAGATATTATTCAATGTGACTTTAACTCCTTCAAATTAGTTCTATTCATTGTCAAATGGTACAGGTTACGACTGAATCAATGTGATCCCAATAGAACTATTATTGAACATGATAATGGATTTACCATGGTTAATACAAGATTGTTTGAGCCAGGAATGGAGCCCTATGTTCTTCCAAGCCAATGTGAACATGTATTTTACTCTGAGGTTCCATGTAGAGGGGGTTGGTCATTTGTTGTGAGACACGATTCAAGGGGAAGGTCGATAAAGTATAATGTAGAGGAAAATAATGTAGAGGGTATTGAAGAATAAGATGATGTTGAGGATGATCAAGATGAGTTATATGATCATGTTCCAAAGGAAGATGTCGAAGAATTAGTTGAATCAGATGATGTAGCAGATAATTTCCATCAAGATTATATCGACGATGACATGATGATCGAAACTGACATTGATGACGATGATGATATGGCCAATCCTTACAATGTTGAATCTATATCAGATGATATAGATGATGTCTTGGATGAATAATATGATGAAGTCCATTGAAGTGTATGAGATATTCCTTAATATATCTACTATATATATATGGAATTAATATTGCGATAGAATTATTGACTTGTAATGGTACGAATAAATTAATTGTTTTGAATTTTTTCTGTCATTTTCTTGTATGTTGGCATATGTTATAAGAGACATTGATTCTTAAGTATGAAAGAAAACATAATAATTTTTTTATTGTATGTTATACCTCAATATTACACATTACATATTAGTGTCGCATCCTTGCATTACCGACCTAAACGACATTTTCCCTTAAAGATCATCTGAACATCCAGAGTGAAAACCATTGACTGAATACTGAAAGCAAAACCTTTTTCTGCCATCTTCCAGCCCAACTTAGCCCTGTTTGTGAGCACTGCCGCTCCTTGCACATCTACAAGGGCGCGGTAGTTAGCACTACCGCGCGTTGCTCCTTCTCTGGGGCGCGGGTACTACCGCGTTATGCTCAGTTATAGGGGCGCGGTAGTCTGAAATTAGCCTTTTTGCCTTGGATTTTGGGATTTCGACCTTCGAGGAGATTTTGTTGGGATTACTACCTTTGGTTCGATCCTAACTCCTTCTTTGTTTAGCTGGCCTGATCCACTAAACCCTCCATAGATCCACACTTCTCTCTTGTTGGTTAGCCTTCCCATGTGCTATAAGAGAGAATCTTTCCATGGGCCAAAGAGAGGACTTTTGGGGCATCAAACCTATGATCTTGCAGCCTTGTGGAGATAGCTAGAGGAGAAGACACTTGGAGTTGGAGGATTGGCTTGGGCATCAAGCACCCTTTGTAAGTAATCTTCAAGTTGTAATGGAATAACTTGTCTTGTTTTCCCAAATCATTTGTGTTAATATTGTTTTAATGATATGATTTGTATCTCTCATAGATTTAGATCCTAACTCATGTTTTCAGACTGCTAGAGAATAGTACATGCTTGTGTTTTGGTTCCATTGTTAACAGGTTTACTTGTGAGGACTTGGAGCTTGGAGCAAATATCAAAGACAAGCGTTTGGACATAAGGTCAGTTAAAACTCCTTCTATTCTCTTCAGCATTTTAATTCTGAGATGTGTGTTAGATCTAGGAATTCAAGGTTGCATTTGTTTTGTCTGTTCTTAGCCTAGAGTTAGTTAAAGTCTACTTTAGCCTAAGGGAATTTTGACTTATCCGTAGGGCATAATTCCACATAACAAGAATGGCGACTCCGCTGGGGAATTCCCTCGCATTTGTTAACGGTTCACATCATTGACCGGTAATCAAATGGTTTCTACCATGTTCGACTTCAACACCTTGTAATCACATGGCTAGATTCGTATCGTTTGCGATCGGGTAGAAGACCCTGGGCGCACCTTTGTATCTTGATTGTGTCCAGGTTGCGATGGAGATGTCCTTTGTATTGTCACACAGATCCACTTATTGTATTGGTCGTGGCTGTGTCATTACTGTCTCATGGATCTACGCTTGTTCATAGTAGCCATGATTTGTCTACAGTCTATATCATCTCAGTACTCATGGATCTGCAATGTATTGGTCGGCAGCCATGCTTTGAGTCATTTGTTTCCGAGCATGGGAATGCCCGCCTCGGTGGTATATCTGACATTTTGTTTCTGTTTCAGCTCCTTGTTGCTCTCCTCGACGCTATCTCCGAACCATATTTGTAAAGTCTTTCGGCCATCAGTCTCTTCTGACCTCACACTTTAGGGGGCATCTGTTATACCTCAATATTACACATTACATATTAGTGTCGCATCCTTGCATTACCGACCTAAACGACAGTTTCCCTTAAAGATCATCTGAACATCCAGAGTGAAAACCATTGACTGAATACTGAAAGCAAAACCTTTTTCTGCCATCTTCCAGCCCAACTTAGCCCTGTTTGTGAGCACTGCCGCTCCTTGCACATCTACAAGGGCGCGGTAGTTAGCACTACCGCGCGTTGCTCCTTCTCTGGGGCGCGGGTACTACCGCGTTATGCTCAGTTATAGGGGCGCGGTAGTCTGAAATTAGCCTTTTTGCCTTGGATTTTGGGATTTCGACCTTCGAGGAGATTTTGTTGGGATTACTACCTTTGGTTCGATCCTAACTCCTTCTTTGTTTAGCTGGCCTGATCCACTAAACCCTCCATAGATCCACACTTCTCTCTTGTTGGTTAGCCTTCCCATGTGCTATAAGAGAGAAGCTTTCCATGGGCCAAAGAGAGGACTTTTGGGGCATCAAACCTATGATCTTGCAGCCTTGTGGAGATAGCTAGAGGAGAAGACACTTGGAGTTGGAGGATTGGCTTGGGCATCAAGCACCCTTTGTAAGTAATCTTCAAGTTGTAATGGAATAACTTGTATTGTTTTCCCAAATCATTTGTGTTAATATTGTTTTAATGATATGATTTGTATCTCTCATAGATTTAGATCCTAACTCATGTTTTCAGACTGCTAGAGAATAGTACATGCTTGTGTTTTGGTTCCATTGTTAAGGTTTTGAGATCATTCTGCCCTACGGATAAGTCAAAATTCCTTTAGGCTAAAGTAGACTTTAACTAACTCTAGGCTAAGAACAGACAAAACAAATGCAACCTTGAATTCCTAGATCTAACACACATCTCAGAATTAAAATGCTGAAGAGAATAGAAGGAGTTTTAACTGACCTTATGTCCAAACGCTTGTCTTTGATATTTGCTCCAAGCTCCAAGTCCTCACAAGTAAACCTGTTAACAATGGAACCAAAACACAAGCATGTACTATTCTCTAGCAGTCTGAAAACATGAGTTAGGATCTAAATCTATGAGAGATACAAATCATATCATTAAAACAATATTAACACAAATGATTTGGGAAAACAAGACAAGTTATTCCATTACAACTTGAAGATTACTTACAAAGGGTGCTTGATGCCCAAGCCAATCCTCCAACTCCAAGTGTCTTCTCCTCTAGCTATCTCCACAAGGCTGCAAGATCATAGGTTTGATGCCCCAAAAGTCCTCTCTTTGGCCCATGGAAAGCTTCTCTCTTATAGCACATGGGAAGGCTAACCAACAAGAGAGAAGTGTGGATCTATGGAGGGTTTAGTGGATCAGGCCAGCTAAACAAAGAAGGAGTTAGGATCGAACCAAAGGTAGTAATCCCAACAAAATCTTCTCGAAGGTCGAAATCCCAAAATCCAAGGCAAAAAGGCTAATTTCAGACTACCGCGCCCCTATAACTGAGCATAACGCGGTAGTACCGCGCCCCAGAGAAGGAGCAACGCGCGGTAGTGCTAACTACCGCGCCCTTGTAGATGTGCAAGGAGCGGCAGTGCTCACAAACAGGGCTAAGTTGGGCTGGAAGATGGCAGAAAAAGGTTTTGCTTTCAGTATTCAGTCAATGGTTTTCACTCTGGATGTTCAGATGATCTTTAAGGGAAACTGTCGTTTAGGTCGGTAATGCAAGGATGCGACACTAATATGTAATGTGTAATATTGAGGTATAACAGATGCCCCCTAAAGTGTGAGGTCAGAAGAGACTGATGGCCGAAAGACTTTACAAATATGGTTCGGAGATAGCGTCGAGGAGAGCAACAAGGAGCTGAAACAGAAACAAAATGTCAGATATACCACCGAGGCGGGCATTCCCATGCTCGGAAACAAATGACTCAAAGCATGGCTGCCGACCAATACATTGCAGATCCATGAGTACTGAGATGATATAGACTGTAGACAAATCATGGCTACTATGAACAAGCGTAGATCCATGAGACAGTAATGACACAGCCACGACCAATACAATAAGTGGATCTGTGTGACAATACAAAGGACATCTCCATCGCAACCTGGACACAATCAAGATACAAAGGTGCGCCCAGGGTCTTCTACCCGATCGCAAACGATACGAATCTAGCCATGTGATTACAAGGTGTTGAAGTCGAACATGGTAGAAACCATTTGATTACCGGTCAATGATGTGAACCGTTAACAAATGCGAGGGAAATCACCAATGATGACGATGATCCCCAAGGTATCTATAGTACATCTCAATGAAATGCGAATAAAGGAGTTGATGTCGAGCATCCGAGAGATCATTCAATCAGAGGTCATTGATGAAAACCTACTGTTGAATACGAGGAAACCTGCCATTGAGGCATGCAGGTACCAAGGTACTAGTGGTTGACTCCTAAGCCTAATTCCTGGATAGTGATTTGGTGTCGACAGGAATAGACTCGTCGAAGGTGGGCCATGATGTTTCCCACATCATCGACACGAAATCAGAACGAGAGATAGTATGGACCGATGAAACAATGGAATATGTACTGACACAAAGGGAAGGTTTGACATAAAGTGGAGGTGGACTCAAGGTAATAACCCTTTGAACATATAACGGCATGAAACAGAGCTTGGCAGCAGGGATTACTTGAACAGACAGAACCACAGGAAGTGTGAACTCATAGCAATAATGAGGATGCATGATCATAATGATGACACTATCAGCAAGACTGACTACCCAAAACAGACAAGGTGAGGATGCATGCCATGTTCAAAGGTGATGACTCACAAGCTGCCAACAAGGTAAACTTGACTCATTTTCCCATTTTCCCCCGACATGATGGACGAGTACCTCTTTGTTTTTTAACGAGCTTGAGGAGGATAACAGATGCTCGATATAGCTCATCTCATAGATGAGTCCAATCTCACATGTTTTTCGAACCTGAGAAAGGAGGGGTTCGGTCCCAAAAGTGGGTCCTTCGATGTTTGATTTTACGAGTCCAAGGAAGGAAAACTCGGTTGTCATTTCATGTTTAGAGAGTCTGAAAAGAACTAAAGAAGACTCCAACGGTCCTTTTTCGTAAGGTTAGCCTCATCGCCCGAAAAAGGGTAAAACAACGCGGAAGAGGACTCTTCCAGTCATGATTGGCTGGAGTATTCCTTTTTCGTAAGTAGTGCCCCCTAGTCCGAAAAAGGGGTAAACTACCACTAGGGAGACGATCATTCAAATCCTTTTACAAGCGTGAACGAATCAATTTCGCTTGGCAATCTTTTCAATTTTAGGGAGTCTGAAAAGAGCTTAACTATGGACTCCATGTACAACTTTGTCATGGTTGATGACCGAGTACGACAAAGGAAAAGTAAACTCGGCACAGTTCCTTTTCCGTAAATAGTCTAGCGAGGCCGGATAAAGTGATAAACCTATACTCGTTAGACACACCTTTTTACTCCAATTTGTTTAACGAGCACGATAATGGTATCAAAAGCACTCGGAATCTTTTTCATGTTTGGATCCAGAGCACGAAAAAGGAAAAAGTAAGCTCAAACCACTTTTCATGTTTTAACCAGAGCACGAAAAAAGTGAAAAGTAAGCTCAAACACCATCTTACTGTTTTTAACGAGCTCGAAGATAGGTTGGAAGAATGCTCATGATGTCTGCTTCATTTTTTAACGAGCTTGTAACAGAAAATGAACTATGCTCGGAATAATTTTCATGGTTTAATGAGCTCAAAACCTAAAAAGGAAAGTATGCTCGAAAATGTTCCCAATGGTGAACTTCTTCCCGTCATGAAATCCAAAGGTTGGTACATGCCCCCCAGCATGATTGCTGGAAGTAAGTGACTTAGCTCCAACGTGGTGTGGAGAGGCGATCGAGTTGACTTCAACGTAACTCCCAGAGGTTGAAGACATGCCCCCAAGCTTCCTTTCAGTCTCCTAAAGTATAGGCGGGTGAAAAGAAGGTTCAGGTACTAAGTCTACGAGGAGACTCGACTCAAAGGGAAAGGATATGTTTCATTTTTTAACGAGCTTGACACAGGAGTAGAACTTTGCTCAGACTACTGGTTTCATTTTTTAATGAGCTTGAAGCCAAAATTAAACTCTGCTCATGGTTAAGGCCCATTGATGGGTTCCCTCCCAACATGATGACCAGAGGTTGGTAAATGCCCCCAGCATGATTGCTAACGGCTAAACATGCCCCCCAAGCTTCGTTTCGTCTGACTACTCTTCTTCCTTACCCAAAAAATCCTGGCTACTAATCTGAATGTGTTCGCCAGGGGGGTAGGGAGAACCAGGACCAAGTGACCCAGGCAGATGAAATGAAGGTTCCAATCCTAACTCACGCGAGAGACTCGAACAAATGGAAGGGAGATCTATTTCATTTTTACACAAGCTTGAAATAGATAATAACAATGCTTGAAAGGGTTCTTTTTATTTTTTAAGGAGCTTAAAACAGAAAGAAATTATGCTCGAAGGTAATTTCATTTTTTACGCAAGCTTGAAACCGAACGTAAACTATGCTTGGGATTGGTTTCGTTTTTACACAAGCTCAAAACCAATGGTAAACTGTGCTTGAGGGTCGGTTTCATTTTTTAACGAGCTTGAAACAAAGAATAAACTATGCTCGTGGGAATCTATTTCATTTTTTAACGAGCTTGACATAGAAAGGGAACTATGCTCATAGTGATGGTTTGGTTTCATTTTTACACCAGCTTAAAACCAAAAGTAAACTATGCTTGAGGGTCGGTTTCATTTTTTAACGAGCTTGAAACAAAGAATAAACTATGCTCGTAGGAATCTATTTCATTTTTTAACGAGCTTGACATAGAAAGGGAACTATGCTCATAGTGATGGTTTGGTTTCATTTTTACACCAGCTTAAAACCAAAAGTAAACTATGCTTGGGATGATGGTTGGTTTCATTTTTACAGAAGCTTAAAACCAAAGGTAAACTATGCTTGAGATGATGGTTGGTTTCATTTTTACACAAGCTTAAAACCAAAGGAAAACTATGCTTGAGAAAATGGTTTCATTTTTTAACGAGCTTGACACCAGAATAGAACTTTGCTCCAACGTCCCCCCTCCTAGGGGGAATAAACCACTAAAACATGTGGAACATTTAGGGAAGTCTGGTGACTAGGAGTCATGCGATGAGTGGGCGTCACAAAGGAAAGCTGATCGATGGTCACAATATTCCCATGATGGGGAAAATACATCACTCGAAAGAGTGAGGACACTACAGCCTTCATGGCATGGACGTAATCGTGTCCAAGGAGTAGATTAAAATCTAAGGGACCTTGGATGACCATGACATCAATACAGACAGTTTTCCCTCCCAAAGTGATAGGTAACTGAGGAAGGGACCCTAAAGGTCCAGTAGGCCTTCTGTTGAAAGCCAGTATCTGATCAGTGACGGGCACAAGCCGAGGAGAACCTAAGGCTTGCCAAGCAGTTGAGGATAGAATACTAACAGAAGCTCCTTCATCAACTATCGTACGAAAAATTTCTTTATCGGAAACTCCTACAGATATTTGAAAAGGAACACTCGAAGGAAGACGAGATTCTGTTAGACCATTCCAATCAAAGGAAATAACCTCAGTGCTTGGAGGGGGTCTCGCGGAAACAGACAGGGTTTCCCCTTGCCGAGGACATTCTGAACCGATAAGGAAAACATCAGTGGTTTCCAATTCACTCTCTCTTGGAAGATAAGAATGAGACAAAGATTGTGTCAAGGTGACTGCTTCAGTCTGGACTTTCTCCGATGAAAGAGCGGGATCAAGTGGGGATGACAGCGACTCAATCACTTCACTCTCGGAAGGGAGAGTGGGATCAATTGCAGATGAAACTGAATTGATCACTTGGTCAACCAGCGGGGGGTCGAGGGATAGTTTACCATGGTCTGTTGGAGGCACCAGTTGAGAACTAGTAATATCTTCCAACCACCGCGAGGCTTCATCCATGCTTGGACAAAGGAAAGTACGGTGCATACCCTTGCATATCAAACAGGGATATAGGACTTTACCCTTACGACCCTTCACCAAGGGGTCACTGGTTGAGGGAGTGCCATCGACATGATGGTCAGAGGTCGACGATACGATTGGTTTGGGGTTTTTAGACCACACTTCTGACACACGGGAAAGATCAGGACAATCCTTGAGAAGGTGATCACCCTTACAAAGTTTGCAAGGGAACTTGGGCTTACGGGGTGTTTTCGTAGAATGAGTACCATTAGAGGTAACTGGTTTACGCTTGGTCTCTTTTTTATCCTTCTTCTTCTTAACTTTCCTTTTCTTCTTCTTCTTATCCACCTGATTACTAACACTATTGCTTTCGTCAGGCGAGGAAGAAGGAACGGAAGAAGATTCATCCGATGAAGAAGGAGAAGGATTAGTTTGGGATTGACTCTCTCGTGGTGGAGAGTTAACATTCGAAACATTGGGCGCAATCGGAATTACCGGATTGAATAACCATACCGGTAATCCTATGGTTAATCCAGGAAGATTCAACGTGGCAATAAAGGGAGGACCAATATCTCCAACTGGAGGAAAAGTAAAAGGTGCCCCTTGAAAAGGGGTCCCCGGATTGGTAGTCCCAGAAGGAGCATGGGTGCATGGAGGTAGATTCTCCATGAAACAAAACTAAGTGATGTGGACGAAGTCTTGTTAAAAAGAACTCAAAAACCCTCAGGCAACCGAGCGTGCGAAAGGGGAGCTAGGAAAAGACAAGGCTCACAGGCCAAAAGAGCAAGCTCAAAAAACTATACTGAGGCCGCTGCCAAAGTAAGCGAGCTGTACAACAAAACGGCCAGAATGCCAACAAGCAGCCCTACAAAGAAAAAGACCCTCTACAAGATAGCAAGCAAAACCTCCTAACTAAGAGCTGGAGACCTCAACAAATTGTATCCTTCGCAAGGTGATGAAATCCAAGTCGAACAATACAACATGAGAGACCGATATAAGAAGGATATCCCTCTACCGAAAGGGATCCTGGGTAAAAGAGCCCTAGTAGAATAGATACTAAGCTACCTCGTTCATGACACGTCGGAAAAGGTTTTGGGCACTTCAGCCTTCCGAAGAAGACAGCGATCGATGTTGCCTTAGGGCTAAGTGGAGTGCGGTATTCCACAGAGTCCGTCCGGTTCTCAATCTCGCGGCCGTTTAACCCCTGAAAGTTGGAAACAGTCAGGAGGCCCCTCCACAAACTAGCTGTGACCGTGTCAATAAGTACTAGAGGATTTTAGTTCCCTAAAGACAACGACTATGTCTCAGATGAGAATGACAAGGGGGAATTATTTTGATGCCTATCCCCGGTGTCCTACCTAACTACCAAATTATTTTGATTTCCTCAAGTGAGGTTAAAGTTGGTTTAATTAGGGAGATTAATTTTAGTGGCTGTCTTACTCACTCGGGTTATGGAAGTGCAACTTGATGGTGTTATGACGACCCAAACCATGCAAATGAAGATGAATCAAAATGAGCCTTTCTCTTCGATGAACACTAGCTAAAGTAAGGAAGAATTCTTTCCGTTCCCAATATGCACAACCCAATGCACATGCAATTTTATTTCTTTTCAAAATGATAGAAAGAAGTACCCAAAACTAACCCAAAGTAATGAAAAATTTCTTCATATGAACACCAAATGTAATGATTCTAATTCATTTCCTATCTTTTTACACTTGAAAAAGACACATCCAAGCTACGGAAAGAAAGATTCTACAAATGCTTCCAATCAAATGCAAGACAAAGAGAAGAATCTAATAATTTTGTCTAACTCAAATGCACATAAATATGAAACAAGTATTTCTTCTTTTCATGAACGTAATACCAAGAATATCAAATGATTAAATTAAAGCAAGAAGAATACTTTAGTGTTTCAATTTCATGAATATGGTAAAAGAACGACAAAATCAAGCTTCTCTTTGAACTAAAGCGGAGGCAAGGAATCAATCTTTTCAAACAATCATTAGATAGGATGTAAAGGAAATAAGATGCCAAGCAATCCAAACACGCCAAGCACACCAAACCAAAAAAAAATGATCTCAAAACCTTAATATGGGTCAAAACGACTAAAGGATGCACGATTCATGGCCATGAGGGGGAATTTTTTTTCAAAAATAGAACCCATTTCGCTTAAAAATGCAAGCAAAACACTAGTATTGATTCAAAGGGCCAACATGGATCCAAATCTCGAAAAGACCCAAAAAATAACCAAACAAACCAAATAAATACACTTTCCAGGAACTGCCGCGGGCCCGTGGGCCACCTGGGCGCGGTACTGCAAGACTACCGCGCTCTGGAAGTGGTGAAGGCGCGGTACTGCAAGACTACCGCGCTCTGGAAGTGGTGAAGGCGCGGTACTGCAAGACTACCGCGCTCTGGAAGTGGTGAAGGCGCGGTACTACCGCTCTGTAGGCAGTTACGGGGGCGCGGCACTGTGTGAACAGGGAAAGAGGCGGAAATTTGAGAAAAGATCTTGACTTTTCAAGGGTTCGCCAACCCAGAGGACTTACTGATCTGTAACAGAAGTCTAATGCAGAGAACAGGGAAGTGAATGAAGGTGAAAGAACCCAATTCTTACAATCAATGAGTGAAATTGAAAGCAAACTTCACAAGCAAAGAAAATGGATTCAAAAATCCCCAGCGGAGTCGCCATTCTTGTTATGTGGAATTCTGCCCTACGGATAAGTCAAAATTCCCTTAGGCTAAAGTAGACTTTAACTAACTCTAGGCTAAGAACAGACAAAACAAATGCAACCTTGAATTCCTAGATCTAACACACATCTCAGAATTAAAATGCTGAAGAGAATAGAAGGAGTTTTAACTGACCTTATGTCCAAACGCTTGTCTTTGATATTTGCTCCAAGCTCCAAGTCCTCACAAGTAAACCTGTTAACAATGGAACCAAAACACAAGCATGTACTATTCTCTAGCAGTCTGAAAACATGAGTTAGGATCTAAATCTATGAGAGATACAAATCATATCATTAAAACAATATTAACACAAATGATTTGGGAAAACAAGACAAGTTATTCCATTACAACTTGAAGATTACTTACAAAGGGTGCTTGATGCCCAAGCCAATCCTCCAACTCCAAGTGTCTTCTCCTCTAGCTATCTCCACAAGGCTGCAAGATCATAGGTTTGATGCCCCAAAAGTCCTCTCTTTGGCCCATGGAAAGCTTCTCTCTTATAGCACATGGGAAGGCTAACCAACAAGAGAGAAGTGTGGATCTATGGAGGGTTTAGTGGATCAGGCCAGCTAAACAAAGAAGGAGTTAGGATCGAACCAAAGGTAGTAATCCCAACAAAATCTCCTCGAAGGTCGAAATCCCAAAATCCAAGGCAAAAAGGCTAATTTCAGACTACCGCGCCCCTATAACTGAGCATAACGCGGTAGTACCGCGCCCCAGAGAAGGAGCAACGCGCGGTAGTGCTAACTACCGCGCCCTTGTAGATGTGCAAGGAGCGGCAGTGCTCACAAACAGGGCTAAGTTGGGCTGGAAGATGGCAGAAAAAGGTTTTGCTTTCAGTATTCAGTCAATGGTTTTCACTCTGGATGTTCAGATGATCTTTAAGGGAAACTGTCGTTTAGGTCGGTAATGCAAGGATGCGACACTAATATGTAATGTGTAATATTGAGGTATAACATTGTACATAGATTTTGTCGGGCTATGGGGAATTGAGAGTGATGTGGGGGGGGGGTAGATGAGCTTCCACCTTCATGTGGTTGGCCCTGTTTAGTAGAGAATATTAAATTATTCTCAAAACAAAGAAAAGATCAGTAAGGCAATGCACAATTACCATGCTAATTATTCCACCTTCATTTTTATATGATATTTCATAACCCAAAAGGTGTTCCTACTCATGTAATTGACCCCGCATATTATAATTGTCATGTTATCAATGGGGAAAACGTTGAAAGTTTTTCAATTTGTGCTTGTATGGACTGAAATTTGGCATGGTTAGACTAGACGCATGCACTAATGATGTGGAAGGGTTTCTAGACTCAAACATGACTCACACAAACAATTTGACAATCAAACAACCAAACTGTAGAATAATTAATGTACTGAACGGGGCCAACGTTGAATTTTTTTCAATTTGTGCTTGTATGGACTAAAATTTGGCATGGTTAGACTATAGGCATGCATTAACAATGTGGGAGGGTTTCTAGACTCAAACACGACTCACACAAACAATTCGACAATAAAAAAACAAACCTATTGAATAATTAATGTACTGAACGGGGCCAACATTGAAAGTATTTCAATTTGTGCTTGTATGGACTAAAATTTGGCATGGTTAGACTAGACACATGCATTGACGGTGTGGGAGGGTTTCTAAACTCAAACATGACTCACACAAAAAATTCGACAATCAAACAACAAACCTATAGAATAATTAAACAGTACATATTGTATGAAAAATCACAACAATAAATGCTCATAAACCCCATGTTATGGAACATTTATTTGGTGGATAAAAAACTACCATGAATCATTGATATTTATACATTTGTGTAGATAGTTAAAAATGAACTCTTGAATTCAATTTAGATGGAAATAAGTGACTATATGATTAATCATGCGCAACCTATTAATTTTTTTAATGGGTTGAAAATTCTTTAAATTCATGTACCGACCTCTATATGAAAATTATTTTAAAGGTGTGGAACATGAATCTAGATGTAGTGCATTTGTGACAATTACTATAGTATTGGAACCCTCATTGCACTTACAATGGATGTAAATTGCACATTTTACTATCAAACCCACCATACATGAATTCACCATATTAATCAATGCACACAATAAATATAAGCAAATCCTACCTTGAGATAACCAGCATAGATCCATCTTAAACCCATATCTATCAAGAACCGTGAGGGATCCAATTTTTTGAGGTGTACTTCTTTTTTAAAATTTAAACTCAAGAAATTTGATCTCTCTTGATTGATAGATCCGGGTTTAAGTTTTAAGTTTTTATTTTATAAACGAACATCTATTTTTTAATTACTTTTCATAATATTTTATTTTATGAACCAACATGGATTTTTTTTAAATACTTTCCATAATTTTTTTATTTTATGAGCCGACATGAATTTTTTTAATTATTTTGTTAGTAACAAACATTACATCACAAACTTTACAACATCTCCCCCATACTTACTTTACTTTACTTTACTTCTTTTTACTTTACTTTACTTTACTTTACTTTACTTCTTTTTACTTTAATGTTACAAACATTACTAATGGGTGGAAACGCGAAGGTGGGTAACACTTTGGTGAGAATCGGCGGGCGAAGAACTATAGCGGAGGTTATTCGGCCGAATAAATTTAATTGTTCGGCCGAATAATTAAACTTGTTCGGTCCGAACAAGTTTAATTATTCGGCCGAATAACTTAGTATTTATTCGGCCGAATAACAGTTAATGGGCCACCGTTAGACCTAACGGTGGCCTCGATGTATGTGCCAAGGTTTAGCCGGACGGAGGAAAGTCACGGCACTGTATTCAGTTATTCGATCGAATAAGTATTCGGCCGAATAATTATTCGGCCGAATAACTATTCGGTCCGAACAATTATTCTGCATAAAAGCTCGGTCGCGGCCATTTCTTGTCACTTTCCCGTGATCTCATGGACCCCCCCGGCGCTGATGGTGGTCCTACCTCCGCGTCGACGGTCTGCTCTGTCCCTCTTCCGCCATCCGATTCGTCGTTTCCATGTGTCGTCCATCCGCCACGCTGCGTGTATGCCTGCTGATTCGTCCTAGCTGGAGTTTTGCTGCCCCACCCCGCCTCGTCTTTCGTTTGTCCGCCACCTTCTGGTTTAGCCATCTGCATGTGATTGAGGTTTAGCCTCTCCTGCGTGTTCAATTTTATGTTTCGGCCGTTGAAAGCGATACTGTGGAGTCTGCGACCGGTGTAATGCTGTGGATGTTCGAACATTGCTGAGGTGCTGTCGGTGGCGACATATCGGCACTGTTTGTAGAGGTAAAAATGTTCTTATTTTCCTTCTGAAATTCTGTTTTTCTGTCTTTAAATTTGTTATTGAAGTTGCAATGTTTGTTGCAGGTTTTCTTAATGAAGTTGCTGTTGTGTTCGCAGGGTTTCCTTTCTTTTTCTTCGTTTGGTCTGGTTCGACTGATTCAAAATCGGCTATGGGCTCTCTTCGGCCAGATTTCAAGCCTGCTTTCGCTTCGGCTGTGTCTGAAAAAGTAAGTAGAACTTATTTGTCAAATTTGTCTGCATTCTTCTTGCATTTAATCGTTTTGTTTGATTTTTGTTTCAGCTGTGTGCATGGACTCTGCCCAAATGGGCAGAGTTAATGAACTCTGTCCAAATGGGCAGAGTCCATGCACTCTGTCCAAATGTGCAGAGTTAATGAACTCTGTCCATTTGGGTAGAGTCCATGGACTCTGTCCAAATGGGTAGAGTTCTTGTACATTGGCTAAATTGTCTGTGGAAAATGATTGAAATTTAAATATAGAGAGAAATATTGTTAGTGTCCAGTTAGTTGTTTTTTTTAAATTGTTGGATTTGCATGTGCTAAGAAATGAAAATAGAAGTAGGACACTAATTTTGTTTGTAGAGGACATATCCTATTTATTTAAAAACTTGTTTTATTCATGATCTTTGTCAACATGGACATGGACAGAGTTCATGAACTCTGTCAACATGTCCATGTTGACAGAGTTCATGAACTTTGTTGAAATGGACGAGGATAGAGTTCATGAACTCTGTCAACATGGACATGGACTGAGTTCATGAACTCTGTCTATGTTTACAGAGTGCAGAGATCAATATAGAAGTTCTATGACAAACTGTGTGGATAGATAGCTGTAGACAACTAAACTCTATTTTTGATACAACAGAACTTTAAATGGACTTTAGGTACAACGAAACTATAGGCATGAATAGGCTTTAATTTAGATGTACTATAGTAAGTTTCATGCAATTGAACAATAATAGTCAGTCATTTTATGAACCAGATTAGGTGATCTTATCCCACAATGGTATTGAGTTTTTTTTTGCAAGGGTGGCGATTCTGGTATTATGTTTTCCTTTGTTTGCAACATGGCAAACTTGGAGAACATAATACCAAGAATCATTACCGTTATCAGATTGAAATTGAAGACTATTGTCGAACATGGTCAATTGTTAAACATGTCATTTAACTCCAAACATAATACTAAGAACGGTAAAAAAAAATTTATTCAATGGAATAATGAGAATAGTTGTAGATGTAATTTATGTTTTGAGTATTAAAATGTTTTGATTAAATTATTAATTTAAGAAGCTGAAAATTGTCATAAAAAAAGGCAAATTTGGAAGACATTTCAACTCAAAACGTAATACATGAATTGTCAATTTTTACTTTATTTTGTGCAATAATGAAAATATTTGAAGATGTAATTTATGTTTTAGGTATTAAAATATCAATTAAGTTATTAATTTAAGATTGAGGTTAGAAGTTAAAACAGTTTCATGACCTCGTTCTTGACATAAAGAAATCAACCCTTCACTTAGTACCTAACTATATTGGTTCCATTCATTTTAAACATCAAAAACACTTAGAAAATTGGTACATTAATTCGTCACACATCTAACAATATTAGCTATACTCTTTTTGAGAACTATTAGATGATAAATTAGGTAAATCTAGGTCCTTGTTAAGTAACTTAGTCTCTTTAGTAGTTAGGTTTTAGAATTCATAGAATTAACATGTAGGATTTGAATATGTAATTAGTTGATATTTGTGTTTTAAGTGTAGGCATTATATATCAAATGGAAAGAGAGGATTCTTTGAGGCGAAAACGTAGGAGGTCTTCACAAACTTCTGGGGTTGGTGTTACGAGTGGTAGTCGGAGGTTGTCAACCTCTCCTCGAGATTCTAATTTATTGTATAGTTCGCATCGACGAGATGAAAGGGGTACAAATGATTCCCCTATATCTTCTGTGGGAGAACGTCGATCTCGACCCTCTATCGGTATATGAATATCGATCTTTTGACATTTATATGCAAATTGTATATTTGTGTGTGAAAAATTTGTATTTGTGTTTAAATACGACTTTTTTTTCATTTGAAGCAGAGCATGGTTTGGAAGATGCTTCTAATTCTGTAGGGAGGGAAGTAGAGCAAGAAAGGGAGACAGAAGAGGGTACAGAGCAAGGTTCTCAAGAGGCTCACCATTCTACACGAGGTGATGATGGTCGAGCTAGGACTCAATATGTTGAATTAACTGAGGGTTGTACACCCATTACAACATATCCATCTGACTTACCTCAGGAGCTTCCATGGGAAGGTGGTGATCATCAAATGACTCTTGAAAGATGTAGATCCCACTATGAGAAGTTGGCAAATGATTTGTCTACTATGGATCTCCCTCCAGAGAGTAAACAAAGTTTGTAGATTGTCTTGGGATCATTGCAAAACTTCATTCAGGCATATGAGAATCTCGGACCAACTACAGATGGTTTTGTAGATTTGATGCAAAGACGAAGGGAACAAGTGATGGGTCCAGACAAATGGAATGTTGTGAAGGAGAGAGTGACAAAAGAACAGGCCAAATCAATGTTTAATTTCAAAGAAGGTCTGAAAAAAGAAATGTTGAAAGTGCAATATTTCAAGCATCCTCATCTTGCACATCTACTTTATGATCGGTTTCTTGCAGCTTATGGTCGATTTCCGTGGAACGATGAGGTTTCACAATATTTTGCTAGATTTTTTTATGCTGAGTTTTTTTTAAATATGAAGCCAGACTATACAGATGTTCATTCAAAATTTTATGGAGTTGGAAAGGGTCGAATATATGATCGAGAAGGTGCATTTAGAGATCCTGCAACTCTTCGACCTCCACCCCAGATATCTCGTCCACCTAGGTTGGTGGCATTAAAATCAGAGATAGAGCCCACATCTCAACTTGGGACAATTGCAAGGAATTTTGTTGGCGATGGTTTATCGTCAGCATTAGTCGGAGTGGATGTGGGATTGGTTCGAGAAAGGGCTCGTTCTGCTATTCGTCAAAAGTTTGTTTACAAAACTGATGATGAGATAGATGGAATGAGCATTGAAGATCTCAGGGCATATGCGAAGGTTTGTCGAGACCTAGCGGCAAATGTGATATCCAATGACACATCAAGTTTGGGAGAGGTTTGTTGACTATGATATGACTTGATCTTAATTAAATATTTTATTTATTTTGAATTGATTTTTTTTGTTACATTAACTGAATGATAAATTATGTTTTTTGATGTAAAGTAATAGGTACATTATGTAAATGTTTAAATTGGTTGCAGTTTTCGAGATTGATGAACGAACATTCTTTCCACATTTCAACTAGTGAAAATCTAGAGAGAGAGGTACATATTTATTATTAACATATTTGTAATTATGTTTGAATTTGATATATATATATATTATTATTTTTTGAATGTTAATTTAACTATGCATCTTATTGTTAATTTGACTTATACGTGTAGGTTTCTTTAGATACGAACTTTATAAATGATTTACCATCTATTGTGAGCTAATGTTTTTTAATCTTTTTGTTTTAGTTTTAAGTTAATTGGCATAGTAATTTTTTTGGTTTGCATTATGTTTTATTTATTAATACAACTTAAATTTTAGGGGAGAGATATAGGTTCTTTGCTTAATGGAGCAGATATTGGTAGAGAGGTAATTTCGTTGAGTGCTTTAATTTTGTTTATTGTTTTAATATTTTATTTTTTATGGATTTAGATTTATGAGATCTTTATAAATCCAATAAGCAGGATCTGCGGAAACTCTTTATAATTGCGAGCCAAAATATTCAACACATTGATCTTTTAAACAAAGCTTGCCAATAATTCCCATTAAGATAAATGCAACAGCTATCAGGCAGATGATCAATATGATGATAAACATTCTTCAAATTACAGACTCTAGTGGATCGGCTTCGGACAGCGAAGCTCGTCACCACAGCACTCCGACTTTGCCTAAGCACAATGTCCTAAGTCCTTTTAGCTTTCACTACTTCCTGAAGGCATGTAGTTAATTGCAGGCTCCTGGGAACATCAGGATATGCTTACTAGCACCCTTACTTGACTCTTTTTACAGGGTCGAGTCTTCGGCTTTCTGTTGCAGTATTATACCACAGTGGGAAACCTGCAGAGCATATTTGCCTCGGCTCTCACACAACCTACTGACTGTCGAGCGGACTACTTGCTTAGACGACACCTAGACTCAGTTGCAGAGCGGACTACTTGCTCATGCGACTCAAACCAAATGAACCGAATGAATTACAATGAGCCCGGAGGCTTTCTTTTATAGCTCTCTATCCGGTAGACCGGTTACCACTGACTTACACTAACCAGTCGAAAAGAGAGATTCCCGGGGCATAGTGGGGACCGCCACTATGTTATCTCGTCCCTTAGAGGCTCGGCCATATGGGGACCCGGTACATCTGACTCGATAGACCGACAGCTGACTGACATAAAGTTATTCTACTGGCCGACAAACATGGGCCATTATTATTACGTCAACATGATTACAAGCATCTCGGTACAAAAGTAAACCGAGGGAATCAAAATAACTTTCGGCGAGCATGGCTGACAAAACAATATGGAGAGGCCCACCAACGGCTTCCACTAAATATGTACAGCAGATTCTCTCACGGACCAGAGAACTTCATTCCCGGAAAACTGTCACGGGCAATTTCATGGCATGTCATATCCAGAACCGCAAACACACATTGTTGTGCCATCAGGGCCTGGCACACCGCCACACACGCAGTCAAGACAACCTTCATCATAGAGGTTTTCTTCAAGTTCACGCCTGGCTATTTCTTCATCAATGTAGTTAGGCTGTGACTTTGTGAACCTCCAATATTCATTCTCAGGAAATTCTTCAAACATGTCTGGATATAAGAGGTCTCCAAAACATCTTTCAACATCTGAACCTCTGAGATACTCATTAGGTCCAAATACAAATTCAGAAGCAAATTGGGACTCAACTCTGTAGTTTAATGGGAGAGTTCGTCTGTGGACTTTAGTATCCAGTCTTCTGCCATTGCAATCTCTCTTGATGAATTTCTGAGTTACATTAACAACATAATCCAATGGAGTATACCTGCCTCCATGGTGTCTTAACTTGAATTTGAACCACTGATTGTGATGATCAGCGGCCTGCATGTCTGCCTCTAAGTGCAGAATAAAATTAGCCTTCCTGTCTACCCATTCAACTCTAGGGCAAAACTTTTCCAAGAAAATATGAGTCCATCCGGACCATTTTCTATACTTCATATTACCGGGATCTGCACAGATGATAACAGAAGTTTGTTCTCTGCAGAATTGCAGAATCAAATTATAAGTTGTCCATGTCAAGTCTCCTTGACCTAGATCAATATACCAGATATCTCCTTCTAGTTCGCTGTTGCAATCAATCCAAACTTCTTTGCAGTCCTTCAATTTTTCTTGGGCTTTCTGGAGTCCTTTGAACGCTGCTTTTTCCCATCTCTCCAGAATCTTAAGCTTACAGGGGCTTTCCTGAATTTCTTTTACCAGTGTGAGGCTAAGAAACTTTTCAGCTTCTTCATGATCAGCATAGTCCAGCAACTGCTGGCGTTCTTATTCTGAAATGTCTTTATCCCATGGGGCTAGGAATAAAGAACCCGGGGGAGCTCGGAGAGCTTCTTCTTCTTCTTGAAATGGAGCTTTTCCTTTATCAGGAACTATTCTGTCTCTCATATAACTTTGTTTCTGGTCAGAACCACCAGAACCAGAACCACCGGCACCTGAAGAAAACATATTCAGACTGGGCAATTTTTCCTACACAGTCTCCCGTGTCAACATATCAGCAAGACAATTTAAATAACCAGGCTTATAAACAATATCATAATCAAAATTGCTAAGCCAAAGAAACCATTTCAGAATCCTGCTGCTGTTTTCTGCCATTAAATTCTCATTCTTAAATATGCCGGGCATAATCTTCAAATCTGTTCTAATAATGAATCTAACAGGTTTAAGATATAGAATGAAGTGATTGACAGTCTTTTTAACAGCCAAAATCTCTTTATGACTACTCGGATAGTTCAATTCAGCTCCTTTAAATGAACCAGATGCATAACCACAAATATTTGATTTACCATCAAATTCCTCAAGTAGTACACCACCCCAAGTTGTACTAGATGCATCGGTTTCTATTATTAGATTACCAGTCCCTTGAGGAAGATTGAGGGCTGGCAGTTGCTTTACTTTGGCTTTAATTTGCTGAACAGCCAAAGTCATTTGATCAGACCACTGAATGGGCTTCTTCTTAAGCCTTTGCTGCAGGCAGTGAATATCAGCAGCTTGTCCTTTGTAAAAAGGTCTGATATAATTCAAGCAACCTAGAAATCTTTGTAACTGGGTCTTTTCTAAAATTTTATCAGGAAAATGCTCGAAGGATTGCAATACGTGATTTTGCAATATAACCTGACCAGCTTTGATATGAAGACCCAAAAATTCAATTTCAGTCTTACCTATCTCCATTTTGCTTGCAGATAAGACTAACCCATGCTTAAAGACCAAATCATAAAACTGCTGAAGATGTTTTAGATGTTCCTGAAGATTTTTAGAACAAATTAGAATATCATCTATAAAAACTGCTAACCAAGGAATGTCTCTAAAAATATATTCCATCCTCTTTTGGAATTCAGATGGAGCATTATTAATCCCAAATGGTAGCACCTTCCACTGATATTGTCCATGTGGAACAACAAAAGCAGTTTTGTATCTGTCCTTTGCCTCTATACCAATCTGATAAAAACCAGACTTGAGATCAAACTTACTGAAGATAGAACATCCAGTTATTTTCTATAAAAGGCTTGCTTTATCAGGTAAAGGATACCTGACTTTCTGCAGAACAGCATTCAATGGTTTAAAATTTACCACAAGCCTTGGCTTACCTCTTTTCTGCTCACTATGCTTGTTAACAACAAAAGCTCTACAAGCCCAAGGGCTTTTTGAAGGCTCAATCAATCCTTTACTCAAGAGCTCTTGAATCTCTTTAGAACATAATTCCCTTTCACTAGGGCTCATCAATCTAGCAGAGGATTTCATAGGTTTGATCTTTTGAAGAGGATCAAATGGCAAAGAAACAAAGTATTTCTCTCTGGTCCAAAATGCATTAGGACTTTCAGAACAACAATCCTTTTTTAACCTTTCAGTAATCCCTTCAAGATATTTCTCACTATTGAGTTGAGCAAAAGATATGCACCTCTCCATTTTATCTAATGAGACTTTTGGTTGGGATTGACTCTGAGATTGTTGCATAATAGGCTTACACTGTGGTTTAAAGGTATGACTCAAAGGCATGATTACAGACTGATTATTCACTGTACACTGAAACAACATTTTTTGAGTATCTATTGAAAAAGGACTAATAGAAACCAAAAAATCAGAACCTAGAACACAATCTTCTTTGACAGCATCTAATCTAAATAAGGAAATAGAGCTATTTACAGAAGACAAAGATATTGGAAAATCTTTTACTTTCCCAGTCAGAAAAACAGGAGTTCCTTGAATTGCAGAACCAAATTCTTTAGTATCTTCCCAATAAAATTGTGGAAGTGCATTCCCTTTGGCTAAATTGAACTGACATCCAGAATCTATCAGGCATTGTACTAGGTAGGGTTTAAATTCAGAAGGACAGAATGTTAATGTGATGAAAAGCTTAGGGCCGGAGACAGCACCCAAAAGGCTCAGGCTTTGAGACTTGGGAGAGGGAGAATGTTCAGGGGTTCTTACAGGGGATTCTTCTTTTGGACTTTCAATTTCCTTATGACCACAAACCCTTTCAATTTCATTGGACAGTTCATCTTCTGATGACTGATCTTTCTCCATTAAAAGAATAGTCAAAGCATTCTTTATCTCATCTGCCTCTTTAACCAATTTCCTTATTTCATCCTGTTTACTTTTCAACTTATTCTTCAGCATCCTTTCTCTGTCTGATCTGTGTGCTTTCCTGTCAGCATGACCACTAGGGTATTCTTTATAAAGATCTGCAGGGTTAAAAGTTAATTGTAACTTTTCCTTACCCTTTTCCTTGCTTATATTTTGAAGCTGAGCTTGCAAAGCTTTCTTTTCATTTCTAAGCTCAGTTCTTTCTTGATGTCTATAAATGGGAATAGAAGATAACTGCAAATCAATTGAAGCAATTCTTTTTTCAATATGTACAGGAGAGATTGTTCTGGAAAACATATACAAGTTAAAAACAAAATTCAGGGAGATCAAATTGATGGAGTGCCAGATCAATTTGATCTCCCTGAATTTGATTTTAACTTGTATATGTTTTCCAGAACAATCTCTCCTATACATATTGAAAAAAGAATTGCTTCAATTGATTTGCAGTTATCTTCTATTCCCATTTATAGACATCAAGAAAGAACTGAGCTTAGAAATGAAAAGAAAGCTTTGCAAGCTCAGCTTCAAAATATAAGCAAGGTAAAGGGTAAGGAAAAGTTACAATTAACTTTTAACCCTGCAGATCTTTATAAAGAATACCCTAGTGGTCATGCTGACAGGCAAGCACACAGATCAGACAGAGAAAGGATGCTGAAGAATAAGTTGAAAAGTAAACAGGATGAAATAAGGAAATTGGTTAAAGATGCAGATGAGATAAAGAATGCTTTGACTATTCTTTTAATGGAGAAAGATCAGTCATCAGAAGATGAACTGTCCAATGAAATTGAAAGGGTTTGTGGTCATAAGGAAATTGAAAGTCCAAAAGAAGAATCCCCTGTAAGAACCCCTGAACATTCTCCCTCTCCCAAGTCTCAAAGCCTGATCCTTTTGGGTGCTGTCTCCGGCCCTAAGCTTTTCATCACATTAACATTCTGTCCTTCTGAATTTAAACCCTACCCAGTACAATGCCTGATAGATTCTGGATGTCAGTTCAATTTAGCCAAAGGGAATGCACTTCCACAATTTTATTGGGAAGATACTAAAGAATTTGGTTCTGCAATTCAAGGAACTCCTGTTTTTCTGACTGGGAAAGTAAAAGATTTTCCAATATCTTTGTCTTCTGTAAATAGCTCTATTTCCTTATTTAGATTAGATGCTGTCAAAGAAGATTGTGTTCTAGGTTCTGATTTTTTGGTTTCTATTAGTCCTTTTTCAATAGATACTCAAAAAATGTTGTTTCAGTGTACAGTGAATAATCAGTCTGTAATCATGCCTTTGAGTCATACCTTTAAACCACAGTGTAAGCCTATTATGCAACAATCTCAGAGTAAATCCCAACCAAAAGTCTCATTAGATAAAATGGAGAGGTGCATATCTTTTGCTCAACTCAATAGTGAGAAATATCTTGAAGGGATTACTGAAAGGTTAAAAAAGGATTGTTGTTCTGAAAGTCCTAATGCATTTTGGACCAGAGAGAAATACTTTGTTTCTTTTCCATTTGATCCTCTTCAAAAGATCAAACCTATGAAAGCCTCTGCTAGATTGATGAGCCCTAGTGAAAGGGAATTCTGTTCTAAAGAGATTCAAGAGCTCTTGAGTAAAGGATTGATTGAGCCTTCAAAAAGCCCTTGGGCTTGTAGAGCTTTTGTTGTTAACAAGCATAGTGAGTAGAAAAGAGGTAAGCCAAGGCTTGTGGTAAATTTTAAACCATTGAATGCTGTTCTGCAGAAAGTCAGGTATCCTTTACCTGATAAAGCAAGCCTTTTACAGAAAATAACTGGATGTTCTATCTTCAGTAAGTTTGATCTCAAGTCTGGTTTTTATCAGATTGGTATAGAGGCAAAGGACAGATACAAAACTGCTTTTGTTGTTCCACATGGACAATATCAGTGGAAGGTGCTACCATTTGGGATTAATAATGCTCCATCTGAATTCCAAAAGAGGATGGAAGATATTTTTAGAGACATTCCTTGGTTAGCAGTTTTTATAGATGATATTCTAATTTGTTCTAAAAATCTTCAGGAACATCTAAAACATCTTCAGCAGTTTTATGATTTGGTCTTTAAGCATGGGTTAGTCTTATCTGCAAGCAAAATGGAGATAGGTAAGACTGAAATTGAATTTTTGGGTCTTCATATCAAAGCTGGTCAGGTTATATTGCAAAATCACGTATTGCAATCCTTCGAGCATTTTCCTGATAAAATTTTAGAAAAGACCCAGTTACAAAGATTTCTAGGTTGCTTGAATTATATCAAACCTTTTTACAAAGGACAAGCTGCTGATATTCACTGCCTGCAGCAAAGGCTTAAGAAGAAGCCCATTCAGTGGTCTGATCAAATGACTTTGGCTGTTCAGCAAATTAAAGCCAAAGTAAAGCAACTGCCATCCCTCAATCTTCCTCAAGGGACTGGTAATCTAATAATAGAAACCGATGCATCTAGTACAACTTGGGGTGGTGTACTACTTGAGGATTTTGATGGTAAATCAAATATTTGTGGTTATGCATCTGGTTCATTTAAAGGAGCTGAATTGAACTATCCGAGCAGTCATAAAGAGATTTTGGCTGTTAAAAAGACTGTCAATCACTTCATTCTGTATCTTAAACCTGTTAGATTCATTATTAGAACAGATTTGAAGATTATGCCCGGCATATTTAAGAATGAGAATTTAATGGCAGAAAACAGCAGCAGGATTCTGAAATGGTTTCTTTGGCTTAGCAATTTTGATTATGATATTGTTTATAAGCCTGGTTATTTAAATTGTCTTGCTGATATGTTGACACGGGAGACTGTGCAGGAAAAATTGCCCAGTCTGAATATGTTTTCTTCAGGTGCCGGTGGTTCTGGTTCTGGTGGTTCTGACCAGAAACAAAGTTATATGAGAGACAGAATAGTTCCTGATAAAGGAAAAGCTCCATTTCAAGAAGAAGAAGAAGCTCTCCGAGCTCCCCCAGGTTCTTTATTCCTAGCCCCATGGGATAAAGACATTTCAGAAGAAGAACGCCAGCAGTTGCTGGACTATGCTGATCATGAAGAAGCTGAAAAGTTTCTTAGCCTCACACTGGTAAAAGAAATTCAGGAAAGCCCCTGTAAGCTTAAGATTCTGGAGAGATGGGAAAAAGCAGCGTTCAAAGGACTCCAGAAAGCCCAAGAAAAATTGAAGGACTGCAAAGAAGTTTGGATTGATTGCAACAGCGAACCAGAAGGAGATATCTGGTATATTGATCTAGGTCAAGGAGACTTGACATGGACAACTTATAATTTGATTCTGCAATTCTGCAGAGAACAAACTTCTGTTATCATCTGTGCAGATCCCAGTAATATGAAGTATAGAAAATGGTCCGGATGGACTCAGATTTTCTTGGAAAAGTTTTGCCCTAGAGTTGAATGGGTAGACAGGAAGGCTAATTTTATTCTGCACTTAGAGGCAGACATGCAGGCCGCTGATCATCACAATCAGTGGTTCAAATTCAAGTTAAGACACCATGGAGGCAGGTATACTCCATTGGATTATGTTGTTAATGTAACTCAGAAATTCATCAAGAGAGATTGCAATGGCAGAAGACTGGATACTAAAGTCCACAGATGAACTCTCCCATTAAACTACAGAGTTGAGTCCCAATTTGCTTCTGAATTTGTATTTGGACCTAATGAGTATCTCAGAGGTTCAGATGTTGAAAGATGTTTTGGAGACCTCTTATATCCAGACATGTTTGAAGAATTTCCTGAGAATGAATATTGGAGGTTCACAGAGTCACAGCCTAACTACATTGATGAAAAAATAGCCAGGCGTGAACTTGAAGAAAACCTCTATGATGAAGGTTGTCTTGACTGCGTGTGTGGCGGTGTGCCAGGCCCTGATGGCACAACAGTGTGTGTTTGCGGTTCTGGATATGACACGCCATGAAATTGCCTGTGACAGTTTTCCGGGAATGAAGTTCTCTGGTTCGTGAGAGAATCTGCTGTACATATTTAGTGGAAGCCGTTGGTGGGCCTCTCCATATTGTTTTGTCGGCCATGCTCGCCGAAATTTATTTTGATTCCCTCGGTTTACTTTTGTACCGAGATGCTTGTAATCATGTTGACGTAATAATAATGGCCCATGTTTGTTGGCCAGTAGAATAACTTTATGTCAGTCAGCTGTCGGTCTATCGAGTCAGATGTACCGGGTCCCCATATGGCCGAGCCTCTAAGGGACGAGATAACATAGTGGCAGTCCCCACTATGCCCCGGGAATGTCTCTTTTCGACTGGTTAGTGTAAGTCAGTGGTAACCGGTCTACCAGATAGAGAGCTATAAAAGAAAGCCTCCGGGATCATTGTAATTCATTCGGTTCATTTGGTTTGAGTCGCATGAGCAAGTAGTCCGCTCTGCAACTGAGTCTAGGTGTCGTCTGAGCAAGTAGTCCGCTCGACAGTCAGTAGGTTGTGTGAGAGCCGAGGCAAATATGCTCTGCAGGTTGCCCACTGTGGTATAATACTGCAACAGAAAGCCGAAGACTCGACCCTGTAAAAAGAGTCAAGTAAGGGTGCTAGTAAGCATATCCTGATGTTCCCAGGAGCCTGCAATTAACTACATGCCTTCGGGAAGTAGTGAAAGCTAAAAGGACTCAGGACATTGTGCTTAGGCAAAGTCGGAGTGCTGTGGTGACGAGCTTCGCTGTCCGAAGCCGATCCACTAGAGTCTGTAATTTGAAGAATGTTTATCATCATATTGATCATCTGCCTGATAGCAGTTTCATTTATCTTAATGGGAATTATTGGCAAGCTTTGTTTAAAAGATCAATGTGCTGAATATTTTGGCTCGCAATTATAAAGAGTTTCCGGAGATCCTGCTTATTGGTATCAGAGCCAGTGAGGTTTATTCTCAAGTTTTCTGGTATTATCTATACTCTGCTCTTTTATATGATGCATGTGTGACAGTAAGATTTTATCTTGGCTGCATTTATTTCAAATACTCTGTGAACAAATGTATCTTGTAGGCAGTGGAAACGACTGCTGAGGAAATTGTAGGGACTATTGGGGTGTAAGCGTAGTGTGGAAGTCAGAGTAGCAGTAAGGCCTGAGGGAAGGGGAGTAAGACTACATAGTTTCCCACAGCGTAGAAGCTAGGACTCACCTCATTTCAAATGGATCCCACAATGGATACAGTTCCCCTAGCAAATTTAGAGTGTCAGTCAGCCAATGACACAGAAGTCTCACATGCAGAAAGAAGGTCTAGTTCTTTTCAGCCTTCTACTTCAGATGATTCGTCATATATCACCATAGATGACCAGAACCCAACAGCCAACTGGGAATTGCCTCAGATTTTACCCCGTGATGTATACAGACTAAAGTGGTGGAATTTTCATACAGCTACTCAGATAAAAGTTTCAAGCATAGATATTTCTTTTACTGATGAACAAGAGCCTATTCATATTTCTCTTCTTGATAAATCTCAGATTGATTGGGCAAAAGAAAGACATTTTAAATATGCACATTTCGGCGCTGTTAAATTAGGATTAGGTCCACTTGTCCGTCCTAGATTACAAGTCTCTTCTTTATGTTGTGTTGTTGATACTCGTCATAATAAATTTTCTGATGCTGTTATTGAAGGGTTTACTGCACCACTGCACGATGGTCCTGCTTTCGGTACTGTGTATCCTCGTTTTTCTGTTAGTCTTGACGACCCACACATATATGATATTCTCAAAGCATATATCTTACCCAAAGGTTTCGATATGTTGTCTGGTTCTAAAATCATTCAGTTAAAAGGTGGTGTCTGTGTAAGGTTTGGAAATGATACTTTACCCCAGTTACAATCTCATGTCGCCCAGAGTTCTGCAGACTGCAGCGTGGTGGAAACACCAACTGCAAAATCCAAAAATGCTATTCCCATAACGTTTAATTGGACTGGCATTAAGTATCCCCAGTCATGGGAACTTAAATATACAGAACTAAGGCATCAAGAAAGGGTAAAAGCCGTAATGAACCCAAAGCCTTTGATTTTTGATGAAGCTTCTTCATCCTTCAGATCACCCCATCCTGAACCAATCCCCATAATTGGTCCTCCTTTGATCAGATCTGCGTCAACATCATCTTATAATGCTGCAAGACGTCAAGCATTATCTAATCAGTTAAGTAGGCAGTCATTAGAAGAACCAATTCCGAATCAACCTGTAAATACTGAATCTTTTTCTGGTTTGTCTGATTTTGAACATAAAGGTCATCATGCAGAATGTTCTGCCTGCAAAAAGATAAAACAAAAACTTTTGCAAAAAGAGAAACACCAGAATTTGCATGAGTATCCTAGTCTTGGAATGTTTTCCAGTTTGCCAAGAGCTAGAGCTGAATCCGAATCTACCAATGCCCATGGCCAAAGATCGTTTAATCCTGGTAGAAATCTCCCTGAAACCTCCTTCAGGCAGTATTCTTCTGATGGACAGACCAAAAGAGAGTTTATATCCACAAAGGCCACACCATCTAATCAATCTGTATCAGATGAGGTAAAGTTAACAAATTGGACAAATTTGCAGTTAAAATGTACTGCAAATAATCTTGATGATATGGCAAATGATATCCAGCTTCTAAAAGCTAACTGTGTTGCACAGGGAAAACAGTTAGAAACAGTCATCACTAAATTAGCACTTCTTGACCATCTGTTGCATGATACAACAGAAATTGAAAAGGCTATTTCAGTAGCTTCTGATAAGCTACAAAAGAGAATAGATGTTCTAGCAGAATTAACATCTAGAACACAGGAACTAAAAAAGAAAGAATATGTAGTTCCTGACCAAGTATTGAGATTAGCTAAAAAGGGTCACTCCAAATCGGTTTCCCTAGGTATGTTAAATTCTCAAGATGTTGATAACAGACCTGAGTGGGATTTTGGAGCTAGTGATGCTGAAAAACAAGATATCATTGAATGGATTGATGCATTTAAGAATTTTAAGCCTGTCCTAGATCCTAAACATATTGGAGATTTAAACATGATGTCAGCAGAGTCTTCAAGCAGATTAAGGATAGGATCTCAGCCACACAATGAAGGTTTTGACACCCACATGCCAGATGCTCAGGGTATTTCTGTAGCCCCTAAAATCTATAGCTTTGGTGTCAATAATCTGAACAATTTAATTTCTCAGATGCCTGAACAACCAGTCTTGAATATCCAGTGTCAGACAAGAGAAGAAATAAAAAATGCCTTACAGTTGCTAACTCATTGGCTTATTTATAAGAAGCAACAAGACCACAATGTTACAGCACAAATGCTAGGAGCACAATTAGTTGCTGGTCTTTCAGGTTTGGCATATGAATGGTGGAGGTGGTTACCTCAAGAAGCAAGAAATGAGCTGTTAGCAGCAAATGATTCTGATGAGCAAATCATCTCTGCTTTAAGTAGAGAATTTTATGGCCCTGAAGATCAAGAAGACTATGATCATTTAGCATCCATGTATATGTCAGCTAGGCTATGTGATCTAAGCAAAACAGAAGAATATTTCTGCTACATGCAGAAATTATTAATATCTTCAGGTAAGTCCGGCAATGAAGCCTATCTTAAGCATTATCTCAGAAGCTTTCTAGGACATGTTCCAGATGCAGTAGAGAAAGCATTAAAAGATAAAAATATTCCTCTTAGGTCTTTATCTCTTGCTCAGTTACATAATCACATTTTAGAAACATGGCAAGAACATTGTCTGTTTAAGAGAGTAGATAAAGATTTTAAGCGGCATCAGCAAATGTTTTCTGCTTCATTCTGCAAAGAGGTTGCTAAACTGCCTGATTGGGGCTGTGGAGCCCACAACAGAGGCCATTTAGGTAAAGAAGGCTGTCATTGTAAAAAGAAAAAGAAGTATTTCACTTCTGAAGGAAGATATCACCTAGATAAACCTTATAAGCACAAATCTAAGCATTCAAAATAAAAAAAGTTCAAAAAATTTCATAAGAGATTTGTGAGAAGAAGAACAGAAAAAGGATCTGGTGATACATGTTTTATTTGTAGTAAGAAAGGACATTGGGCTTCCAAGTGTCCTGATAGAAAATCTAAACCCAGATTAGCTGCTTTATGTACAGAGTTAGATCCACAATGGTGGGATTTGTATAAAGTTTCTACTAATACTCCTTCTCCCTCCGGAGAAATTATTTATTCACCTGATTCTGAATCTGACGAAGATGATTATGATTCTTCTACAGATGATATTCCTAATTTTGCTAAATGTGATCCCGAGTCTTGTACAGATTCCGACACGGAACCACATTTAGGGTGGTGTGGAGTGCCAGATCAATTTGATCTCCCTGAATTTGATCTTATATATGTTGCAGCTTGGGTCTTTCAAATCTTTTGGAGGCAAAGGAAAACTCCTTTGGAGGATGGTGGTGGACAAGCATTTGGAGAATTTGATGTAATATTGTTAATATTTGAATTGTTTTTGATATATAAGTTAATATTCTAAGTTTTTTATTATAGTTTAAATAATTTAAATGATATTCATAATTTTTTTTTATACATGTTGCAGGGTGGGTTGAGTCCAGGGGGAGGCCCGAGTGGAGGATAGCATGGTGGACATTTTATTTTTATAGCATGGTGGACATTTTATTTTTATAGCATGGTGAACAATTTTTTTTTGTTGATATGCATCTAGATTGGAAACAGTTGTTTTGTACATGTTGAGGAGATTTATTTTTGGACTAGATATATACATATATTGGGTACATTGAACTTGCATGTTCACATGTGAGTATTTTTTTGTAGATTATATACATGTTCTTTGAACTTACATATTCGTGGATCTTGGTTCAAATGATTTAGTTTATTTTTGCTTATTTGACATATTTGGTGTGATTTAAAGGTTAGAATATATATGTATTTGCATGTAAAAATGAATGTTACGAAATGTTATTTAGGAAGTTTAAGAAATGTTATTTAGGAAGTTTAAGAAATGTTATAAAAGTTTTGATGAAAATATGGATGAACTAGGAATTTTAAAATGAATGTTAAGAACATGAATTTGTCAAATTTTGTAATGTTATAGCTTTGAAAGAGATACATCCAGATGAATTAGGAAGTTTAAAAGTGAATGTATATGTTGAGTTTAAATTTTATGGATGTTAGGAAGTTTATGAATGTGTTAAAGTTTTGATGGAAATATGGATGAACTAGAAAGTTTAAAAATGAAATTTAAGAACATGAATGTTAAAACTTTGAATGTTATGAAGTTTTAGGAATGATAGAAAGTTTAAATGAGACATACTTGGTGTGATTTAAAGGTTAGAATATGTATGTATTTGCATGTAAAAATGAATGTTAAGAACATGACATTTAGGTTAAGAAATGTTATAAAAGTTTTGATGGAAATATGGATGAACTAGGAATTTTAAAATGAATGTTAAGAACATGAATTTGTCAAATTTTTGAATGTTATATAGCTTTGAAAGAGATACATCCAGATGAATTAGGAAGTTTAAAAGTGAATGATAACGGTTTTTTGTTTGAATGATAACGGTTTTTTTCAATGAATGTTTGAAACATTGAAACATTTGATAAGTGCAATTTAAAGTTTGGAAATGTTAAATTTGTAAAATATTTTCATTTTTGTTATGTTGAGAAATGTTATGGAAAGAATGAACGTTGAGAAAGTGTTGAACTGTAAAAATGAAGGTTTAAAATGAACTAAGAAATGGGATGTTAAAATGTAAAGAAATGAAATGATAGAAATTTTTGATAGAAATATGAAGTTTTAATAGGTTTAATATTTTAATGTTTTGAATGAAAATCTACAATTGTTTGATAAAAATTTCAATCTTTTGGTAGTTTGATTCATATGTAAATTTTAAATTTTAATTAATGTTTTTTATATTTTTATTGTTTGATATGCATATGTAAATTTCAAAATTTAACTAATGTTTTTCATATGTTTATTGTTCAGGTACTTTGTAGTTCGTGAATTTCTAAATGGTGAAATCATGGCAAATGGGGATAATGATTTTTTGTTTTTTAATCACAAGTGAGGATTTCCGGATTGTGAAGCTTATGCTGAGTTATAGCAATGAATTTAGACAACAGTTCGATGAAATTTTATCGATTTTTTGTAAATAATCATTGCTCTAACTTAGCATAAGCTTCACAATCCAGGAATTCTTGTTTGTGATTAAAAATCAAATGATTGTTATCTTCATTTGCCATGATTTCAATTATGTGAACTTACATGTGAGAGATATATTATTTTTGTGCAACAATCATATATTTCATACATGTTTAAATTGTTTGATATGCATATGTAAATTTCAAATTTTAACTAATGTTTTTTATATGTTTGTTGTTCAGGTACTTTGTAGTTCGTGAATTTCTAAATGCTGAAATCATGGCAAATGGGGATAATGATTTTTTATTTTTTAATCACAAGTGAGGATTTCCGGATTGTGAAGCTAATGCTAAGTTAGACCAATGAATTTTAGACAACAATTCGATGAATTTTTATCGATTTGTTGTAAATAATCATTGCTCTAATTTAGCATAAGCTTCACAATCCAGGAATTCTTGTTTGTGATTAAAAATCAAATGATTGTTATCTTCATTTGCCATGATTTCAGTTATGTGAACTTACATGTGAGAGATATATTATTTTTGTGCAACAATCATATATTTAAAAATTATATAGATTAACAACTTGTTTTAAAAAATTCATTCAGATCATATTTATGGCGAAGTATATTAAAGAAAAATGTTAGATGGATTAAAGGAATACATAATTTAGTAGGTTTTTTGGTGATTTTTCATTGGCATCAATCAATCAAAAGTAAAAATTCGGGGCGGAGTGTGGGGATAGCCACATCCGTTATTTCATCCCTTAAGTGGTCTAATAGACATATGGGGACCCGAATAAAGTACTTTTGAATTCCCAAATAATATTTGAATTCATTTTTAAGTATGTTAAAGTACAACCATTTAAGCTCTTATGTTGTCATTCAAGAAAATATTCATAAAAATTCAATGAAAAGATATACTGTGCACAACAATTGTGACACATGGAAAAAAAATATATTGTACACAACAATTGACATGGACAAAAATATAGATCAATTTATTTTTGATATATAGTTAAAAACATCGCAATGGAATGCCATCCTCAACTATCCGTTCATGGTCACATATGGATAGTTTCCATTTTTTGGTTTTTAACTGTTTTTTTGATGGAACTTGTACCAACTTTATTCGAGATGCACATACTAAATGACTATACTGACAACATATAACATCGGGCTCATAATCTTGAAAGTAGACATAACTTTTAGTCATATGCGTTTGCTGAAAAAAATAGCCTTTTAAAATGATGGATCCTCTTTCGTATGTAAATCCGTTGTCATTGTAGTCCTCCAATAACTTCATTTTTCCTTCAGTGCATCGCATCAAATAATATTTGACATTTTCATTGTTGTCTACAGGTGCAATCACAGCGAAAACATCTCCTGTGCAAATTATAATTGGTGTTAGCGTTTTTAAATGAATTAAATTGACTATACTTATGGCGATGGACTAGAATGAACAATTAACTTAAAAGTCAAGAACAAGTTTATTACCTTCTCTAACGAGATCTGAAATTCTATCGCCATCAGACGATATTGCTATTTCTTCTGATTCTAACTCTTCTACACTTGCCAGTGGCATTTTTCCTTTTGGATTAATATCTGTGTGTTTCCAAGTTTTTACGTAGTTATTTGTTATATTTTCACAAACTTCTGTAGATTCAACATTTTCAATGCAAATATGACAAAAACATGATTGCTTTCTACTGTCAAATGCAAACACGTTGTGAAATTATTTTGTTTGAAGAGAGTGAAGATCTCTAGTCCCATGTATGGTGCTAGCGTCATATGGTATTGATCTATTTATATCTTGGACCCCAACAAGCCAAAAAAACCTACACAATAAATGATGAATCACTTTCAAAGAACAACTTTTAATGTTATTGTACATGTACTTAAATGTTAGTACATACATTTTTTTTAAATTTCAAGAAATAATATAAATTAAAAAAAATAGTGTACATACCTGCGCACATCTTTTGATTGTTGATTATAATCATGGCTTAGATTTAATTGACACCATTGGACAACCTCTGCAGCTGAATGAAACCATGCAGAAGAATAGTTCATTTGCCATCTTCGAAGTGCTCTTTTCACGCATGCTCCTGCACCATCATGCTCACCTTTTCCATGCCCAGTTTCAAAGAAATTCCAACGATGTTTAATGTTCAGCGCTTTATGAAGTCGACATAACCAAAAAAATGATCATGAAGATTTAAATTGACCCACACATCCATCAGACCATATCCAATGCTCATTGAATTTGACTTCGCGTTTTTTCAGTGAGTCATAGAAAATATTTTCTATACAATGTTGAACAAAATGTGTATCGTGTGTACGATCATCGCTGATATAGAAGTGATATTCTTTAATCACATCTCGATTGTCACATGTGCTTTCAATGCTATCAACATCCTGTTGAGAATGTCTATATACAACATGGACAAATATCGAAACTTGGTCAGAGTGATAGTATTCACTCTGTATCTCTTTTTGTGCAGCAAATGTATAGTTTTCAGCAAAATCAACCACCGACAAAATTGTTTCGGGTGGAAAAATTTCACGAGACTGTTTGAATTGAAGATCTTGCCATCGTGCTCTATGTGAATGCTGGGTGTATTTATAAATTTCGCTTTCAAATTTTTTGAGAAAATTTGTGATGCATATCTTGTCTTCTAGCAAATCAATTCTTTTGGAATGTGAATCACTTGAACTTGTACTATAGTTGATGTATTCGTATCTCCTCCAATCAACATTTACATTTGACAACGACTGATCATTATCGATAGGATATTTATTGTGGAATAGCACCAAATTTCCACATTGATGACAATGTTTTCCATTGACACATTTCTTTGAATAAAATACTTCATCGTGATTTCTCTCACATAAAATTTGAGATATGAATTCACGTATCGTCGGCGGAGGTGGTGAATTTGTCCAAAACATTTTACCAAATTCAAAAAACGTGTCATAATATAACTGAAATTACACATGATATCGGCAACAACATGTATCACGTATAGTAATAGGTCGAACATACCATGGTTTTGGTTGCACAAATGTAGTGATTGATATATTAATTCCACGATGATCTTCCTTGAATTTATTGAACAATTGTACTTGTGTCATGTCCATTATATGTTTTGGTTGGCTTTCATATACATTTCGTGATATTCTTTTGCGTATCACATCTCTTGAATTTGGTGAAACTCGAGCATGTTCCAACCAATATTCTCGTACAATATCTTTAACACCTGCTCCTAATCTATCTTTGTAAGGTTGTCTACAAATAATTGCTCAGCAAGCAAGTTCATTATTTTCATCTATTTGCATTCTGAATTTGCTATGTTTGTATAATGTCTTTCTTGATGTTCCAACTGCTTTTGCTAGTTCTGTTGTCAAACGCTTTTGTTTAGTACTAGCTGAAAGAATTGCTGTATGAATTGCTTTACATGCAACACTGATATCTTTCTTCCTGGATTTTCCAAATTTTTTTATTGCATCACCTATATTTTCCATCACATTTTGTTTCAATTCCGACTCTTTCGTCGCTTTGTGAATACCCAATAATGATGTAGCACCTTCTAACTTCTTGGACACTAATAAACATCTCAAAATTTGTGCTTGTCCTGCTATTGAGTAATCCTTGAGAATTTCATCATAAATTTTTGTAGCACGATATCGTGCAACATGTATTGGTATTTTTTCTCCATATTTGTCGCAATCAATGTATTCTAACATTTCATCATCAATAGTAAAAGTACCTATACATCAAGTTAAATTTAATTTAACATATATCAAAAAATAAAATTCATTATAAAAAAATGAATTTGGAAAATATATGATATATACATACCAGGTCCAATATCTGGATCTTGAACTTGATCTTCAATATTGACTTCATCGACATTAGCATGTAAATCACTATTTACATCTTCTACAATGTTCTTTTCAACTTCAATTTGTTCTTCTTGTACTCTATTTTCAATTTCTCATCTCTTCAACATTATCATGTAAATCTGTATTTATATCTTCAATAGTTCTCTCTTCCGTTTCGACAACCCTTTGTTTTTTGGCAATATATCTGAGTTTTTGTTTCTCTCTATTATCATCATCATCACGTTTACGATCAGCTTTTCTTTGACGTTTTCTCTTATTGCCCATGGTTGTTTAATCTATAGATGATAAATTAAAGAATCATGTTATTTTATAGTAAAAATAAATAAATTAAGATTTAAAAACATTTACGGAATTTATAAAAACATGAACTGAAATTTACTTTACCTTATAAAAATTTTGTAAGAGTCTTTTGAAGAATATTTCTTTGGAATTAACTTTCCTTTGAAAAAACTCTCCGAACAAAAATCTTCTTTGAAAAAAATATTCTTGGAAAGAAATAAGAAACTCCTTGACAATAAATTACCTACCCATTGGAAAATAATAAAAACACCTTGTAAATAAATCTTTGTTGTAAAAATCATTGCAAAAAAACCTTTTTGAAAAAATATCTACGAAAAAAGCCACTAGAAAAAAGTACTTTGAATAAAAACTTATTTGTAAACATATCTGGGAAAAAACCATTGTAAAGAAATAAGAAGTACAAAACTACTTTGCAAAAAACCCTTTGCAAAATACCTTAGCAACATAACTATTTAAAAAAACTCCTTTCAAAAAAATAAGAAGTGCAAAACGACTTTGGAAAAAACCCTTTGCAAAATACCTTAGCAAAACAACTATTTGAAAAACCTTTTTCAATTAAATAAGAAGTGCAAAAATACTTTAGAAAAAAACCATTTGTAAATTATCTTACCAAAACAATTCTTTGAAAAAATCCCTTTTAAAAAAATTAGAAGGAAAAATACATTTTTTTTGCAAAAATACTTTCGAATACACACTTTTTAAATACAATCCTTGCAAAGAACCCCCTTGCAAACATGTCTAAGAAAAGAAATATTTTGAAAAAACTCCTTGCAAATTTGCCTTAAAAAAAAACACTTTCAATGTGTCTTTTGGAAAAAAGAAGAAAAAACATACTTTGTAAAAACCTCTTTTTGCAAAAAATGTCTTCTTTGCAAATATGCAATAAGAAAAGAAATATTTTGAAAAAACTCCTTGCAAATATGCCTTAGAAAAAAATCACCTTCAATGTGCCTTTTGGAAAAAAGAAGAAGAAACATACTTTGTAAAAACCTCATTTTGCAAAAAATGTCTTCTTTGCAAATATGCAATAAGAAAAAAAATATTTTGGAAAAACTCCTTGCAAATATGCCTTAGAAAAAAAACTCCTTCAATGTGCCTTTTGTAAAAAAGAAGAAGAAACATACCTTCTAAAAACCTCCTTTTGCAAAAAATGTCTCCTCCTTTCAAAATTAGTTTGACAAAAAAATGCGAAGTTAAAAATGCGAAAATAATGAATCAACTTTAGGTTTATTTATATGAGTATAAAAAACTCTTTTTTTTTTTTTTTTTTTTTTTTTTTCACTTGACGAGTTTTTTTTTTCGTTTCATTATTCGACCGAATAACATTCACCATAATTTATGGCGCCGTTACGGAAAAACGTTATTCGGTCGAATACTTTTTTCGGCCGAATAATCCCTGAAACATGAAAGATTCACATCTCTGCAGAATTTTCAGGTTTCTCCATTTTCGGAAGGGAAAAACCACCTCTTACACAACAAAACGAATGTCGGACTTCATACCAGTAGATTCATCATTGAATCTACTTTACGTGGGTATAACTTTTGTTGTATATACATAAGAACTGATATTTTTTAAGTTTTATTTTCGTAACATGTGTCGAGTTATGATTCAACTCTTTAAAAAAATGGCGAAAAGAAAAATCCATAACTTTAAAAATACCACACAAAAAAAATCGAAAAAAATGCGGGACTCTTCATTGGCGTGTCTACTTCAAAAGGGTGTTCGTAGATTTTTTGCTTTTATAGCGGATTGAGAGAAAAGTGGTGCAACAAAAAAGTTGTTGAAAATCGACTGAGTTTCCCCATTGATTGACTTTAAAAAAATATAATAATTAGTATATAGATCCATTGGATGCAAACTTATAGTCAGGCACTAGTACATTGTGTGTAGATTGTCGTAGCATTTTCTGTTTTTGCAAAAAACAAGTCTAACAATGATTTTAGTGGTGCAACAAATCATAACTCTTTTGTAGTCTTTTCATTTTATAAGAACACACTGTCAAACATTTGCGAAATCGACATATCAAATCTTAATGAAAAAAAATTGAAAAAATTATGAATAGAAAGCTAACATAATTCTACAAAAGTTTTCTTTTTACGGAAAAGTGAAATTTTAAACAAAAATATCACTTTTGTTCACCCGAAGTTGAAAAACATGAAAAAACCAGAATTATTTTCTCACGAGACCCCCCAAAATAGACACCCATCTTTATTTTTTCACCCAATTAATGTTACATCACGTTACAAGATCTCTCCCATAATATTCACTATCACTATTGCTTTACTTCTTTTTACTTTAATGTTACAAACATTACTAATGTTATATCAGGTTACAAGATCTCTCCCATAATATTCACTATCACTATTATTTTTTGCCAACATGTTACCAACTTTATAACGTTACTAACGTTATATCACATTACAAGATCTCCCCCATACTGGGATGTAGAGCGCCTCTCGGCGCAATCACAAGGATTCTGAACCCATAAGAATTGAAGTCCGAAAATGGTTTTCATGATGTATATATGTGATTTTTTTTACTATTTTGATAGTCATTTTATACTACTTATTTTATAGTGATTATTTGAATCGTATGAAGAAGATGTAACATGATAGTTCCACAGGGAGAGGTGGATGATTTCCCTTCCTACTATTAAATCCATCCATGTAGAGAAGGTTTGGAGTGAATATGTCCTTACTCATGATATTACATGATGTTGTGAGGTCGCCCATGATGTTAAATTAAGGGGTGCAAAATAGAGTCATGTCGTTCTTATCCCTTAGTAGTTTGTGAGTCTGTCACCAATGCTAAATGGGTTGGAGTGAACATGGTGATCCCTATATATCATATTGGATCCTCCTCCATGTGAATGTGTTTGTACCAAGTATGGAGTGACAGGGGCCTTACCCTTAGTATTTTTTGGTATTCCCCATCTCAAAATAGAGACGTACATCATTTGATATCATTAGAAATGAGAAAATGTAGAAAATTAAAGTAAAAAGTGCATTATGAGCATTTTAAGTGAAGCTAGCACCCCACTCTTATTTAAATGCATTTATTTAATTAAAAAGGAGCATTTTCACATGCACACACATATATGTGAGTTTGACTTAGAAAATAGAGGAAAAAATACGTGTGAAGTGAGTGAGTAATAGTCATATTAGATAATTACAAATTATAGATTTATACATGAAAACTACAAAATAAGGGATAGGGTAGCCATGAAAGGCACCCAATGGTTGAATTGTTGAAATGCTACTGAAATTGAATGAAGTGTTGATGGATAGCATATCTATATTGTGCCAAGAAGTAATAAAACATGTGGATTCCTTGTGGTGGGGATCCACATTAGCTTTTTGAGAGCAATACAATATTTTAGTGAAGGAGGTATTCTTATTGTTCATATTTTTATATTTATTACTCCTTCATATAAGTATTTGCAACTTGGAGGTTCTTCTATTGGAAGAAGAGAACCCCTTAGGGTGGAAATTTGTTACTCTAAATTTTGTTAGCAAGGTAGGAGCTTGTAGAAATAACTTGGAGTGGGATATTTGGAGCGAGCACTAGGGATTCTTGAGTTATCAAATAAGAGATGTTTATTTCCAAAACTTATGATTTTCATTCCTTGATTTCATGCATCAGAAGAGTTTTTTTTGAACAAACATTTGTTTCCACAGTTTAAAACTACTTTTCTTCATAATGAAACTTGTACACCCATGAATAGGGGAGATTTCACTGAGCTGGAATAAGGTAGTTTATTTTGTATTTTTTAGTTGAATAATGTAGCATAGTTTCATACATTACTATCTACTTCGTTTTCAAAATTTTATGGGTGGAGAGATGATCATGACCTATAATGGTCATAATCACGGGTGCCAATAGAGGGTCCTTAGGGAGGCTATGGGAAACCATGGTTGTTGATTCTATGATGGTGGGAAAATATTGTATGAGACTAAAAAAAATTAAGAATAGAGAAAGGGTGTTAATTTTATTTTCATGTTCGAAATTACTACCTTGAATATGTAAGAGTTTTTAAATGTTCACAAATCCTACTCTTACTCCTATAACCAAGGAATATCTACATAAGAATTTTGGAGTGATTTTGCAGGTCCCTCTTGGATTTCTCTTTTTGAAAAATTTTATTTTATTCTCTTATCTTTATGTTCCATTTATTGAGGGGAATATATTAATCCACCATAGATTAGTGTTTAATAGAGACCAAACACCCTATTGTATAGGAATTTATAGACTTTATACACCCAAACACAAAATGCCAACAAAATATGGTGACTCTACTTATGTATTTTCAATATATCTACTTTTTTATTTGGTTTTAGGAACATTTTATCAAATATGTATATTTACGGGTAATCACAATACCCTCTTCTCCTGGGGATCCTTCTATGTTCATTGTTTGGTACTTCCTTTTTTAAAAACATTTTAAGTTATTCATATATTTAATAGGACACATGGTGCACTTACAACGTGAAAACAAAACCCTTCATAATCATAAAGCTAAGTTAATTCCCTATATGGTCCTAGTAAGTCACGCTTGAACAAGTATGAAAAATGTTTCCTCATATATTGGTTGAATGCATGTATTTTTCAGCCACAACTTGATCATAAGGAAAGGGGAAGAATTTCTATCGTTGATGTGACAATGCCCGTCAAACCACATCTCTAAGCGAACTTCACAAAGTCTAAGCGAACAATCATAGAAATGCAATAATCCTAGTGACATCTTTCAAATTTCTATGCTTTTACTCACATTAAGAGGATATTCTTCACATCTATAAGAGGAACTTCACAAAGTCTAAGCAAAAAATCATAGCAAATGCAATAATCCAAGTAACTTGTTTCAAATTTCAATGTTAATAAATATTTTCAATTATTATGTTTATTTTTTAAAATATTTATAAAGTTTGATGTTCATGGTTGTTTCTAAAGTTTGATGTTCAATTGACTTCCCTCCCTCCCGAATTACCTCCCGACTTACCTCCATCCCGACACTCTCCCATTTTGCACTTTCTAATCACCAAGATCGCGGGAGCCCGAAGGTGAAGCCCGAGGATGTAGAGGAGAGACGTAGAGGGAATACGAGGACATGAAGGAAGGCTCGGTGCCCGAAGGTAGATCAAGGAGATGGTGAAGGAGGAAACATAGGAGAGGACGTAGAGGGTTTGTGAAGTCGAAGGATGCAGAGGGGTCGCCAGTCCACAAAGGACGCAGAGGGAAAGGTCACGAAGGACGTAGGGATCACCTAGAGGAAACAGAGGGGTCACATAGGTCACATAGGACGCAGAGGGGTCATTGTGGTCACCTAGAGGAAACAATGCCCCCCAAAAGGGTGATTATCCTATTGTTAGAAACATTTCTCGGAAATAATATGGTTCAATAATCCTTAGAAACACTTCTTTATACTAAAATGCTGATTTTTTCTCATTTTGATGAAATACACCACGACCGATTCTGCAATATTGTTGTAGTAAAAACCTCTCTTTCCCTTAATTTGGGGATGGTATTTAGGATTCCTCTCTTGCAAAACTTTCACGTCCCCAATCCCCTCAGTTCCCTTTAGTGATGGGGGAACAAGCTTGATAACTTTTTTTTACAAAACTTATCTGCAACTTTGATCTTTTTACACAACCGCAATTATCTTTGGTCAGCAATCCGCAAGCAGCAATATGCATATGCAAGTTGGAAGTCAAAAATCGGATCTCCAAAATAAGCAGTGTGAAAAAAAATTCTCTGACTTCCGCAAATCCACATTCCGTAGTGCAGGAGTCAGAAATTCGGAGCGCAAAAAATGCCTGGCACCGAAGAAATACGATCCCGACTTCCACTTTCCGTAGTGACTGAGTCGAAAATGCATAGTGCCAAAATTCCCGGCACTGAAGTAATACGATCCCTACTTCTGCATTTCGTAGTGCGGGAGTCGGAAATGTGGAGCACCAAAATTCTCGGCACCGAATAAATTACGATCCCAACTTCCACACTCCACAGTGCAGGATTCAGAAATGCGGAACACAAAAATTCCCAGCGTTTGGAGGGAATGCACCCCCAACATACGCATTTCGCAATGCAGATTCGGAAAGTTAGAATCTGGTAATACCCCTGTGACCACCAACTTTCAAAGCTTATAACTTCTTCATCCTGAGGCCAAATTTGTTAAATTTGATACCGTTGTAAATCTCTTGGAGAGCTCTATGCACTGGTATACTCCCCTACTACATCTAAGTACTATGCCTTTATCATTTTTCCAACTGAAACATAGCTCAAAATATCTCAATGCTTCTTTACCCTTTTGTAAGGAGCTCTAATTTCCCTCTGCCATGGATTCTCCCTTCACCTGACACAACAGGGACTATCTAATTCCTTCCCCAATTATAGGTGATTCCATGCAGTCCATCTAAAAGTGTATGCAATACATAACAAAACACATATAATTAAACTAAATCTAATCAATGCATCTACAACATGCAAGGTTAGCAGCACATTAAGCTCAAGAAAATGATGAAACAATCAAGCATGCCTCTGCCTCATACTCTGACTCATACATAATATTCTTACTGATCATTTTCATGTAATCATTCATTCAAATAACTTGAATATAACAAGTACACTTCACATAGGGAGATGATAAAAGAGAATAGAAGTCCGCCAAGTCCGCATAAGGCACCCTCTAAGGAAAGGAAATCACCCAGACAGTACGCATAAGGAACCTGCCATGTATATCAACAAGTAAATCTTCCAATGAGTGAGTGAACTAGAATCATTTAACACCACAAGGACCACTTATCTTTAAACTGAAGTGGTCTAAGCAACTGGCTAAGTGAGAGCAATGTTCCACCCAACCATAGGTCTCTATCCAACCTCTACTCTTTTAGCTGAGAGACCACCCACAAGATGGGATGTGTATCCACTAAGGAGGGATAAATAAGATCTCTTCATGGTCAAGGCTTCGTACTAATGCTAATCCAACATACAATTTGGTTTATCAATCATGCAAGGGAAAATAGGGAGGATTATGCAAAGTCAGTGAGCTTAACCAAAGAGCTACGGGCATCTCAAACCATTCAGCAGTCATGGCACCCATAATACCTACCACACCCAAAAAAAGGAAGGCCCACTTCTTTGTTGCATAGTCCCTCAGGGCCCCTTCCCTTCAGTGCTCTTCAGGGTGGGCATAGAAAGGTCCAAACTGCTTCCTTCATGAGACTTTAACCTTCACTAGGTTTATCAATCAGATCCAACCTATGTCTTTCCTTCTTCTCAGTTATCCTAGATGGGAACTTCTTAGGGTTGCGGCTGAAGCTCTGTCCTGCAACTCAGTTCTTCTTCTATTACATCAAAGTATTCTCGCAAGTTTACTAGGCTTCTCACGCTCTGTAATTTACCCCATGGTTTGGTCCAAGTATTTCCCAGCCGATTCTACTTCCCACACAGGGTTACTTTTTCATTCTTGCCTCTCCAATTCGTGACTTACATAGGGTCACGATTTTTCTCCTTTTTTCTCTGCTCGGCTCTCTCTCCGTTCTTCTAAAACATCTTGCGCTAGTGCCTAATGGAATGGGGATTACCTGTTTGATTTCCTTTTTCCTTTCCATACCCCGTTTCTAGTCCTTTCGCATTCCTCTGTCAACGTGGATTTCTCCAGAATGACGACCTTTCCTCCTTCCCCACTGCTGACTTGTGTAACGACTGGAAGTTTATCCTTGATATTCCACGATCCCGCAACCCCCTCACCTCTCCCTAGTGGATACACATGGACCTGTCTTGTTGGTTTCTTCCATAGCCAATTGCTTTTTTTGTATTTTTTTGTGTTATTAAAATTTATATCATTTTTACAATTTCCATGGTTTGATGGCACATGGCTAACATAAATATCAAACACTTGCCTTTTTAAATAAAACTCGAGCATCCACTAGCGGGGCCTTGGCCTTGAGCTCCATGATAGGTAAAACATACATCGCATGCATACATTATTTATATTAAAAGACAAAATATCCCGAGGGTCAAAATGGGGGTATTACAATCCCCTCCCCCTTAGAACAACACCATCCTCGGTGTTCTCAAAACTGAACAAAAATGGAAATCCCTCTCTCATGGCATCCTCCAGTTCCCATGTAGCCTCAATGAGACTAAGGTGCTTCCATTGCACCTTTACCTGTCTGATGGATTGGTTCTGGAGCAATGTGACCTTCCTATTGAGGATGCGCATAGGATCCACTTGGAACTCTCCCTCAGGTTCCACCTGTATCACATTCCAATCAATCATGTGATTAGGATAATGTACATACTTCTTAAGCAAAGAAACATGGAAAACATTATGAACTCTCATGTTAGCAGGAAATACAATTCTATATGCAACTGGTTCTATCCTATCAAGGACTTCAAATGGCCCACAATATATTGGTTCCAGCTTGGCACAACTCCCCAAATTTAGGGAAAATTTACTTGGTTTCACTCTTAAATAAACATGATCCCAATATTAAATTCCTTATGCAACCTTTTCAAATCTGCATAACACTTATTCCTATCTCATGCTGCCTTCAAATTCTTCCTGATATTAACAATCTCTTGTTCCATTTCCTTGATCATCTTAGGTCCAAGCACTGCCCTGCTCACTGGGCTGTCCCAATTCACTGGAGTCCTACATCCATTTCCATACAATACCTTAAAAGGACTCATCCCCAATGATGCATGATGTCCATTATTGTATGCAAATTCTACCAAGTGTATGTAGTCCTCCCACTTGGATGTTTTATCCATCACATACATTCTCAACATGTCTTCAAGAAACCGATTCACCCTCTCAGTTTGAGCATCTGTTTGAGGATGATATGTTGTACTAAAGTTCAGCTGAGTCCCTAATTCCTAAAATATTCCCTTCCAAAAATTGGATGTGAACTTTGCATCTCGGTATGAAATTATTACCTTGGGGAATCCATGCAATTTGAATATATCCTTCATGAAAATATTTTCTATGTCATTGGTCTTATGAGTGGACTTGAGTAGAATGAAGTGAGATACCTTTGATAGCTTTTCCACCACTACCATGATTGAATCATGCTTCCTCACTGTCATTGGATAACCTGTTATAAAATCAATAGAAATTACTTCCCACTTCCATTCTGGAATGGGAAAGGGCTGCAAAAATCCTACTAGATGTTGATGTTCTGCCTTGACTTGTTGGCACTTTTGACACCTAGAGATGTATTCTGCTATTTCCTTTCGCATTCCATGCCAAAAGTACTGCTTTCTTGTTGCTTCTATTGTCTTTTGATATCCTAGATGTCCAGAGTATGGCATTTGATGTATCTTATCCATCACAAGCTTCTCAAAACATGCACAATCTAGAATGTAGAGTCTAGTACCTTGGTAAAAGAGAATACCATCTTCATCACGCTGATATCCTGCACATTTTCATCAATATTTCTCTGCTATAATTTTCCTTTGATTTGAAGGTAAGTTTCATCATTGGTTTGGGCCTTAAGAACCCTTGTCTTCAAATCTGATTTGCACACACATAATGTTGCAACATGAAACTTTATGCTGAGAGCATCTGCAACATTATTCTCTTTCCCTTTTACATGCTTAATTTGAACATAAAATTCACAGAGAAATTCCATCCATATAGCTTGTCTAGCATCCAAGTTTGGCTGGTCAAATAAATACTTCAAGCTCATGTGGTTTGTCCTAAGCTCAAAACTTCTTCCCAACAAATAATGTCTCCGCCTCTTGAGAGCATGTACTATGGCTGCTAGTTCTAAATCACGTGTGGCATAATTATTTCCATGCTCTTTTAATTTTCTTGACTCATAAAAAATCACAAATCCTTCTCCCATGAGCACTACACCTAGCCTTTCAATGCAAGCATTTGTGCAGATTACAAAATCCTTCCTTGGATATGCAATCTTCAAAACAGGAGCACTGGTAAGCAACTTCTTTAACTGTTGAAAGCTTCTCTCACATTTCTTAGAACATACAAATTTAACATTCTTCCTTTGCAATGATGTAACTGGATGAGTTATCTTGGAGAATTTTTCAATAAACCTTCTATAATAGCCTGCAAGACCCATAAAATATCTAACATCTGAAACATTCTTTCGAGTAGGCCAATGCATTATGGCTTGAATATTTTCTAGATCCACTGCAATTACTTCTTCTGAGATGACATGACCCAAATACTATACCTTGTTTTGATAGAATTCACACTTTCTCAACTTTGTATACAGTTGTTTTTCTCTAAGAACTTGCAACACCATTCTTAGATTTCATCATGCTCTTCTTCACTCCTTTAATACACAAGAATGTCATCGAAGATGAACTCATAATGACGATATCTTGTCCTGAAAGTTGTCTTGTGAATGTCTTCTTCTTTTATCCTCACTTGATGATGTCCAAACATTAATTCAACCTTTGAAAACACTCTATCTTCCTTCATTAGATCAAACAAATAATCAATTCTTGGAAATGGATTCTTATTCTTGAATGTTACTTTATTGAGCTTCCCATAATCAATACACAACCTTAATGTCCCATCCTTTTTCTTGAAAAATAACATTGGTGCTCCCCGAGGAGATACACTAGGCCTGATATACTTCTTGTAGCTGCATCTTCAACTCTACCAATTCTTGTGTGCTCATTCTATAAGGAGGTTTGGAAATGGGTGCTTCTCCTGGAAAAAGATCAATGGTAAAATCAATCTCTCTTTGGTGGCATCCCAGGCACTGTTGGAATATTCTCACCATCATCATTTGTATTTGGATGCATTGCATGCATGCATGCATCCAGTCATCAATATGTTAGTCTCCCCAGCACCTAGAGCCTATTTTCAGCCCTCTGGAGCTTGGTTTTAGCCATCAGTATCCCTCCTACTTACCTAGTGCACCTTGTTTTCATCATCTAGATTACAAATGCGCCCTACTACACACTCTTGGATTCCAACAGTCAATTCTTGCATTGATTGCTCAGTTCATGCATTTATTGCTCAGTTTAACTTCTTGTAGCTTCCAATTGTCTATATTAGAGTTCCACTTGACTACTGAGAGCCCTCATGCACCCACCTTGGAGTCTCCTTCCCTACATTTTTGCTCACATGCTTCAGTTAGACTCAGTTAGGCTCACATTGACTGATATTTGAGTCTTTGACTATTTGTGACTACTACCACTGATTGGGTGATGTCTCCAATGTTTTCCAAGCCACACCTTGAGGAGAATTAGAATCACCTTTGGGGTATTCGAATTCATTCTATTGTACTCTCACATTTTTTCCATCTTACAACTGATGAACATGATTACAACAGTTTTCCACATTCTTTGATTTTCATGTGTGAATATTGATTCAATTCTTCTTCTTCTTCTCTGCAATTCTATGAGTGAATTTGTGAGGTTTGTTCAAGTTGAGTGATATACACCTGTATAATATCACCTGGTGTCATAGAATGATACAACTATTTGAATTACAACTATTGCAGCACTTGCAGTAGTTGCAGCAGTTGATTGAACGATTGTTTTTCAGTAGAGCACCAGAAGCCTCCGGATTTCCACAACAAATCCTGATGCCATTGCATTGAATTCACTGGATCAATCCAATGAGGTATATCCAGGTGTGAAGGATCCATTCACGTGTTCTCACTATCCTAAAGCAACGTTCTTTAGACTCTGCAACAAATTTCCATCAAATTTGCTTGTTTTTATTGCAGGTTATTCCATCTTCAATAGATTCAAATTTTGCAGCTAGTATGGATCTCAAGCTCACCTACTTCAACTATTTCAAATGGAAATCCAAAATGAACATCTTCATGATGTCCAAAATCCTCTCTAGAGTGTTGAATGGTACTGCAGTTGAGCCCATTGGAGCAGTTGAGAAATCAAAGTATCTTGATCAACTTGATGAAGCAGTTGGACTGCTACTCAGTATTTCTGATGATCTACATTTTCATGTCATTGATCTCAAAAATAATAAAGAAGTTTGGGACAAGATCAAATCTCTGTTTGGGAATAAATATGATTTGAAGGGTCACCAATTGGAAAATGAGCTTATCTCTCTAAGCCCTAGTAGTTTCGACTCAATCAATGAGTTCTTCACTAAGTTCAAAAATCTGGTTTCACAGTTGAAGTCATATGGAGTGGAGAAAAAAGAGAAGCAGCTTATCCTTTCCATTCTATCAAAATTGGGGGATGATTGCTCAGTTTTTTTCTCCACATCCATTCAGCTAACATATCCATTCCAAATTGGAAGATGCCCACTCTTGAAGCCTTCATTCAGTCTCTCTCAAAAGAGCAAGACAAACTAGTGCACATGGGAGTGATAAAACCACGAATGGATTCATCTCTTCAAGCTGCTGAAGGGAAGAATGCGAATGCCAAAGGGAAGCAAAAAGTTAAATATACAAAGTTGAATGATCATAATCCAAGAGAGGCTCCCTATCATTCAGAAGGGGCTTCAAATTCCAAGAGAGGCAAGCAATCTCAAAAGGAGAAGAGAAAATTCCCCTATTGCAACAACGGTTTCCATCCTGAGAGTGCTTGTATAAAGAAAACAATAGATTTGATGGAATAGCTACTTGAAAAGAACAAACTTCCAGTACCAATGAATGCTAGAAGAAACGTTGAAATATGAGGACAAGGAGAGGTGCCATGCTCTCATGGCTGGTACTTCTAATGATTCCTCCTTCATCATTGATTTTGGAGCATCAAGACACATGTTTGCTCAAAAGAATCTCTTCTCTGATTTTGAATCCACAGTTTTCCCTTCAATCTTGATGGGAAATGATTCTGAGGTATCGTCTGAGGGGATTGGAAGGATCAACATTGAGCATGGGTATTCTAGTGATGTACTCTATGTTCCTACTCTTGCAACAAATCTACTTTCTGTCTACCAAATTACTCATACATGAGTACCCAAGAAGGTCATCTTCACTCCTAATGAGGTCAAGATCCAAGATATGTCAATTGGAAACATCATAGAAAAAGGTATTGTTGATCACAATTCAAAACTCTATCAGTTTTCTCACTTCCTACCTTACTCAAAGTCAAATGCATTTCTCACACATGAAAATGAAGAAAGTAGACTCCGACATGAAAGATTTGGGCACCTTAACTACAAGTACTTGCAAGACATGCACAATCAGGAAATGGTTGAAGGTATACCCAAGATCAAGTTTTCCAAAGGCACCTGTAAAGGTTGCTTGATGGGAAAGAATCCAGAGCATAAGTTTGAGAATGAGAAGGCGAGGAGAGGCTCTCAACCTCTTGAGATGATTCACAGTGATGTTTTAGGGCCACTTCCAGATCTGTATTCGAAAAAAGCAAGGTATATCTTAACTTTCATTGATGACTATTCTAGATTCAGTTGGGTGTACTTTCTTAAATTCAAATCAAATTTTTTTGGTTACTTCAACTTCTTCAAAGCTTCTATAGAAAGGTTCTCTGACAGAAATATCAGGGCCCTCTACACTGATAATGGAGGAGAGTATGTGAAGGGTGAGTTCCAAACCTTTTGTGTAGATGAAGGTATAGAGATGCAGCACATTGTTCCCTACACACCACAACAAAATGGTGTTGTAGAGAGAAAGAACATACACTTAAAAAAGATGGAAACCTATATGCTAGAGTCTAAAGGATTGCATCCTATTATTTGGGAAGAGGCCATCAACTATATTTCTTACCTTCAGAATAGAGTCCCTCACAAAGGACTGAAAGGGATGACTCCTTTCGAAGCATGGATGGGTTACAAACCTAATGTATCTCGTTTTAGAGTGTTTGGATCAAGAGCTTTGGCTCAAATTCCAAGAGAGAAAAGGAGAGCCCTAGATTCTTAGAGCAAAGAGTGTATGTTGTTGGGTTATGCACTAAGTGAAAAGGCCTACAAATTCTTGATCCTTCTACTATGAAAACATTCCTTGAAATAAGTGTTTATTTTGAGGAATGGCCACTGCATGATGGTCATCCTGTTGAGAAAAATAGTTTACCTACCACACCACCATTGATTGATGAGAAAGAAAGAAAAGCTTCATCTTATCATAGTTCATATTCATATTTTGAAAGTGACAAAGATGAAGAGTGAATGCTAGATCCATATCTAGAATAACCTGAAGGTCTAGCAACTTATAGTGAAGATGAGCAAATGCTAGAACTAGATCCACAAGAACCTGAAGATCTAGCACCTCACAGTGAAGGTGAGCGAATGGTTCATCCATATCTACAACCTGATGATCCTCTTCTTCCGAGATGGGAAGCCACAACTCTTATACCTTCCGGTGATATTGTTGGGGATCCACATGATCCAAGGAGAACCAGATCTGATTTTCAGAATAGAAGGTTTCATCCTTCTCACATTGAGCATTCACACATTGATCCATTTCTTGCCAATAGATCCTTTCTCGGTATAGAAGGTCACTTGCCTCCTTTTGGGGTGAGTGATGCAAATGATTAATTAGCATCTTATAGTCTATCTTGAGGGGGAGCTTTCTTCCCACTGGGTTTTCCATCTTTCCTAACATTTTTATTTAGATTATTGTATGGGGTGACCTTTGGTCTCAGTTACTAGGGCCTTACTTTTTCAGTTATATTTTCTCATAGTTCGGCTTGCGGGGGGTGTTGGAATATTCTCATCATCATCATTTGTATTTGCATGCATGCATGCATACTGCATGCATCCAATCATCAGTATGGTAGTCTCGCCAGCACCTAGAGCCTATTTTCAGCCCCCTGGAGCCTGTTTTTAGCCATCGATAGCCCTCCTACCTACCTAGTGCACCTTTTTTTCATCATCTGGATTACAAATGCACCCTACTACACACTCTTGGATTCCAATTTACTTCAGTTTTTCAGAATTTATTTCAATCTGATCTAGGATCTTAACTGAGAGAACAACATGTACATCATATCAATCATGGACAGAATAATGCAAGCACACAAGAGACATAGAGTTTACTTGGGGAAAACCATAAAGGTGAAAAACCCCAATAACTTCCTCAGAGATAGATAGAGCAATGATACAACCCAAACATAAGAGATAGACATCTCCTATCAGTAGCTTCTCCTCCTCCACAAGTGAGCCACTCTCCTGAGAGTGTGAGAGAGAATAGAATGATGAAATAGAGTGCCTCCCGCACTCTATTTATACTTGAATTGACTTGCCTAATAACCTTTACTAGGTTGGCCTTAACTTAACCACATAACATAATGCTGACTGGTCCGACACCCAATAGGGTGGTCTAATAACCCTTTGACCCACATGGCCGACCCCCAATAGGGTGGTCTAATAACCCTTCGACCCACATGACTTATACAGGTCCGACCCCAACAAGTTGGTCTAATAACCCATCAAGTATAAGTTACGACACTTACAATATAAATGACGACACTTCCGTATAGAGGAATAATAACATCTCTATAGGAATACAAACACTTTTGTATAGAGGAATAATACCATCTCTATAGGAGTACAATATACATATATGAAATACATTCTGAAGTTACATATACATCAACACTCCCTCTTAACTAGGAAGGTATTTCTCGACACAGGTCTTCTAGCACAAGTCTTCTTCTCTGGATCATCATCACTGGATAATCGTCATCGTCACTGCTACTGCTATCTCAATCAATCTCTGAATCTACTCATCATAGGAAGTTCTATAGATCCAGTCCTTTTTCATACTGGATGTAGGCCCACCACCTACAGGTCTTCATCACTGGCCATACTGTGGAATCCTCAAGACTTATTACGTGCATCACAAAACCTAGCGGTAGCATCCCAGGCTGTTACAAGCACATATCTCTACATGTCGGATCTCCCAGGAGCACATTACATGTGACCCATCACAAAACCTAGCTGAAGCATCCTAGCCTGTTACGAGCACACAACTCTATCTACCGGATCTCCCAGGAGCACATTACATGTGATCTCACCACAAAACCTGGCTGAAGCATCCCAGGCTATTATGAGCACACAGCTCTACCTGTCGGATCTCCCAGGAGCACATTACATGTGGTCCACCAAAAAACCTGGCTGAAGCATCTGAGGCCTTTTTCATCCTATCCAGATCTCCCAGGAGCATATTACATGTGGTCATGGCAATGCCTCGAAAGAGCATCTGAGGCCTTTTTCATCCTATCCATATCTCCTAGGTCCACTTACATGCCATAGGACAATGCCTCGAAAGAGCATCTAAGGCCTTTTTCATCCTGTCCAGATCTCCCAGGTCTTCTTACATGTCCTCCCAGAGCAATGCCTCGAAACAGAATTTGAGGCCTTTTTCATCCTATCTAGATCTCCTAGGTCTACTTACATGCTCATCTGCACAACCTGTCCACGACCACAGAGTATCAACCTGATACTCTCCATAAATCATCCTGATGTACACATGATCATCCTGATCATCATCACTGCATCGTCTTGATGCATGTCATATGGAGAAGCTCATCATATACGATCATCTTGATCATACAATGCATCTACCTGATGCATACCAAGTATCTACTTGATACATATCACCATACACAGTGTATCCACCTGATACATACATAAATACATGATCCACACAATGTATCTACCTGATACATATCAACATACATGATCTACCTAATCATACAACGTATCCACTTGATACATATACAGATACATGGTCCAAGCATCCAACATGATGCATACATAAATAAATGATCCAGCTGATCATATCCAACATCCAACATGATGCATACATACATAAATGATCCAACTGATCATAACAAGCATCGTCCTCTTCAAATCATCTCATCATCCACGAAGCATAGCCCAGATGCACATCATCTAGCACTTACACCACCGACATGGGAGAACACATCTACCTCCATCCGGGGAAGGCTCCAGCCCTTAATTTTTCACCATGGGAGAACACCTCTACCACCATGTGAAAAATGGCTTTGGCCCTTACATTTACACCATGGGAGAACACATCTACCACTATGTGAGAATGGCTCGGCAATTACATCACGACCATGGGAGAACACATCAACCATGTCAGAAAAGCTCATGTGCACCTGCATCTTCTGGAATCGTCACTTCCCTTTGGAAGGAACCTTGATCTGAAGTGCACCAAGCCTCTCTCTGAAGTACTCAAACTGCACTCTGGCCAATGGCTTTGTCAATACATCTGCAACCTGCTCATCCATCACAACATACTCTGCTTCAACTGTACTCAGTGCTACGCAGGACTGCTTCCTTCTAAACCAAGATATCACACTTGATCCCATACTAATGCAGCACCCAGGAGTGCTCTTCTTATCTGCAACACTGCCTGCCCAATCTGAATCAACATAAACGTGCAGGTTAAACTTTTGATTCGCATCATACTTGATCCCATAGTCAACCATACCCTTCAGGTACCTCAGAATATTCTTTATAGCAACCACGTAAACACCTCTGGGATTCGTCAGGAACTGGCTCAATGTGTTCACCGCAAAGCAAATATCTGGTATCGTGTTCGTCAGGTACATCAAGGACCCAATCATCTGACGATACATCGTGACATCAACCGGCTCAGATGAAGCATCATACAGAAGCTTTAGGTTCGATGCCATAGGTGTGGCCATGGCCTTGCAGTCCATCATCCCGAACCTCTTCAGGATCTCTACTGCATACTTCCCTTGTCCAAGGAAGATTCCATCTACACTCTGCTACACCTCCATGCCTAGAAAGTAGTGCATCATCCACAAATTCTTCATCTCGAACTCGGCAGCAAGTTTTCGCTGCGTGTCGGCAATCAGTCTATCTTCACCTGTAATAAACAGGTCATCCATATACAAAAGTAGTATCACTGGATTGCCTTCCTCAACCTTGTAGTAAAGGTTGGAATCCGCTTTACTCTTGGTAAAGCCCAAACTGGATAGAAAGCTGTCTATCCTACCATACCAAGTTCTGCACATATATGACTCCCTGTCATGTGTCTCAGAACCAAGTAGCTACTCTGCATACACTTCTTCTTCAACTACACCATTCATGAAAGCTGTCTTGAAATCCATCTGGTGTATCTTCCCTTTCATCACTACAGCCAGAGCAAGTACGGATCTAATGGAAGTGTATCTGGATACAGGAGCAAAAGTCTCTATGCTACCACCTGCAACATGCTTGATCTTGTAGATCCTCTTGGAAGTCACTACAGACTCCCCTTCAGGTCTTGGGACTGTATCCCAAACATCTTCATGATCAACTGGTACTCCTCGATCATGGCATTCTTCCCAGATCCTGGGAACTTCAATATCTTCAATATTTTCAATAGATAACTTTGTTGCTGAACAAATGTTGTAGTCCTTCTTTTGTAGGTGATGGGATACGATCTTTCCTACACAACAAGTTAAATTGCATGATTTGAAAACATCTCATAGTTTTCAGAACAAATTCTTACACATGAAGAAATATGTCATACAGTCATGCAATTATCTTAGCCAATGCTTCAATACAACATTTATCCATATCCCGTAACTTTCTAGATGCCTTCCAATCTCTACCAGAACAATGGATAAGAGTGTGCACAACTCTTAACATGTCAGCAAAGAGGTTTCATTCTAGATAAGTAGCAATGGAATGTTGTAAAGTGCCATAGGCCACTTACCCATGTATATTAGTAGTATACTGTTTATCAATGCAACTATTCTAATATGCATAATACAAAACCTAATTCATGAGTATATACATTATTGAACATTATTATTTAAACAATAAAATATGCAAGGAATGATAACTCAAATACTTATCATTGTTTGTTTGTTGGGTTGACTCCCTCTCAATCTTTGCTTATTTTCTGCAACTCCATTCTGATGTGGATTGTGAGAAGTGGTCAACTCCCTTTGAATATTTGCATCCTTGCAGAAACTACTGAAGTGTGCTCCTTCTTGATCTTTGCTTCCTTGCGGTAACAATTGGAGTAAGCTCCCTCTTGATATTTGCTTCCTGGATTACCTGTCCTTGAACTTATATCCATCACTTATGCATGCTTATTAGTATCATCATTGTGTTATCCTCGAGGTCTCATACACAATCACACATTCATTAGTATAATCTTAATACTATCAAGACACAATAATCTTAAACATGTATAGTCATGATCATTTCAAACACAGATAATAAACATTAGTATTAAAGGTTTCAGGGAATTCTTCTTTTATTCATGCATATTCTTATTTGATCATAGGTTAGTTAAATCATCAATCAAGATAAGAGACATAAAATGCATAAACCATTGATTACTTACATTTCTAACTTTATGAATAAACATAAACAATCATACCAAGTATACTTATATAAGGGATCCTAACACAAGGTAGGATTCTAACTTGATATAGGAAAAACATACCTAGATTGGTATGTTATCTAGTTATGTCTAACATACCCACATGATGTCTTCTTTTTCTCTTCAATGACTTGTGCTAGTAACCTGCATATCTCATAGGTTAATTATTATAGAACCCAGCTATACATACCTCGTAAGTAGATCTTCTAAGTGATCCATGACAATGGATGAATCTTTGTCTTCATGTCATCATGATCATATGTTCTTGAACTAGAACATGATTTGTCTTTCTTGGTGTACCTTTCATGTTAGCGGACAACATAAACCTCATACAACACCATAATGCATTAGTACAATCATAAGTGTCAACACCCTAATCAATATGAATTCATAATTTTATTAAGGTGATACGACAAGTCTAAATTTAATCAAGATTGTACTAACCATAATAACATGAAGACAAACATACCATAAACTTAATCATGAACAAATCTTGAAACATACCTGGATAAGTCATATCTGTCGAGATTGCTTGTAATCTTCTTATGTAAGGCCTTAGTCTCATCTCCCTCTGAAACAGGAGCTTCTTCACTTATGCAGATGACCAATCCATTCTCTTCTATGATTAACCCAATCCACTTGATTTGCAGGATCTGGATCTGGAGCTGGATTAGGGTTTGTCATAGAAACCCTAAAAATTCAAACTTCCGAAAGGATAGAAATATGCGCCTTAATGAGCTGATCAAGTTGGTATACTCAGAATTTGAAAACTGCAAAGTTTCACCCCTCAAATTTGTCTTTGAAACTTATGGATTCACTAGACATGACCATGAACTAGGGTTTGATAAAGCCCACCCTTCTGCCCAATCAAAAGGTTTAATCCAAAGCTCAAAGCTTCTAGTTTTTTGAGGAGCTTCCAGCCGTGGTCACAGATTTCAAAAATTCCCATTTTTGCAGAAGCCCTAATTTTCCACTTTTCTGATCAAAGTCCCGAACTAGGGTTTGATCAAGCCCGGCCTTCTGCCCAACCAAAAATTATGATCTTGGTATCTAAATTTTGATTTTGATGAGTATCATTCAGCTGTAGTCTCCGGTTACAAAAATTCCAACTTTCTCCGAAACCCTAAATTCCGGAAGCCATGAATGAAGGTGCTAAAAAATAATTTTGTTTTGACAGAAATATGTACCTGATTGTTTCTGGTGTAACTATAAACTTTTCGATCCACAGGGTCTGAAATTTCTTTTTGTGATAGCCTGACCTGTCATATTTCCAACCCCACAGTTCTGACCTCAATTGGATTTTCTGAGAGAACGTTATTCCAAGTGTCACAATGTGACCTGTTTATGGGATAAAACAAGAGAGCGAACTTGTACGGCATTCCACGTGTCCCTGGTTCGGTTTCAGCCTTTAAAAAAGTTACCTGAGAAAGTACAGTCCATGGAATACCTGTCACATTTTACGAAATTGCATTTGGAGCTTCCTAGCCCAAGTTATGACCTTTTTTCCAAGGTCACCTGTTTATGACTGAGATCTGGAAGAGGCAGAAACCCTATATTGTACAGATCATAAATCACAAAGTACAACGAATTAGAGGTTGTCCTTTGGACACAAGGTACATGGGCATCTTAGCTTCTCCATGTAAACATTTTGGATCCGAAAATGTCGCCAAAATGGATTTATAGGGAAAGTGCTACGATGACTGGTTTTTCTATATCAAGCCCTAGCATCGTAAGTGCAACAAGTGACATACCTGCCATACCATGTCTTCTTTCAGGCTAGCTCTGATACCATGTTAGCTTTTCAGAATTTAATTCAATATGATCTAGGATCTTAACTGATAGAACAACATGTACAGCATATCTACAGCATATCAATCATGGACATAATAATGCAAGCACACAAGAGACATAGAGTTTACTTAGGGAAAACCATAAAGGTGAAAAACCCCAATAACTTCCTCAGAGATAGATAGAGAAATGATACAACCCAAACATAAGAGATATACATATTCTAGCAGTAACTTCTCCTCCTCCACAAGTGAGCCACTCTCTCGAGAGTGTGAGAGAGAATAGAATGATGAAATAGAGTGCCTCCCGCACTCTATTTATACTTGACTTGACTTGCCTAATAACCTTTACTAAGTCGGCCTTAACTTAACCACATAACATAATGCTGACTAGGTCGACCCCCAATAGGGTGGTCTAATAACCCTTTGAACCACATGGCCGACCCCCAATAGGGTGGTCTAATAACCCTTCGACCCACATGACTTATATAGGGCCGACCCCAACAAGGTGGCCTAATAACCCATCAAGTATAAGTTACAACACTTACAATATAAATGACGACACTTCTGTATAGAGGAATAATAACATCTCTATAGGAATACAAACACTTCCGTATAGAGGAATAATACCATCTCTATAGGAGTACAATATACATATATGAAATACATTCCGAATTTACATATACATCAACAAGATCCATCCAAGAACCTTTGATGCAGGTGTAGAAGCCCCAAACCGGCCTAAATCCACCTTCCAACTCAGAAAATCCTTCAAAATTGAGCCCAGATCTCAATTTTTCTTGATTTAGAAGGATTTCGCACCCTACATGTGTCCATAGAGTGACAATGTCTCACTTTACCTGTGTACAACCTGCGACGACCCACTATTGTCGCTCTGTTATGTTCCAGACTTTGTGTCGGTCGAGTTTTTGAGTTTTTGGATGGATGTTCCTCATCCTTGTCTTGATTTTTTGATGTTTTCTTTATGGATGGGCTTAGGAACCTCTTAGATTAGATTTTAAACCTCATTTAGATCCTCCTTTGCTTAAAATTTGGAAGATTTTTAAAGAATTTTAAACTTTTCTTGTTTCAAATTTGCAAAAAATTGCTAGAACTAGTTTTGAGATTTTACTGTTTTAGGGCCACCTTTAGGTTTCATTTTTGTACTTTCAGACCTGAACATTGATTTAATACATGTTTAGATCAGTTTACCACTAAGTTTTGAGAAATTTGGGAGCGTTTGGATTGATATTTTCAGATTTGAGATTTCTATCCAAAAACCTTTAAAAATGGCTTAAATTGACATTTCTTTCAACTTTTTCTTACATATTGTGGTAGATCCATTTGCTTAAGGCGATATTTCTCTTTTAGATCCTTGATTTGATAATATTAAGAATGATCTTTAGACAATATTTATTAATTTCATAGTTTGCAAATAGTAAAAATTTGAAAAAACATAAAAAATTGTGTAAAGAACCTTAAGGCCCTTTAATTTATGAATCTCATAAACTTGCATAGCTGAAACATGGAACCAAATCTCAGTTCTAACATTTGAAAAGATCATTTGAACACATCTTGCATTGAAAAAAAAAAACAAAAATTGAACATTACAATTTGAGACATTTTGAAAACAATTTCCCTCCAGAACTAAAAACACACTTTAATTAGTTAATTTTGTTGTGGATATTCAGTATTGGTCATGATGTTTATTCACAATTAGAGAGAATAGTAGTGTCATTTCTCAATTTTCTTGTGATAAGTTGTGTCTGAGCCACTGTATCCTCTTCACTTGGGCCTTGTGCGATCTTGTGAATGATAAAGTGGATCTCAAGTGTAACAGTTTAGGATTTGATTTTTCAAGCATCTTATTTTTGAGCCACTGTATCCTCTTCACTTGGGCCTTTGTGCGATATTGTGAATGAGAAAGTGGATCTCACGTGTAACATAGTAGATTTCATTTTTGCATACAGTTTTTCGAGCCACTATATCCTCTTCACTTGGGCCTTCGTGCGATCTTGTGAATAAGAAAGTGGATCTCAAGTGTAATAGTCTAGAATTTAATTCATAAGCATTCCAAAGGGATATGTGTATCCTCTTCACTTGGGCCTTCATTCGATCTTGTGAATGAGAAACAAAGATCCCCCATGTAATAGAATTAGATTCATTTTCACTTGAGATATTTGTTTGGTTTACATTGATCTTTGAAATCAATTATTATCCATATTTCAGAAAAACTGTGCATTAAAATAAAAAATCAACCAAACCATTTTGCATGATTGAAAGACACACACATGAACCTCTAACCTTTCATTAGTTTAGAACATTCATCGAATTGAAAGGTAGTATAGTGAGCATATTGCATTGTGTGGTTCATTTTTTTTCAAGTCAAAACACCACTAGTTTCACTTCCACTCCTGAAACTAAGCAAACTACCCTTAAAATTGGCGCTTAATCTAAAATTGACCAACTTTTGATTTTCATATCACCAACAAGATTAGGTTAGTGCCCTGGATTAGGTTTGGAGAGTTAACACTCCTAGGATGAAAAACTTTTGAAATTAGCATTGATTACTAAGAGTAAATCCGTTAGTAGCAAAAAACGCTTGTCGGGAAAGCGCTTCTAAAACATGTGTTAAACACGAGGTCAATCTGGACAAGTAAAGAGTGGTTCCCCCCTCTTGCTTGTTTAGTGGGACATGAGATCATTAAGGATATCCATGTGAAGTGACAAGTCCTCAGGGTGACATCACTTTTCTAGAGTGCTTGGTTATGAGAGTTGTCCCTGACTTACAATTGTTCTACTCGACCGTTGATTGTGAAGTGGTGACTTTAGTGGCTCATCCTAGGATATCACATAGGCTATTGTAAGTGGGTAAATCTTGCAATACCTAAGATAAAATTTGGAGCTTTTACTCCTTGGGAGGGTGATTGGTCAAGAACCAACACTTGCATCCCTGGAGATTAAAGTTTATTGTAACTGTTTCTTATACCTTCGCTGCTAGAAATTGTTTGAGGCTTGAGATCCCTCAGCAACTACTAGTTTCAGAAGGCCCTCTAATCTAGCTTTTCACTAAACTTCGGTTCTTTTGAAAAGTAGTTTTCTTTCTTGAACCTACAGAACTTTTTAATTTGTGGACACTTTTTATTTTTGTTGAGTCTAGACTGCCTTAGGATTGTGTGATTCCACTTTTTCAAATCAAAAGCATTTAAAAAAAACACATCCTTTTATAAAATTCTTCAAAGTGGCTACTCTCTCGATCCGCCAATCACGGTGGCAACGAGGTGAGTCACCAAAACATGAAGGCCCCGCTCCATTGTGGAGACGAATACAAAACACCCAACCTTGCGACTTGGAAACTGAACAACTTCTAGATTCAATTAACAATAATATAGAAGAACAACATCAAACAAATACTAAAACATTACCTACCAAGGAGTAAACACAGCTAATCATGTAAACAACTTCTAGATTCTTGATCCTCTTGATCCATTTTAAATTGAAACATTAGAAGAAAACACAACTAATCATGTAAACCCTCCTTTAACAAATATTTCAGGCCCAGTGGTACTTCACATTAGTGAACCACTTGATTACATCAATCCTCTTATTGGATATTGGGCTATTATGCAAAATACCACAAGTAACCCCATGGCTTCATCAATAGCACAAGGGACTACATCAACACAACCCATCACAATTATTGGAAGTATAAATACCTCCAATTTGGCCTGTACATCAATCCCAACAGTAAATATGCCTTCCATTAGCACAAGTTCAACCACCACTTTAGTGTCAGTTGGTATAGTTTCGGGTTCCAATCCCAGAAGTACATCCACTTCGCCCGCAGGAATCCCTACTAGAGGGTGTGCCTTACCAAACTTGGGTTTTCCATATGGTTTGGCTACTCAAGGTCAAAACATTCAAGGAGTAAACCAAAATCCTCTTGGTATACCTACCATTTTTCCAAGTTTTACTTCTATGGGAAACCCTTTACCATGGAATCTCAATATTCATGGCGGACCCAATGAACTATGGAACATTCATGCCAATTGGGGTTATGCTCCACCGATGAGTGGAAGTGCCTCAGGAAGTCATCAACCAACTATTCCTAGTGTAAATCCTGGGGGAACTTACCCCCAACTGTTAGCACACCTGGATGCAAACCACCTATCAACCCCATTCCACCATGGAGTGGGCGAGTTCTATGAAGTAACCAATCTTCTTGGGAACACCCCTGCAAGGGGGAAATCAACCTTGGAATGCTTATCAAAACCAAGGAAACAATCAATGGAGTGGTCAGATTCTGACAAGTAACCAATCTTATTGGGGGCCACCCCCGCAAGGGGGGAATCCACCCATTAATCCTATCCCGCAATGGAGTGGTAATGTTCCACCAAGTAAACAATCTCATTGGAACATACCTCCGCAAGGGGGAAATCCATACATGCATCCTGTTCCACAATGGAGTGGACAACATTCAGGAAGTAACCCATCTTTTTGGATGCAATCTCCACAAGGAGGTAACCCTACTTGGAATGATTCTCAATCGCAAGGAAACCAATAGTGGAGCCATCAAGATTTACCTACATATCAAACATTTGCTCCGGCACCATCCAAGCCACCATTTCTAGCCACATTGAATCTACCAGATCTATCCCGGTTGACTGATGACCCTGTTCTAGATTTGAATGGGTGGCCAACCATACCAACTAAACTACCCTCAAACATACCCAATTTTGACGGAAAACTAGGGGAAGACCCATCAAATCATGTGATTACATTCCATTTTTGGTGTTCATCCAATTCCCTAGTTGATGATAGTGTTAGGTTAAGGTTTTTTTAGCGGACCCTAACGGGAACTGCTGTGAAATGGTACATTGAATTTCCACGCAATACTTTCACAGAATTTTCATCTTTAGCCATGGTCTTTCTGACACATTTTCAATTACCTATCCGCTATGAGACATGAACAAAACTTTTAACTTCACTTAGGAAATCCACCGCTACTCACATATCGGATCACATCCACGAGTGGAGGAGGCACCGAAGGCTTATAAAAGATGAAATCCTTGATTAATTCTTAGCAGATTGGTTCATAAAATCCCTATTACCTACTCTTGCCAAAGATGTAGCCATGTCAGGATCCATGACTGAAGAAAAACTCATTCAGAGTGCTCACCAGATGGATTTGATATATTCTCAATCGGGCACACTTTATGATTTAATAACTCATGCTATAGGACCTGCATCTGATCTAAATAGGCCGCCAAAAGGACCTCATACTGATGCTGTGATTGGATCCGTAAACCAACTTGAACAGATTACCCAATAATTGGAAAAAATGTCGGTTCAAAATCCACAACCCAGAGCTGGCTAGGCAACACAACAATCCGCAACTCCCACCCAAACTTCTGAAGTACTCATGGTTCAAACTGTGGACCCCAAAGGGAAAAAGAACAACCAGAAGAAGAATCCCAATGCTAATTCTGGGATAGGAGATGCACCTAAGGTGAATAATCCTCCTGGAGGCAATCATGAAAACTGGAAAAACAAGTACCCTTGCAAAATTTTCCAAGGGGACCATCCTACTCATCTTTTTCCTCACATGGATGATATTCATCGAATGTTGGAACAATGAGGAGGGAAAGAACCACCTCTCGTCCTAACTCAACCTTTCCTACAGCAACAACAGATGGTTGTTGTGGCACCGATACCTCCACCAGGAGGAAACCAGCTAAACCCCCAACAAAGAGGCAACCCACCCAATGCTAATATTTTCACAATTGATGAACATGAAATAAACATTCAAACAAGGGCTTGTTATTATGACATACCTTCAAAAGATGCTGAAACAATTGGCTCTTCACCTGGTGGTTCTATAACCATTGAGAAACCAACCATAGACATAGTACCTCGACCTCCAAAAGGGGTTTTCCGTAGAACAACACACAATCCTAACGCGCGAGCTGCTCAAAACTACAATGTGGTTGAAGACTGAGCTCAAGCTCCTTGTGCAATGTCCACCTTAGAAGTATAGAAAATTTGTCCTGCTCAAAGAAAGGAACTATTGTCTGCTATTGGTGCTATCGATCCATATGACAGTAATTTGATTACTTTTGACTTAGAACAGTCCACATGTAGGCTTCCCTCATAGATTACATTTCAGATCAAAGTGAGTTCACATGGCAAGAACATTTTTTGAACCATCGTGGATGAAGGAGCCTCAACTTGTGTCATGTCATTAACATGTTGGAAAGATTTGGGATCACCCACCCTAGTACCATCCCATACAATACTCAAAGCATTTGATGGTCATTCGTTCCCACCTCATGGACTTATCATGTCTTGCCCAGTTGAACTGGGAGGTAAAATAGTTCAAGTAGATGTTGAGGTTGTGGATGCACTCATAGATTACATTTTTCTATTGGGACGTATTTGGATACATAAGATGACAGCTGTAGTGTCTTCAGTATTCCAAGTCATTCAGTTCCCCCACCAAGGGAAGATTATCACGATTGATCAACTAGACTACTGCACACCTAAAACTGGCCTCCACTTGAATGTTCCTTTTGTAGGGGATTCGAAAATGGTGATTCAAGATATTTGGGTAGGAATGTTCAAAGACTCATCCCTCATGGGAACTTTCACAATTCCACCACCGGTATCAACCCCTAGCACTTCTCCCATTTTCACCATTACATCATAAGTGTGCTTTCCATTAAAAGTTTTTTTTTTCCAGTCCATTTCGGAAGTTGGCTCCACCTCATCCAAAGGAGCCTCCCAAGAAGTTTTTTTTCAGTCCATATCGGAAGTTGGATCCACCTCATCAAAAGGAGCCTCCCATGAAAACATCTTAGATGAAAAGAGTGATGGAAATATACCCACTTCTATGCCACATAGTGAAACTGAGAGCAGTGTACCCCTTTTTGACGTAGAGCTTTCTTATCAAGCTATGCAAATGGCTTCGGTAGACTCAGATCAAAATCCTTCCAAGATGGAGGAATATGATCCCTATACTTCACCCATATGGGTCATTAATACTCCCAACACCCATGACATCCTAGATCAAAATTTTTCGTCGGATGAAGCCATCCTCGAAGTCATGAATATCTCAGAACGACCATGGGAAGACATGCATCACAAATCCTCATTTATTCCGAAATAGACTCATTAGAGGTCAAACCCAAATATATTTACCTCTATGATAAGATGGAAAATTACTAATGCCCCATCCAAACACACAATGTGAGTTCAGAAGGAAATTTGGAAAACATTTCAAAAACTATCCCAATCGATATATCCATTAAACCTGGCGTCGTTGAAGAAATAAATATAGGTGCATATTGCTCTCCAGAAGAGATCATGCATTACATTTCTCTATTTAAAGAGTTTTGCGATGTGTTCCCTTGGTCCTATGAAGAAATGCCAGGTATTGGTCCCAGCATCGTCGAACATGAGATACAAACATACGATAATGTTAAACCAGTGCAACAGAAACTAAGACCAGTCAATCCTAAGAAATTATCTACTATTAAAGCAGAGGTCGAAAAGCTTTTGAAAGTTGGATTCATCCATCTTGTTCCTTTAACTGAATGGGTATCCAATCCTGTTCCCGTTAACAAAAAACACGGAACTATTCGGGTCTATACTGAATTTCGGTGTCTCAATTTGGCTTGTCCCAAAGACAACTATCCCACACCCTTTATCGATCAGATTATAGATGATTGTGCCGAGAACATAATCTTTTCATTCATGGATGGATTCTCCGGTTACAACCAAATCCAAATCAAAGAGGAGGACCAACACAAAACAACTTTCATATGCCCTTGGGAGACTTTTGCATATCATAAAATACCATTCTTCCTTAAAAACGCCAGGGCTACGTTTCAAAGGGCCATGTCATATGCATTTCACGACATTAAGAAAATCGTTGAGGTTTATCTTGATGATTTGGCAGCCAAATCTAAAAGGAGAGCTGAACATAGTGAACATTTACGAGCCATCTTCGTTTGATGTCGCAAGTATAACATTAGGTCAAATTCACAAAAATGCATGTTTTGTGTGGACTCTGAGAGATTACTTGGGTTCACAGTTTCCAAAAAAGGGATTATGGTGGATCCCATCAAGGTTGAGGCAATACTTTAGTTGCCTTCCCCAAAAATAATAACGCAACTTCAAAGCCTTTAAGGGAAAGCTAATTACTTGAGAATATTTGTCGAAAATTTTGCTGAAAAAGATAAAGGTTTCATGCGTCTCTTAAAACAAGATGCACTATTCATATGGGATGATCAAGCCCAACATTCATTTGATGAAATAAAGAAATATTTGGTATTTTTCCTGGTACTTAGTCCACCGAACTATAGTTGAGACTTTCTTCTATATTTGGCAGCCTCTAGTTCCACCATAGGAATGGTTTGGCACAAGAAGATGAATCTTCACAAGAGAATGTTATTTACTATCTTAGTAAGGACCTTGCTGGTCCCGAATTGAAGTACTCCCAGGTTGAGAAGTTGGAATTGGCAACAGTTCATGTTGTCCAACGACTTAGACATTACATAATTCCGATAAAAATGACCATAGTGGCTGAAATGAACCCCATGAAGCACATTTTGTCCCTCCATACCATTGGTGGCAAATATTCCAAATGGATAGTAATTTTGCAAGAATTTGACCTCGAGTTCAAAAATGCTAAATCCAAGAAATCATTGGCGTTTGTTGAATTAATGTCTGAGTTACCCTCTGAGAAGGAGGATACTATATATGTTGAAACTTGGGCAGATGAACATGTATTCCTCATTGCAACTTCGGATCCTTGGTATGGAACATTTATCATATATCTCCAAACCCAAAGGATTGATCCTTAGTTTTCTAGTATTGAACGACGTCGCATTCGACACCAAGCATGAATATACCTCATCATAGGGGATACTTTGTACCATCGAGGGGTAGACATGATATCAAGATGTTGTTTAGTACACGAGGAAGCTGAACAAGTATTGAATGATTTCCATGCAGGGGCATGCGGTGGTCATCTTTCTCGGTTGGAAACTGCCCAAAAAATCTTGCGTACAGAATACTTTTGGCCTACAATATTCAAAGATTGCATAAATGCGGTTAAAAAGTGTCACCCTTTCCAAATCTACACAAGAAAAATGTGCGCACATCCTGCTCCATTACACCCTGTAGTAACCATGAGTCCATTTTCAAAATGGACCATTGATTTTATGACTATCAACCCGCCTTCAGCTAATGGCCACCACTACATCATATTAGCCGTGGACTACTTCACCAAGTGGGATGAAGTGACGCCTACATTCAATTGCATGGGTAAAACTGCAGCATATTCCCTATTCAATCATGTGATAGCAAGGTTTGGTGTGCCCAAATAGATCACTACTGATAACGAAAGTCACTTTAGGAATTATTTTATGGATAAACTTACAAACTGGTTAGGATTGCAAAGGGACTTTTCCTCGCCATATTATCCTCAAGTTAACAGACGAGTAGAAGCCATCAACAAGGTTTTGAAAACTATGTTACAGAGGATGATTGATAATAACAAAACTAACTAGCACTTGATGTTGTTCACTGTTCTTTGGGCTTACTGAACCACTGCTAAAACCGCAACCAGATTCACCCCTTTCCAATTGGTTTATGGAGAGGAAGTCATGTTTCCTATTGAATGCGAAATACCATCATTAAAAATAGTAGTCGAACTCCTACCTAACACTTCAGCAATAGAAGAAAGGCTTCTCCATCTTCTTCTCTAAATGTAGAAGCACACAAGAAAAGGGTCAGAACACAATATGACAAATCAGCTCGTCCATGAGTCTTTTCTAAAGGAGACTTCGTTTTAGTTTATGACCAAAACCAAGACAAAATTAGAGAAGGGAAATTTGTACCGAAATGGTTTGGCCCACTTGTAGTCAAAACCGTGTTGAAGAGAGGTGCTTATGAATTGATCAATTATGATGGGGAACCCATGTCGGAGATCAAAAATGGTCTCTATATAAAGAAATACTTTGCGTAGGCACTAATGCCTCGCACCACTTGTTGTATTATGTTGTATTCTTTGTATAAACTTTTGTACATTAGTTGTTTTGGCACACAGTTATCTTGCTTGGCATTGTCACTTTGACAGATGGCACAAGAAACATTCACATATTTGGGATATGCGGATGGCGCTAGCCGTAGTTCTCGGAACATTGCTTCCGCCGCATGGGTGATTTTAGTTCAGGAGGAATTTTTCTCGGGTCTGCAACCAACAATGTTGCAGAATATAGCACAGTCATTGAGCTTCTTGTTGAGGCTATCACCCTTGGCATCTGACGAATAATAGTCAAACTGGGCTCGGAATTAGTTGTATCTCAGTTAAATTGTCAGTATCAGGTTCGACATCCTACATTGTTTATAAATTTTCTACGAGTGCATCTTTTAGAACATCAATTGGAGTTCATTGAATATATTCACTTTCGTAGAAGTATGAATAGTCTGGCTGATTCCTTAGCCAACTACGTACTTGATTGGCATCTAATTCATTAACATCATACCAAAAAGCAAGCATGCACATTATTCATGGCAATGTAATTAAACACATCATTTAAGGACATAAGTAAAAGCCAAAATAAACTAGCTTACATCATAAACCAAGAAATGTGTAACTTTGAACACCCAAAAAAATAGTGTAAACACTTTTTCTCTTTTTGTTTCTTTTTCTTCAAGATAAAACCCAAAAATCTCATAAAAATAATTAAAAAATTTGGAAAAATAAAAAACATGTGAAACTGTTTCAAAATTTCTTAGTCTGGCATCAAAACTCACCTACAACTGGCAGATCATCGAAAAAGGTTCACAGCTTCTAGAAATACCTGCTGAAAGGAGATGCTTCCTCTCATCCATCGGTTGCACCTACAAGGAATATGGTATAAAATGGGTATTTTTATACTTAACTTTTATTCATACATGTATAACCGTATCCTTTTGAATGATAGGATGATGTATCATTCCTCAATTTTCGCAATCTTTTTTAGATATTATATGCACATTTGAACCAGATTTTTACTAAATAGTTAGGTAATGAAATGGTTTTGATTACAGGACTTCGAGACTTTGACAGATCGAACTATTTGATTCAGGTAGTTGGAGATGGACCATGATTCATGATGATTTATGATTTTGGAATTTTTCACAAGACTCAACATGAAGTAAACCCCATTGAACCATTCCTACTTAGCCATTATACCAAATTGGATAAATTCAATCACATGGTATTATTTCACTGTCCGTCGACACATAATCCTGCTTTAGATAACCTACCCATGGAGGGAACATCTATAAGAGTGTGCACAACTAGCTTAGCCCTTGTTTTCAATATGGATCTTTTCCTTGGCCTAACCCGTTCCCTTGAAAAATAGGCATACGCCCATGCAACACTCGTTCCCTCCCATGTATTATAACATTCTTTATTCTTTTTTTCTGAAAAAAGAATAAAAAATAAAAAACACAAAAATCCAAAAATTAAGAAACTTGAATCACTTCATATTATAGTATTGAAGAAAACAACAACAGTCAGTCCTTGTTTCCCTTGAACATGGCACATAATTTGGTCTCTGTTATCAGTACACCATCTCCCTTTTCCTTAGGAAACTGTACCATTATGTTTTAAAAGATCTTCGTCAATGGGTTATCCTTCCCATCACCAATGGAGCTTTCATTAATGCATATGGCATTGGCGGATTTCATTAAGGTTGGTTACTCAAAGCCCTATGTTTCCAAGTGTCCATTCTACGTCGTGTTATGTGTTCAAGGGAAGTCAAAACCGAGTCAGCCATTCCTCAAATATTCCTGACCAATCATGTCGGCCTTCCTTGTGTTAGTATATAGTGTTGGATCTCGCAGTTCTACCAAATTATATCAAACTATTGATCTTTGTTTCGTATCTGTTTATGTGGGATGCATTAATGCCCTCCTTCCGATGGATCCATGCCTATCGACACCAAATCATTATCTAGGAAATGGATCTAGAAACCTAAGAGTACCTTGGATCTTGTAGTCATTAGTGTCAAGTTTCCTCGCAAATGATAGTGGGTATATATCAATGACACCTGATTGTTTGATTCTACAAGTGTTCGGATTCAGAACATCTATTCACACTTGCTAGTTTGTACTCAGTACCTTAGAGTCCATCATCATTATCGGTGGGTCTCTTCGCATCTGTTAACGGTATACATCAATGACCGGTAATCAGATGGTGCTTTATTATGCTCGACATCAGCTCTTTTATTCGCATGATATAAACTCATACTATTGTTAGTTTGTATTGAATACCTTGGGAAAAAAAGTTATATCACTCATCGATGCACTGCCTGAGCTGCGCAAGATTAGACTACCATGTCAGAAGTTCAATGAAGATCTTGTTCTCACACTCATCAAAGTGCATGTTTACACTTCTGAAAAATTTACTCTTGACATGGATCCACTGTGTATTGTTCGTGGCCATGCTTGTTTGTTGCTGAGCATGGGTATGCCCACCTCAAGAAGATATTATATATTTGAAAAATTGCTATGTTTGACTTCCATGTGCTTTTTGGAATCCTGCACCCATGAGCTTATCCTTTCCTCATCCTTGCTTTGTACAATAAAGAGTATCAGTATACAGAGTATCATTTTCAGTAATGCATTTCGGCCCTTAGCTATGCTTCGGACCTCACACATTAGGGGGAATTTGTTAACAAGCAAATTAACACCCTTAGTCATGTGACAGAAGAAGCATATTTTTACAATGTGCCCGCAACATGAAGATAGAACACAAGTACATTAAGAGACAAATCCTCTCTGATATAATCACTTCTTCCATAAATGGGAGGATTGGGTGAAGAAAGTAAGAACCTAAGGAGACCAAGTTCAGTCATCGAAGCGCTAATTAAAGGTCCAAACTTAAGCTACACCAATCAAATAGTGAAGAGAAATGCATTAAAGTGCATTAATTGTTCTTAAAGTATGCTAAGTTGTGCAAAAAAGCCTAAAAACTATGGAAAGTGGGTTTTTGAGTGAAAATAATCTAAAATAAGGAAAATGAGCAATCCCACATTGAGAAGAAAATCTTGAAGGCCCATTTCTCAATGCTATATAAGAAAGGCATTTGGGGCATGGTAGAGAGGACAAAGGAAGATCAAAGGCATACTGGAGAGATTCTGAAGATTGGAAAGCTCAACTTCATCAAAAGCAAGGGTGGAGAAAGGATAGCTCATGGAAAAGGAAGAAGGATGCACATCAAGCTCCATGGTAGATATGTATTTTCTTCTCTAGCTTAATATGAAATGATTCAAGTTTCCTTCCATATGAGATGTGTTTATGATGGTTTTGAATCATGAGAAATGTTTGATAATTGATTAAATATCTTAGGAAATCTGTATTAATTGTTTCATACCTGACATTGGAACTTACCATTCCATAGTAATATAGCATGTTTAATGTAGATCTAACTCCTACACTTATAGCTATTATCATTTTTTAATGGTGGCTTAAATTAACTTTTCCTTTGATCAAACCTCCCATTTGGATTTCCTTTCCCTGCTGGGTGAACTTTTGATTTTCCTTTGCTCTGCTCATAGCAATGCACTGAAATCCTAATGGATTCATCAAGACTTGGTGGATTAACAAAATCAATACTATCTTTGAAATTCCGAGGTAGACTTCCAAGGAAACATTGGATATTAACCCTCTCATCCTTGATATAGTCCACATACCGTAACAATTCCAAAAACTTATGGACATGCCCATCCATAGATTTCTGTCCCAACCTGATTTCATTGAATTCTTTCCTCTTGTTGTCATAATACCTAGATTATAGGTATTTTTCCTTGAAATACTTGTTGAATATTTCCCAGTTGATCCTCCTTTCACTTATCCTTTTCACTTGCATGAGGTGCTCCCACCAAATTAAAGCTCTGCCACTTAGATTGTAAATGGAAATTCTGGCCTTTCATTTCCTGAGTAGTCATGGATCCTGAAGTATTTATTCATCCCTAGAAGCCATCCCTCTGCCTCTTGGCCAATATTACTTTCTCCATCAAATGTGGGGGGACTCGCCTTCCTAAATTATTCCCATGGCATTCCTTTGGATCTTTTTCTTCCACAAAAACTGCTAGAAGTATGCCTTGGACTTCTTCGAGGGATTTTGGAGTCACACGACCTGCTAGAAGAAGATCTTGAGGAGGGCATGCTGCTCTTTTTTCTCACAAAAATCTTTCTTGGGATTGGATTCCTCTTCTTAGAATGACCTCTAGAGCGACTTTCAGCATCCCTTCGTTCTTTAGCTACATTCCTAGGGTTGGACCCAAGGTTTACCCTCTCCTGCATATCGGTGAGGCTGTGCAAAATAACAACATTGAGCTAATTATGTTCTTCCCGAGCCTTCATCAACCTTTCATTAAAGCTTATCATGGTTTCAACCAAGTTCTAGGGAGTTATTTTCTCCCTTCTCCCATTGGATTAAGTCTTTGCATGATTTTCTTGCACATTTTATCCTAGCGTATATTCACCATGATCATAAGGATCCTGGGAATCATTCACGGTCACCATTTTTTTGCTTTCCCTGTATGTTGCCTCTGTTGTGACGATTCAACTACTAACAACTGCAACCACTATGAATTATAGAGACATTTATTATACATTATAAGAATGCATATAAGACACAAACGTCCATACAAATATGGAAATTACTGATTCGGACAACAACAATAATAAATGCTTATCAAAATCACACCATTGACACTTCCTACCTATAAGTTCATTCATGCTTCGGCCCAAACAACCCTAGTGCTGCAACTTGGGATCTGATACCACTCTGTCACTTCCCCAATCCTCTCAGTTCCCTTTAGTGATGGGGGAACAAACTTGATCCCAACTTCCGCATTCCATAGTGCAGGATTCGGAAATGCGGAGCACCAAAATGCCCGGTGCCGAAGAAATACGATCCCGACTTCCGCATTCCGTAGTGCGGGAGTCGGAAATGCGGAGCACCAAAATTCCCAACACCGAATAAATTACGATCCCGAATTCCGCATTCTGCAGCACAAAGTCGGGATTGCAGAATGCCAAAATTCCTGACATTTGAAGGGAATGCACCCCCGCCTTCTGCATTCCGCAATGCAGATTTGAAAGTCAGAACTTGGTCATACCCCTGTGACCACCAATTTCCCAAGCTTATAACTTCTTCATCCTGAGGCCAAATTTGGAAAATACGGTACCGTTGGAAAGCTCTTGGAGAGATATATGCACTGGAATAATCCCATACTACATCTTGGGACTTTGAATTTGCAATTTTTGCAACTGAAACATAGCTCAAACTCCCTCAATTCTTCTTTACCATTCTGCAAGGAGCTTTCCTTTCCCTCTTCCATGGCTTCTCCCTTCAACTGACCCACAAAGGGTCATGAAACACAACAGGGACTATCGAAAAGTGTATGCAATGCATAACAAAAAACATATAATTAAAATCTAATCAATGCATCTACAACATGCAAGGTTAGTAGCACATTAAGCTCAAGCAAATGGTGAAACAATAAAAAATGCCTCTGCCTCATACTTAGGCTCGTACATAATATTCCTATGGATCATTTTCATGTAATCATTCATTCAAATAAATTGAATATAACAAGTAGACATCACATAGGGAATTATAATCATTTAACAACACAAGGAGCACTTATCTTTAAAATGAAGTGGTCCAAGCAACTGTCCAAGTGAGAGAAACGTTCCACCCAACCATACGTCTCTGTCCAGCCTATACTATTTCAGCTGAGAGACCACCCCCAAGCTTGGCTATGTATCCACTAAGGAGGGATAAATAGGCTCTTTTCATAGTCAAGGATTCACAGTAATGCTAAGCCAACATACAGTTGGGTTTATGAAGCATGCAAGGGAAAATAGGGAGGATGATGCTAAGCCAATGAGCTCAACCATAGAGATACAGGAATCTCAAACCATTCATAATTCATGGAACCCACAATACCTACCACACCCAACAAAATTAAGGCCCCCTTCTCTGTTGCAAAGTCCCTCAAGGCCCCTTCCCCCCAGTTCTCTTCAGGGTGGACATAGAAAGGTCCAAACTGCTTCCTTCATGAGACTTTAACCTTCAATGGGTTTACCAAGCAGATCCAACCTTTGTCTTTCCTTCTTCTCATTTATCCTAGCTAGGATATTCTTAGGGTTGAGGACAAAGCTCTGTCCCACAACTCGATTCTTCTGCTATCAAATCAAGGTCTTCTCACAGGTTTACTAATATTCTCACACTCTGGAATTTACCCCATGGTTTGATCCATGGATTTCCCAGCCGATTCTACTTCCCACATAGGGTTTCTTGTGCATTCTTGGCTCTGCAATTCGTGACTTACACAAGGTCACGATTTTTCTCCTTTCTTCTCTTCTCGTATCTCTCTTTGTTCTGTTGAAACTCCTTGTGCTTGTGCCTAATGGAATGGGGGTTCCTTACACGATTTCCTTTTTCTTTTCCATACCCCGTTTATGGTGCTTTCACATTCCTCTGTCAACGTGGCTTTCTCCATAATCGTGACCTTTCCTCCTTCCCTACTGCTTTCGTGTGTAACACATGAAAGTTGATCCTTACTGTTCCATGATCCCACAACCCCCTCACTTATCCCTAGTGGATACACATGCTCCCCTCTTGTTGGTTGCTTCCATAGCCAGTTGTTTTTTTCTGTATTTTATTGCACTATTAAAATTTATATCATTTTTACAATTTCCATAGCTTGATGGCACATGGATAACATAAATATCAAACACTTTCCTTTTTAAATAAAACCTGAGCATCCACCAGCAGTTCCTTGGCCTTGAGCTCCACACTAGGGAAAACATACAACGCATGCATACATTATTTATATTAAAAGCCAAAATATCTTGAGGGTCAAAATGGGGGTATTACAAAAACCACTACCACCTTGAAAATATTAGAAACTAAGGGTGAATTTTTGGCCTTGAATAAAATTTTAAAATATTAGGTGCCCTCTTTCTCCATATATTTAATACCTTAAAAGAGATGGTGAAAGAGGGTACCTCTTTCGCTAGTATATCCACCTTGTTGAATGCCTATAATATATATAATTGTGAGTAATCTATCAAATGGTTTTTAATCTATGTAAGATATGACATACCCTAAATGTAAAATTGAAAAGTTAAATCTTAGAATTAGTGTTTTCTTTTAGTGCCATTAAATTGGTGATATTCATTCCATGGAAACTCTTTCACTAGAGAAAATGTCCCTGGACTTGGCACCTTAAAATTCTTGTGCAGCCCAGACATATGTTACAATTTAGTAGTCCATGTTTTTCCAAAGGATTTTTGGCACCACTTTTCTCTTGAAACATTGTCAAGAATATGATGCTTTTCATCACCATGTTGTGATTATACTTCTAATCACTTACTCTTCACTTTGTAAAGCACTCTTACCCAATTCTATTAACCTTCTCAGATCTACCAAAAATAATATTCATTGTCATGGCTTTAATTTGTTGTGATGAAAATTATATTAGCTAAGTAGAGATGTTTGACACTATATTGTTCCATTTTATTTCAAGTCAAGTAGGACGATTTAGGATCTGTTTCTATCCTATGACACATATTTCTCTTGTGAGTTCAAGTTCAAATAGCTTAGTATAAGGTTGATATTAGATAGGATTTTATTTAACTTGTCATAATTCGATAGGTTGATATTCTTACAACATTTTCTTGAGAATACATAATAATTAAGCAAAATGAACAAGTTTTACCTTCTAGATTTTGTAACAACCAAGGTTTAATCTTAGTCTAACGTAACTATTGATCAACATCATGCCTAAGATATATACAAGCACAACCTGTTCACCTTCTAGACCTTCCAAATATATTTCCAATAATCCTTCTTCAAGTTGCGATATGATTTATGGTCATGGTACCTTTCTCATCAATGCAACCCAATAGGTGATAGCTTATATCGATTGCGAGTCACATGGTTTGGGTCATTCAGAACTAAAGATGTAACACTAAACCAATTCAATTCTTGCATTGTGATTGATATCTATCCTTTATAAAGAAAATTGCATACAGGATTAGAGGATGTTGGAAAATGCAGTAATATATTGTTTGCATCCTTATTCAAGGTGTTTATCTTTGATAAAGAATATCCCTCTAATTTACTACAATTAATAAACATAGAGATGTTTTTTTTTGCATAAGGATTCTCATGTTTAATTGACTGTATTTGTTAATTCTGCAATATAGGTTGTTATCCCTTTGATAGTATATCCCTTTATCCCTCCTTGGGTGATTAAATAAATTAGCATTATAGTGAGAAATTACTACCCTACAATTTCCTAGTCAAGCATTTATTCCAATTCTCTCTATTATTCTGCTACACTAGCTTGAGAGACACTTGCCGATTTAGAAATGCAGATCTTAGTCTCCCAACTAATGGACATTGCAAAAAAATAGATATAATTCTTTGTATGACCAATTCTCTTGGGATCAACAATTATTGATAAGGGATGTTGAGAGATGATGATTGGTGTTAGAACTCACAATAGATAACCTAGTCTTATTTGTAGCTCCTTTCACTAAACTAAATCTGTAATTTAAACTAAATTCTAAAATAGGAGTCGAAGTTCAGTCTCCAAATTGTAATGATTGTACTCTTATAAACTAAGGGACGATGAAAAACAATCAATTGTGTAGTAGGAGAACAATGAATTGAAATAAATAAGTAGAAAATAGAAGAGCATATAATATGTGTATGCTAGTGTTCTTAAGGACTAGCTAACTGAAGCATAAGAAAAAAATGATTTTAAAATAAGAAGGAAAATGAATTCATGAAAGCAATAAAGCAACAAAACCAACTAAACTTCTATCTCTTTAACAAACACTATCTCGTTCAAAGTCACGTGAAATCGTAATTCCAATGTATCCATCAAAGGATATTGATACCTACAATAATATCAATGTGTTACATTGGTGCATGAAGCTCCTTTGAATTTTAATAAATTTGTTTTTTTTTATTAGCATCACTAAAACCTCTATGACTCTACCACTCGAATATTACTACTATGTTCATTTAAAGTGGGGTGAAAAATTATTCTTTCTTTTATGCCATAAATTGATATTTAATATCATCCCTAAGGTTGCAATTCATAGGGACTACATATAGGAAGTATCCTTGAGAGGTGGAATTTTTCGTTTTGCATTAAAATTTAGAGAACATGGAAATTTACTAATATGGTATTAGAGATGTCTTAATGAAATCACTTTTGTGGGAAAGAGGAAGTTGGTATTTCAACTACATTGCACTTGAAAGTGATGCTTGACCTTGTTGAAGTTGTTTCATGTGATGTGGTGTTCATGGTGTATGTATTACCTTTGGTTGGTCCATGATTGCTATTCCAAATGTGGAGGTTTCTTACTTGGATGTAGGACCTTGATTCCTTCTTATGTGGCATTCATTCCTTGGAGGGTTGAGGGCCTTGAAAACTTACCTAGATCCTTGATGATGGCCATTTGGAAGCATGATTCTTTATCTTTTCCTTTAGAAACCCATCATGTGCCATTAGAAACCCATAAAGATTACATTATTCCATACAGATTACATCATGCCATCTAGCATACACCTACAACAATTAGAAACCCAAAAATATTTTAAATGAAAAATAATGAGGAAGGGCTACTCTTGATGGAGAGTGACACTCAACATAATTTACAATAAAATATCCACTTTTGTCTCTAAATAAATCAATAAAATAGTCCTAGATCATCACCTGCTCCATAAGACAAATCAATAATAGTAAAAGAGTGGAGTTGGTTATGCAATAATTCTGAAAAACTAGCACAAGAAAGGAAAATCACCTCCTCCAACTAACTGCTCAAAGTTCTTTTTAGAGAAAATGACCCTATGAAAATAACACACATGTGGCCTCTAAAGTAAGGCATCCCTTCAATCATGCATAAAAGGGCCTACAATGAACCAAATAAAAGCTCCGCAAAAGGAATGTGGCCTCTATAGGTGGGAATGCTCTAAGGAAGGATAACAACTTGCCTTGATAAGCGGATCTCATGTGTAACTAACTCCAAGAAAAGGGGTTGGTCCAATAAATTCTCCAATTAAACAATATTAAGTGGTTCAGATGCATAGTTTAAGGAGTGAAAAATTCCGTTAAAAAATGGATGCTCCTTTTACTATATATTTTAATATGCATTATATACATCCTTTGATAAAGAAATTTCCCTCAATTGTGGATACTAATAATTTATAGGTTGTGCAATGCTATGAATTAGTTATAAGATTGTCCAAATTCCCTCCAGTTGACCCCAAGCTTGTACATAACATTGATACGTCATAAGTACCTACCCATAAAGTTAGATTTGAAAAACAAGATGGCCCAGCTAATATATTCGCTATAATCCCATCTCATTGGAATCAATGGAACAAAAAAAAACATCATGAAAATTCAAAGGAAACTTTTCCAATGGCACCATCTGTATGATAAAAAAATGCAACAACTCTAAAAAAGTACCTTTATGTCTGTTATTTTATATTTATTTGGGGGATACCAATGTGATGGCCTCCTCTCATGGTGTACCTTTCCTTTCTCCTTGAAACCCTTTATATTCTACTTGGAAAGTAGACATTTCAATCCATGCATGGTACTAGATATGTGCAAGTTATTAAATGTTTGTCCACTCTTTTCTAAGATTTGAAAAATGATATCAGTTCATTGCATGCACTTTATGGATTTTTGAGCTTTGAGATCCTATTTTTGCAAACAAAGCTTTACAACTCCAATAATTTTTCATTCATTGCTTCATCTTACTACACCAAGTGTATGGCTTTAATCAAATTGTAAAAAATTGAGTACATGAAAGGTATAATTACCACTTGTAAAATATAAGTGGAATGATATGTTCCTTCCTCCAAATGGTATTTGTTTGGACCCACTATTTCATTTTTATTTTTATTTTCATTTTAGTGTCACTCTTATTTGTGTGAAATTGCCTTGCAATAAACCTAGTGGATTGCATCTTGACAATGCCTTACACATGGCCCAAACTTTAGTTGCCTAATTTTAGTTACAATCATTCAAACTATGAAGAAACATACGAAACATAATCACAAACCATGCCCTGTAAAACTTATTATTAGAAGAAGATACAACTAGATCTATTACAAGAGAAAGTATTTCCAACTATCATGACTCTATATTCAAAAAATAGCCCAAGCATTTTCTAGAACTGTTGTCATACTACTGCTTGTAAGATTATTGTTATTAGGTTAGTGAATCTAGCACACAAATAGTCTTGGTCTTGTTCAACTTAAACTTAAATCACAAACACATTGTACATGATGAACATATTACTCTTTTACATTACATTGGTTCTCCTCATAGTGTGACAAGTCTACCTTATTCATCCAAATATAATAAATAATTTTACAACTTATAAACTATCCTCTTCAACACTTCCTCTAAACTAAAAATTTCCCCTATGACTAAGTCTATCACTTGCATCCTATGACTAAGTGCTTTAAGTGATTTATTTATGGAAAACAAAATTTTCCATGGTGGAGGCAGAACCAAACGTGTATTTTTTGGATATGTCTTCGTCGAGTGAGGGGAGTTTAGGAAGACTAGAGGAAAGTGAGACATCCAATAGGTCTACAAGAGGTATCAACTAGATGTCAAATGATTGGAAGAAAATTCCATAAACGCATGGAAAATTTTCTCGTTGAAGGGTGGTCATGTTCTAATGATGATGAGACCATAGGCGACATCGAGGTTCCCTTGAGGTACAAAAATCTAGTGAAACAATGGGTACCCAAGGATATTCCTCAACTAATCACATATTTTTGTGTGAATGAGAGGATATATCAGATTGAATCATCGTCATTACATGGTTTTGGGTTGTTTTGCATGGATGGCGTAAAGGTCGGTTATGGAAGAGGTACTGAATTGATGGAGTATGTTGGACCCTATTACAACTACAAATATTGGGTGTGAATGGTCCAATATACAAGCAGTATGCACAGATACAGATTGTCTATATAATATTTACAATTGAAAGACAAGGAGCAACGATGTACATTGACGGAAGTCCAAAAGCTATAGGGAATATTGCAAGGTTTATAAACAGTACACAACTAGGGTCTACAATTAAGAAACCCAATTGCATATTTTAGGGGCTTGATGGAAACCATGTTTTTGTATGTGCCATTAAATCAATAGTTGCATGGGAATAGTTGCTTATTAATTACAATTTTAATCGAATAGATACAAACACAATTACTATGGGAGTGGTACATCTAACATTTTACCTAACCTTTATTTAATGAATCTAATATATTATGTATTTTTCATTACTCTATTGTTATAATTTCATTAGAATTTTCTATATTTATTTTGCAGGATAGTGATCAAGGCATCTCCCCGACAATTGATCAGAGGAGTACACCATCCTCGAGGCAGCAAGTATACATTGTAATTGTACAAATATAATATGAACAATTTTTTTTTTGTTATGTTTTTTCATGAGTATATTTGTTTCGTTTAGATAATGTTATCTAAATTTGTGTTGCAGAGTTCTGATCGGGGCAACTACCCAGTTGTTGATCATATGACAGTAGCCTTGAGCCAAAATGTATACCTCATTGTAGTTGTACAATTTAAATACGATCAATATGTTTTCTTATTATGTTTTTCCGTGAGTATTTTGATTTCGTTTAGATTTTTTTTCTATATTTTTGTTGCAGGATGCTAATCGAGGCACCTCCGTAGCAGTAGATCAAACAAGACCATCCTCGAGGTAGCATGTATACCTCATTGTACTTGTACTACTATAATATGTGCAATATGTTATTATTATTATTTATTTTCATGAGTATATTGGTTTCATTTCGATAATGAATTCTATATTTTCATCACAGGCTAGTGATCAAGGCATCTCCTCGACAGTTGATCAAAGGAGTACATCATCCTTGAGGAAGCAGGTATACCTCATTGTAATTGCACAAATATAATTATATGAGAAATATGTTTTTTTGTGAGTATATAGGTTTCCTTTAGATATTTGTTTCTATATTTTTGTTGCAGGGTGTTGATCGGGGCACCTCCCTAGCAGTAGATTAGATAAGAGCAGCCTCGAGGCAGTAGGTATACCTCATTGTAATTGTACTACTATAATATGCACAATATTTTATTATTATTATTTATTTTCATGAGTATATTGGTTTCATTTGGATAATGAATTCTATATTTTCGTCACAGCCTAGTGATCAGGGGATATCCCCGATAGTTCATCAGAGGAGTACACCATCCTCGAGGAAACATGTATACCTCATTGTAATTGCAAAAATATAATTATATGAGCAATATATTTTTTTATTATGTTTTTTTGTGAGTATACTGGTTTCATTTCGATATTGTTTTATACAATTTTTGTTGCAGGGAAGTGATCAGGACAAGTCCCCGACCATTAATCATATGAGTACATGATCCTCAAGGAAACAATGTGGTCACATCAGATAAAAAAAAACCTATGTAATATTAAGTAGATGATGTGGTCACATCAGATAAAAAACACCTTTGTAATGTTTTTTTTCATGAAATACTTGTCATTATAATAACAAAAGATATCAATGTAATAGTTTTACATTATTACAACAAATATTGACCCCTTGCAGCAGCATCCACGTTGCGAGTACTCTATTAGGAAGACAATATGACAAGCTATAGATGCCACAGGAATTGAACAACAAGTTACAAAAGGTGATTTGCTTGCTAGTTTTGTCAAAAGAAAAAAATTGAGAAAGAAGTGGAAAAAAATAGTATGTATACTTATTTTTTATACTATAATGGCATGCATTATTTTTTTCCTACTAATGAATGAGTAGATTAATGAATGTTATATTTTAATGAATGAATGGTAAATGTTTCTTTATGTTGATATCGACATGTTTTCACATATTTTTTTTTCAAGTAAATGCATTGGGTATGGGGATTTGAGAGTGATGTGAGGGAGGGAGGGGCCATAAGAGCTTCCATCTTTACGTGGTTTTCCCTGTTTAGTAGAGAATATTAAATTATTCTCGAAACAAAGAGAAGCTCAATGAGGTATTTATACCTACCATCAATGAAGTAACTTTAGTACCTATCATAAGTGATATCACACTCTTATGATCACAAGATAAACTAGGTTTCAAACCATCAAATCCTTCACACATGCAAGTGCTCATATAAAGCACACTAGGATTTCACCATTAAACAACCACTCCTGGGTTCACCAACCGAAATATTTGGCCTTCAAAATAGAAAGAATGAAATTTCGGCCCAATAAGCTCTGATACCATGTAAAAATTTCATGAATATAACTTTTAAATTTTAATGAAATCTCATAAATTTAACCTCAACGTCCTTTAGGTTTCCTGGATCTATTTCCTGTGAAATTTCAGCCTTCGAGCCAAATCTGAAATATGAATTTACAGCAACAATATTTCACTTAGTAACTTTGGCCCAATCTCTCAAATTAGCTCAATACAATACATATCATTCAAGTGTACTTTAGTACCACAAAGATACAACCCTTAGGGAACACTTTCCAAGCATATATAAAATCTGAAATGTATTAGCACATAATATTATAATAACAGTAAATCTTCTCCCTTATCTTCTAGACGTGATGAATCACATTCCCATTTCAACTATATGTTATTTCAAATTGGTGTGCACAAACAATAGTAGAATATACCCAATCAAGAAGATAACATAAGTTGAAATTCAAATTTGTGAGAATGCATAGTTTGGAAACCTGGAATACTTCATAAATATTAAAAACTTGAAGTACATACCATAGCTTTCTCACAAAGTTGGCACAATTCAAGCTCTCCAAACCCTAGTCACCAACTCCCCCTAGATATAAGAAATCAATTCCAACCAAAGCTGGCCACTTCATCATTTGTATCAAAGAAGTGAACATCCAAGTACATCATCACATCGCGTTCCGAAGAAAGGAATCTCTCAAAACTCCATCAATCATGACATCACATCAAGCTCCAAGTCCTCCAAATAAAGCATCTCACCATGCTCAAGGTATTCAGGTTAGTTCTTGTGTATTCCTTAGGGTTTACTAGCCACTATGAGTGGGAAGACAATAGGTCCATTTATCACCACTAAAACCTACCCTATACAATATATAGTATTTCCAAAACTGGATAAAGTTTCCCATACTAGACAAGTCTGCATGAAACTTTAGCCTTCTAAATGGAAATTTAAAGGTTGGCTCATGGGATTTTAGTATTGTACATGCAAACACTAAATTTCCTTTTTGAGTTGTTGACAAGGTGACACTCTTTGATGGGTTGGTAAAATGCAGAGAAAGTTTGTTCATTATTATCATTTTTTATATAAGTACTAGAATCTCTATGGCTAGGGTGTACTCACTAATAAGTTTGATGATTTTAAGGAAAATTTTGCAATATCTTGTATAACAAAAGGTATGTTTCATAAGATAAGATGAGATAATTTTATTAATTTAATAGGAAAATCGAGATTTTTTTAACTGTTCAAGAAACAATTTTCTTTAAAATGGTTTGCTATTTAAACATGTTATCAACTTATTTGATATATTGATGTCTCTGGGGACTTCTTATCTATACTTTTTTGCGGGAATAATCTGGAAAATGATAATCACAACACCAAGATTAAATTACAAGGTATTGGTAAATAAGTTCTTGATATGGTATGGTTATTCTTTTGTCATTTGCCACAATTAGTATTAGATAAATAGATTTTTCTAGAGAATCATTTGATTTCTTGTATTTAAATGTTTGAAATTACTTTATGGTGTAGTTTTGTAATCTGATTTATCTTTGGACATACACAAGCCGTTTTTTAATCAAATCCTGGTGATTCTATCCCTTTTTTTTCCAGGAATAATCTGAAAAATGATGCTCACAACACCAAGATTAAAGTAGAAGGTATTGGTACATAATTTCTTGATATGGTATGGTTATTCTTTTGTCATTTGCCACAATTAGTATTAGATAAATAGATTTTTCTGGAGAATAATTTGTTTTCTTGTATTTAAATGTTTGAAATTACTTTATGGTGTAGTTTTGTAATCTGATTTATCATTGGACATACACAAGCCATTTTTTGATAAAATCCTGGCGATTATATCCGTTTTCCCCTTCACCATTCTCTGTATTCATTTAGGGAGGTGTGAAGAGGAGCTTGCAAAGAATATATTGCTTCAACAAATAGTAAAAAGGTTACTCAATATGCGCTTAAAGATATTGATTTTTAATTTATGCTTTCCCTGGTTAACATTATATTGTTTTAAACTGACATGCTAACTTGCACATTTCCTAGACACTGTGAGTGTTTTACAGTTGTAGTATACTGTGTTGAACCTTGCATGCTACAAGAATGATTTAATAAACCCAAATATGAGGACATGGTTCTTGGTACCGACCAGCAGATATAATCTCGTAATCCCCTTTCTTTTTCTCCTAATATTGCTCATGGTGTTTATTCTCCACCAACGAATGGGGTGGGAAAATGGTTGGATATTTTCCGTTTTCATGGTTTTTTCTCTTTACTGTCATTTGAAGGATTTCAATACTTATGGTTCATTGTATTTAATCAGGAGGAGTGGTGGGACTCCATCTTCAGCAAGGCACAAAAGAGGATGCAATTGCAAGATATCAATGTGCCCATAAAAAATACTATGAATGTTATTAGGTGCAATAATATCATTTTGTAAGGTAATGTAAATGTGAAATTTGAAAGAATGTTTCACATTGTTCTCACTACCTTTTGATGTTTATTTTAGGTTGGTGTTACAAGGTTTTTGACCCTTCAATGCTACCCTAATATGGTAAAATCATCATATCGCAACCTGTAAGCCTTCAGAGAATTGCATAATGTTCCTCTTCTATTAATTTTCGAAGCAATTAACCAGAAATATTTTACTATTCTTGACAGTTGAATCCTACTTTAAGATGTATTCATTCCACTAGTTGTGCAAAACATGTTAAATGTACCGAGTTTATTCATTTTTCTGAAGCCAAATTCAAGTCCGAGGTTTCATTCAACCATGCTGGAGGGGATTCGACACAAAATCCTTATACATAATTCTTTCTCTTCCCTTTTTTAAACATTTGAAACAACTATATTTATATTTTTTTTAGTCCTAGATCACAGTGGATTACTTGGAGAACAATTATCTGGTCCTCAGTATGGGGTCATGCTTGTCGAGGAGACAACCTCTAGAAAAACAGGCTTTAGAATATTTGGAAATAGAGGCAAAGAAGGAGGAGCAACTAGCTTGTCTTCCCTACAGAATGTGTGTAAAAGGATTGAGTGATATTGCATCAAAGTTACTCGCACAAGGGAAGAAGGGATTCAACTAGGATTGAATGGTTTTTTATGAGTTATTTCACCATAATTTTCACTCCTCTTATATGCTTGGATGCAAAATTCAAGTAATTCTTTCATTTATGCAATTACATGAAGCAAAATAGTTTCATAATCATTAAAAATTTCTATTTTTAAGTGGTTGAATGATATATGTTTTTATCATGACTGATGGACCAAAGAATTGCAACTATAAAACTGAATCCCTTGGATCCTTAATTAAATTATCAATCCAGGAGTTCGTACAAACTTAGAGGTACCATGCATTGTATATGCAATTGCAAAAGAAGTAGCTTGAAAGATTAATTAAGGAAGACAGTAAATGTAAAGCAACAAATCAATCTAAGAAAACTTGAAATGCTAATTAATAAAGACAAGAAATGTAAATCTATGAAAGCATGGAAATCTAATTTATGAAAGCATGAATCTAATTTATGAAAGCATAAATCTAATCTATGAAAGCATGAATCTAGTTTAAATAAAAGCATGAATCTAATCTATGAAAGCATGAATCTATTTTATGAAAGTATGAAACTATTCTATGAAAGCATGAATCTATTCTATAAAAGCATGAATCTAATCTATGAAAGAGGGAATCTATTCTATGAAAGCATGAATCTATTTTATGAAAGCATGAATCTAATCTATGAAAGCATGTAAAGTTAATCTAATTAAAGAAAGCATGTAAATTCATCTAACTACTTTAATTTTGTAGGAACCGAATACAAAACAATATGAAATGACTAATCCGTTTCTAAGAAAAAAAATTATGAAGGAAACTACAGAAATGTTACAGGAAACTACGGAAGACGTTACAGGAAACTACAGAAACATTACAGGAAACTACAGAAGACGTTATAGGAAACTACAAAAAATAAAAATGTATGGAATCAAATGAAACAAACTAAAATAAATTAAATGAAAGACATGTAGGGGTTCTCAATCCTTCCCTTGAGCTGTAACAACCCAAGGAATCTCTTGGAACCCCTGCTTATGCAAGTACATTAAAGATGGAACACATATAGCTTTTATTCATTAAAAATATACCATTACAACAGGGCAGCAAGCTACCCTTTTACAAATCCGCTTTGAACAACAAGAGAGAAAGAAAATGAATGATAAGAGAAGAATAATAATAGAATCCTCCTCTCATGCTATCAGATCCACAATTATTTATACAAAAATAACTAAAAACTGCTCATGCAAATCAACTCCTTGATTTGTGGAAGATGTCCGAGTTAACTAGTAATCTGCATGCAAGTTGGTAGGATTACTTTCCTCTTTTAGAAATTCAATTTGGCCTTCATGATTTTGACTTGGGATGATGTTGAGTCCTTATTTATGCACTGGAATCTCATAAGAATCAATAGGGACATAATCCCTTAAATATCTCCAACAAACTCTAGTGAACTGATTGAGAGAGCTTGAGATGATTTTTGTAACTTGATCTCTTTCAATTAGATTTTAGATAATATCCCACCTATAGATTCATCACAAATGAATAATACTTTGAAAAATATCAGCTCATAAATAAATCAAATGAATAAGAAAATTAGGGAACAATACTAAACAATGTCAAGATATTCATTAAAGCAAACATGCATTGGCTTTTAGGAAAAAATACCATAAAGTTAATTGTATCTTGTCATTTTAATTCCTTATTCCTCCTCATAATTCTTTTATGTTCCATTAGATGGGCCAAATAATGTTCCTTTTTAGGGGCCCATCAATGACCCTATAAAAACATGTGAATAATTTGGGGATATTTCACATGTTTGGTTCTAAGAACATTTTGGATTGTGCTTCTTCGTTGTATGTGCTTATCATAAATTCAGGATTTTGGATCTCATGAAGATATAGTCTTCTATGTTGTTTTTGATGGACATGGTCCATATGGACATTTGGTGTCAAGAAGAGTCAGAGACTCGTTACCTTAAACATTAATAGATCAATGGAACAAGTTTATTTCATAGGAATCTAGCTTTTCCAAGGGGGACCTATCCGAGTATCTTGACAAAGACAATGAAAGCAAATTAAAAGATGATTCGGGTTCTTGCAAGGATTAATCACAAATGTTTGCTGCATGGAAGGAGTCACATCTGAGAGATTTTAAAGTTATAGATAAAGAGCTCAAATTGCATCCTACTTTGTATTAATTTTGTATTGGAACAAGTGTTGTGATTTTCATTAAGAAAGGCATTAGTCAGCTAAGTAGTCATCAAACATAACTTACATTTGATTGTATTTATGGATATTGATCTCAAGAGTTATTTTTTTCAATGATATTTTGTTGTGACTAGTGATGGTTTCGATGTGTGTGTGAGAGAGAGAGAGAGAGAGAGCTTGAGTGATACATTTTTTCAACTTGGATACCCTTTTAAATTACGTTTTAAGCATGGTAGCATTATGATGCATACTGTTTCGAACAATAATTTTACTTTTACATTTTTCTCTTCTGTGTGTTTTACTTGGATACAGTGGTAGTTGTATATTTTTTACCATTGCTATTAGTTTTTTTCAATATATTTTTATATTTATGAGCAGGCTATCATATTTTATTGCTTATGAATTTTTTTCTTTGTATACTTATCAACTGAATAACCGAAGGAGGCTTTTATCTACTATTTTTAATTTGTATGGCATTGATTTTGAGCAATGTAATTATGTAATATAAAATTTAAAGCCATATTAGTTTGCATCTTCTGAGCACTTTTATGATAAGGAAGATGCTTGTGATTTGAGGCTTGACATAGGGGAGTAGTCCTCATGAAGATGAACCTTTATGGTAGTTTTGTATCTTGTGTAAATTCTGGACTTAAAACGTTTCACACTCATGAGGTAATGGGAACATTGAGCAACCAGAAGAAAGGGAGTATATAGGCTTAACTAACTTTAAGGGCACATTGAAAACAAACATGAGTAAAATATATACATTTATGTTTTAGGTTTAGAACTTTAGCCCATGATTTTATGATTAGACTGGGTGTTTTTTTTATAGTTTTTTTTTTTCACAAAATGATTTGCACCATGTTAACAGTTTGGTATAGGCATCTTGTCTATTGGTTTGTTTTATAAGAACTAGCACAGATCCATCGCAACTCCAAATCACTATGTATTGAGAGGTATCACTTGGGTCCTCTTCAGAATCACTAGAATTGGTCTTAGGCTCCCTTGATGATGTTGTAGTTTTGATCCCATGTGTTTTGGTGGTGTTCTAGGCAATTGTTTTTCTTAACACTTCTTCTAAATTCATCCTTTTGGATGTCCTTTCCTCTTCATCCACCTGTATGTCCTTCGGTGTGTCTAAAAGGGCCCTCTTGCCAACCTTTTCCTCTAGTACCAGATTCTTTATCAATTCTTCCTAAGCCAAAAATTCATCCAATTCTTAAAGATCTATGACTTCAGGGAAAGGCTCCGATGAAGGTGTGACTTTCACTCCTATTGTCGGCTGGATTTTCCCTGCCTTAGGATTAGCGAATCGAATGCTATCGTTCCATAGGTTTACGGATGCCTGGAAGATGGACGCTTGATTCCTTCATAGTGCCAAGATCCATATGGATATCGGTGGCGACCCACCTATTCCACTGGCTCAAAACAGTTTCCCATTTTGCCAATTTTCTAGTAATTTTTCTACAGTTTTTCAGGTCCTAAACTTCCGGGGCCATTTTGAGACACTAAATGACTTATTTGGCGATTTGGAGGGCCAAATGGTTTCCATTGACATGCAATGGACTTGAGTCAAAAGTGTTTAATCTTGGATAGACCTTTCCAATGGGCTACCGAGCTCCCCAAACGGAGATTGTATGCAAAAGTTATGACCCCGGGAAGTTGACTGCTCAACTAACCACCTTGGGGCCGCAAACTTTATGACAGTTCATCTTCTAGGGTTAGGTTTTTGGATGTTTGGGATTATTTCTCTCATGCTTGTGATAAATAGGCCCTTTTGGCCTCTCTTTGTATTCATCTTGGCATGAATGAGCATCAAAACCACATATCTTCTCAGAGATAGCTACCACCATTCTAGTTATTGTATTTTACAGTCTGTTCTATTTCCGCTATTTAATAGAATATGTGTTTACTGTATCACTGTGTCATTTGCAATATATATCTGTATTTGATTCTGTAAATGCTCTTTTATTTTGTTCCCACATAAATCCGGATCAGTGGTATCCAGAGTATTTTTTAAGGATTATAAAAGTATACTTAAGTATAGTATTCTAGGCGATTATTTTGGATTGGAAAAAACATATATATGGATTGGTAGGCGAATATGAAATATGAAACATGCAATTTACTACCAAAAAGTGTAAATTTTGGCGAATATTATGATAAAAAAACACATTTTATGTAAATATAGGCAATATTAGAGACTAAAAATGACCAAATAGCGAATTTATTTTTTGAAAAAAGACCCAAAAAATAGCCAATTGGCAAAATTTCGCCCCTAAAAGTTTCCCTGGTGGTATCAGAGCGATTTGCTCTTTGATTGTTTCTCGATGCATGTCCCCGATGAGGTTAGGATACAGAGAGTTGGGTCTCGAACTAGTTTCACTTGGGGAAGACCACTCTCGCCTCCCCAAATGGCCTCCCATGGCGGAAGAAAAGAGAGACGATGGAGCAGTAGATCCTATCAAGTTGTTGCTCGAGGAAGCCCTCGTGCGACAGAGGAACGAGATGATGGATAATTTTTCCCAGATCCTTCGACAAATGACGACGACAACAGATACACTTTCTACAAGAAGTCGTTTCAGAGATGTGACTCCCTTCAAGGTACAAGTTAACTTTGATATCCCTTTATTTGAAGGTCAGATCGATGCCAATGCCATAGATAAATGGTTGAATCTACTAGAAGGGTATTTCTCTGTCCACAATTTTTTCGACAAGGAAAATATCGTCTTTGCGCGCCTCAAGGTCGTCCCCCATGTCAAAAATTGGTGGGAAACTTATTGTAAGAAAAATTAATCAGACGAGCCTGGATTGTTTGAATATGCCAATCCCACTTGGGCCTCTTTTATAAATGTCGTCAAGGAACAATATTACCCTGTTGGAAACTATGATGACCAGTACACAAAATGGGCCATTCTGCACCAAAAGAGGGACCAAATGATGTTGGAGTACACCAACAAATTTCATACCTTGTGCACAAAGCTAGGTATCAAGGACTTGGAGCGGCACCTAATACTGAAATATCGCAGTGGCATACACCAATACATACGAACATAGATGGATTTCTTCGAAATATCTTCACTCAGATCCGCCTATCGATATGCTCTCAAAATTGAGCAGAAATTTCAGCAAAAGAACAAGTGTGACTTCAGGCCTGCGCAGAAGTAGGGCAAGGGAAATTCTGGCTCGCAGAACACGGGGCAGGGAAAGGAGAACCAATCCCAACCACAAGCGAAGAAGGGTAACGAAAAGACAAAGAAGGACATCGGGAAGTGGTGCGAGTTCCACAAAATCCCTTGGCACAACACTGATGAATGTCGCTCAAAACAGTCATTAGTGGCTGAGATCAAAGGTTCAGAATCGGATCCTAGTTCCGATTTTGACTCAAAACCTAAATTCACAGCCGCGCGAAAAGGGAAGCAGATCATAGTTGCAGAACCCAATGCCATTGTTGCCACCACACAGATTCAACCAAAGGAACCTGAATATTCGGAGGTAGAGGAGCACCTTTTCCACTCACAGATGTGGGTGAAGGGAATTACCCTACACTTTGTTGTGGACAGCGGCAGCCAGAAGAACCTGATCTTAGCAGAAGTCATCAAGATATTGGAGCTACCAATAACACCACACCCACAACCATACACCATTGGATGACTAAGCCAAGGACGAGGGATCCGCATCAGTCATCAATGTCGCCTACCATACGACATCAAGCCCTTCAAAGATGAGGTATTGTGCGATGTGGCCCCACTTGAAGTATGTGATGTTCTTTTAGGATAGCCATATATGTGGAAGTGCCATGCTGTATATGAATCACGACCTCGCAGTGTCATTGTCACTTTGGGAGGACAACTCTATCGAATACCAGAGATAGTTGCACCTACCCCAAACAAACAGGGCAGGAAGCTAATGTCACACACTGAGAAATTTTCCCTACTTGTAATTGCCAATGAAGGAGAACATCAAATCGCAGAGACATCCACAACCTCTGCACATTATCCTTCTACTCAGCAGAAACAAGAAGAACACCGAGTCAGTGTAGCATCGCCTATTTGGGTACCTCCACAGTGCAAGGCCACGCATTCCAGGTGCTCCTCCAAAAAGAAACCATCCACACAGGTGCAGACCAAGGATACCACAACAACCAAAACTGTTCAACAACAATTACAACCCTTTGAAGATGTCAAAGTAAGGCAACCTTTCCACTTCAGCAAATGTCGCACCAGGAGCTCAACTCGACACACAGCTCGACATATGATAAGGGATTTTATGCAATGGAGACCATTGCTTCCTAAGGGGGGAGGATTGATCCAGATGGGAATCTGTGGCCACCCACCTATTCCAATGGATCAAAACAGTTTCCCATTTTGCCAATTTTCTAGTAATTTTTCTACGGTTTTTTGGGTCCTAAACTTCCGGGGCCGTTTTCAGGCACTAAACAACCTTTTTTGGCGATTTGGGGGGCCAAGTCCTTGCCAATGGCATGCACTTGGACCCACTCTAAAGTTTTAAATCTCGGATAGACCTTTCCAATGGGCTACCGAGCGCCCCAAATGGAGATCGTATGCAAAAGTTATGACCCTGGTATGTTGACTGCTCAACTAACCAACTTGGGGCCGCAAACTTTATGACAGTTCATCTTCTAGGGTTAGGTTTTTGGATGTTTGGGATTCATTCCCTCATGCTTATGATAAATAGGCCCTTTTGGCCTCTCTTTGTATTCATCTTGGCACGAATGAGCATAGCAGCCACATCTCTTCTCAGAGATAGCTACCACCATTCTAGCTATTGTATTTTACAGTCTGTTATATTTCTGCTATTTAATAGAATATGTGTTTACTGTATCGTTGTGTCATTTGAAATATATCTATGTATTTGATTCTGTAAATGCTCTTTTATTTCGTTCCCACATAAATCCGGATCAGTGGTATCAAAGTGGTCTGCTTTTTTATTGTTTCTCGGTGCATGTCCCGGACGAGGTAAGGATACAGAGATTTGGGTGTCGAACTAGTTTCACTTGGGGAAGACCATTCTAGCCTCCCCAAATGGCCTCCCATCGCGGAAGAAAAGAGAGACGAAGGAGCAGTAGATCCTATCAAGTTGTTGCTTAAGAAATCCCTCGCGTGACAAAGGAACGATATGATGGATAATTTCACCCAGATCCTTGGACGCATGTAGACGGCAACAGATACACCTTCGACAAGCAGTTGTTTCGGAGATGACACTCCCTTAAAGGTACAAGTTAACTTTGATATCCCTTTATTTGAAGGCCAAATCGATGTCGATTCCATATATAAATGGTTGAATCTACTAGAAGGGTATTCCTCTGTCGACAATTTTTCAACAGGGAAAAGATCGTTTTTGTGCTCCTCAAGGTCGTCCGCCAAGTCAAACATTGGTGGGAAACTTACTGTGAGCAAACCTCATCATACGAGTCTGGATTGTTTGAATATTCCAATCCCACTTGGGCCTCTTTTATAGATGTCGTCAAGGAACAATATTACCCTATTGGAAACTATGATGACCAGTACACAAAATGGGCCATTCTGCACCAAGAGAGGGACCAAATGGTGTTGGAGTACACCAACAAATTTCATACCTTATGCACAAAGATAGGTATCAAGGACTCCGTGCAGCACCTAATACGGAAATATCATAGTGGCCTACACTAGTACATACAAACATAGATGGATTTCCTGGAAATATCTTCACTAAGATCCGCCTATCGATATGCTGTAAAAAATGAGCAAAAATTTCAGCAAAAGAAGAAGCGTGACTTCGGGCCTCTGCAGAAGTAGTGCAAGGAAAACTCTGGCTCGCAAAACATTTGGCAAGGAAAGGAGAACCAGTCCCAAACACAAGCAAAGAAGGGTAACGAAAAGACAAAGAAGGACACCGGTAAGTGGTGCGAGTTCCACAAAAGACCCTAGCACAACACTGATGAATGTCGCTCAAAACAGTCATTGGTGGTTGAGATCAAAGTTTCATAATCATATCCTAGTTTTGATTCTGACTCAGGACCTAATTTCATAGCCACGTGAAAAGGGAAGCAGATCCTTGAAGCAGAACCCAGTTTCGTTGTTGCCACCACACAGATTCAACTAGACGAACCTCAAGAATCAGAGACAGAGGAGTGCTTTTCCACTCACAGATGTGGGTGAAGGGAATTCCCCTACACTTTTTCGTGGATAGCGGCAGCCAAAAGAAACTGATCTCAGAAGAAGTCATCAAGAGATTTGAGCTACCAATAACACCACACCCACAACCATATAACATTGGATGGCTAAACCAAGGACAAGGGATCCGTGTCAGTTACCAATGTCGCCTACCATTTGGCATCAAGCCCTTCAAAGATGAGGTATTGTGCGATGTGGCCCCACTTGAAGTATGTGATGTTCTTTTAGGACATCCATATATGTGGAAGCGCCATGTTGTATATGAATCACGACCTTGCAGTTTCATTGTCACTTTGGGAGGACAAATCTAACTGATACCAGAGATAGTTGCACCTACCCCAACCAAGCAGGGCAGGAAGATAATCTCCCACATTGGTAAATTTTCACTATTCACAATTGCCACTGAAGGAGAACATCAGATCGCAGAGACATCCATAACCTCTACACATTATCCTTCCACTTAGCATAAATAAGAAGAACACCAAGTCAGTAAAGCGTTTCCTATTCGGGTACCTCCACAGTGCAAAACCACGTATTCCCGGTGCTCCTCCAAAAAGAAACCATCCACACCGGTGTAGACCAAGGATAAAACAACAACCAAAACTATTCAACAACAATTACAACCCTCTGAAGATGTCAAAGATGTCAACCAGGAGCTCAACTCGACACACAGTTCAACATATGATAAGGGATTTGAGGCTATGGAGACCATTTCTTCCTAAGGGGGGAGGATTGATCCATATGGATATCGGTGGCCACCCACCTATTCCACTGGCTCAAAACAGTTTCCCATTTTGCCAATTTTCTAGTAATTGTTCTACGGTTTTTCGGGTCCTAAACTTCTGGGGCCGTTTTGAGGCCCTAAACGACCTTTTTTGGTGATTTGGGGGGCCAGAAGGATTCCCACGACATGCACTTGGTTCTATTTGGAAGTTGTAAATATCAAATAGACCTTTCCAACGGGCTACCGAGCGCCCGAAACAAAGATCGTATGCAAAGGTTATGACCCCGGGAAGTTGACTGCTCAACTAACCACCTTGGGGCCGCAAACTTTATGACAGTTCATCTTCTAGGATTAGGTGTTTGGATGTTTGGGTTTCTTTCCCTCATGCTTACTATAAATAGGGCCTTTTGGCCTCTCTTTGTATTCATCTTGGCACGATTGAGCATAGCGGCCACATCTCTTCTCAGAGATAACTACCACCATTCTAACTGTTGTATTTTACAGTCAGTTCTATTTTTGCTATTTAATAGAATATGTGTTTACTGTATCACTGTGTCATTTGCAATATATCTCTGTATTTGATTATGTAAATGCTCTTTTATTTTGTTCCCACATAAATCCAGATCAGTGGTATCAGAGCGGTTTTCTCTTTGATTGTCTCTCGGTGCATGTCCCTGACGAGGTCAGGATACAGAGAGTTGGGTCTTGAACTAGTTTCATTTGGGGAAGACCACTCTCGCCGCCCCAAATGGCCTCCCATGGCGGAAGAAAAGAGAGATGAGGGAGCACTAGATCCTATCAAGTTGTTGCTTGAGGAATTCCTTGCATGACAAAGGATCGAGATGATGGATAATTTCGTCCAGATCCTTCGACGCATGCCGATGGCAACATATACACCTTCAACAAGCAACCATTTCGGAGATGCCACTCCCTTCAAGGTACAAGTTAAGTTTGATATCCCTTTATTTGAAGGCCAGATCAATGCCGATGCCATAGATAAATGGTTGAATATACTAGAAGGGTATTTCTCTGTCCACAATTTTTCCGATAGGGAAAATATCATCTTTGCGCTCCTCAAGGCCGTCTCCCATGTCAAAAATTGGTGGGAAACTTATTGTGAGCAAAACTCATAAGACGAGGTTGGATTGTTTGAATAATCCAATCCCACTTGGGCCTCTTTTATACATGCCTTCAAGGAACAATATTACCCAGTTGGAAACTATCATGACCAGTTCACAAAATGGGCCATTCTGCACCAAGAGGGGGACCAAAAGGTGTCGGAGTAAAAAAAAAAATTCATACCTTGCGCACAAACCTAGGTATCAAGGACTCCGAGCGGCACCTAATACTGACATATCACAGTGGCCTACACCGGTACATATGAACATAGATGGATTTCCTTGAAATATCTTCACTCGGATCCACCTATCGATATGCTGTCAAAACTGAGCAAACATTTTAGCAAAAGAACAAGCATGACTTCGGGCTTGCGCACAAGCAGGGCAAGGGAAACTCTGGCTCGCATAACACGGGGCAAGGAAAGGAGAACCGGTCCCAACCACAAGCGAAGAAGGGTAACGAAAAGACAAAGAAGGACACCAGGAAGTGGTGTGAGTTCCACAAAAGCCCCTGGAACAAAATTGATGGATGTCGCTCATAACAGTCATTGGTGGCAGATATCAAAGCTTCAGAATCAGATCCCTGTTCCGATTCTGACTCAGAACCTAATTTCACAGCCGCGCGAAAAGGGAAGTATGTCATTGATGCAGAACCCGGTGTCGTTGTTGCCACCACACATATTGAACCAGAGGAACATGAAGAATCAGAGGCAGAGGAGCGCCTTTTCCACTCACAGATTTGGATGAAGGGAATTCCCCTACACTTTGTCATGGACAGCACAGCTAGAAGAACCTGATCTAAGCAGAAGTCATCAAAAGATTGGAGCTACCAATAACACCACACCCAGAACCATACACCATTGGATGGCTAAGCCAAGGACAAAGGATCTGCATCAGTCACCAATGTCACCTACCATATGACATCAAGCCCTTCAAAGATGAGGTATTGTGGGATGTGGCCCCACTTAAAGTATGTGATGTTCTTTTAGGACAACCATATATGTGGAAGCGCCATGCTGTGTATGAATCATGACCTCGCAGTGTCATTGTCACTCTGGGAGGACAACTCTATCGGATACCAAAGATAGTTGCACCTACCCCAACCAAGTGGGCCAGTAAGATAATCTCCCACACTGGGAAATTTTCCCTATTCGCAATTGCAACTGAAGGAGAACATCAGATCGCAGAGACATCCACAACCTCTGCACATTATCCTTCTACTTAGCAGAAACAAGAAGAACACCAAGTCATTGCAGCGTCGCCTATTCGGGTACCTCCATAGTGCAAGACCACACATTCCAGGTGCTCCTCCAAAAAGAAACCATCCACACTAGTACACACCAAGGATACCACAACAAATAAAACTGTTCGACAACAATTACAACCCTCTGAAGATGTCAAAGTAAGGCAACCTTTCCACTTCAGCAAATGTCGCACTAGGAGCTCAACTCGACACACAGCTCGACATATGATTAGGTATTTGACACAATGGAGACCATTGATTCCTAAGGGGGGAGGATTTATCTAGATGGATATCAGTGGCCACCCACCTATTCCACTAGCTCAAAACAGTTTCCCATTTTGCCAATTTTCTAGTAATTGTTCTATGGTTTTTCGAGTCCTAAACTTCCGGGGCCATTTTGGGGCCCTAAATGACCTTCTTTGGCGATTTCGGGGGCCAAGTGGTTAACAAATGCATGCCCTTGGCCGCATTTGAAAGTTGTAAATCTCAGCTATACCTTTCCAACAGGATACCGAGCGTCCCAAACGGAGATCATATGCAAAAGTTATGACCTCGGGAAGTTGACTGCTCAACTAACTACCTTAGGGCCACAAACTTAATGACAGTTCATCTTGTAGGGTTAGGTTTTTGGATGTTTGGGATTCTTTCCCTCATGCTTATGATAAATGGGCCCTTTTGGCCTATCTTTGTATTCATCTTGGAAGGAATGAGCATAGCGGCCACATCTCTTCTCAGAGATAGCTACCAGCATTCTAGTTATTATATTTTATAGTATGTTCTATTTTCGCTATTTAATAGAATATGTTTTTACTGTATCACTGTGTCATTTGGAATATATCTTTTTATTTGATTATTTAAATGCTCTTTTATTTCGTTCCCACATAAATCTGGATCAGTGGTATCAGAGCGGTCTGCTCTTTGATTGTTTCTCGATGCATATCCTCGATGAGGTCAGGATACAGAGAGTTGGATCTCGAACTAGTTTCACTTGGGGAAGACCACTCTCACCGCCAAAAACGGCCTCCCATCGCGGAAGAAAAGAGAGACGACAGAGCAGTAGATCCTATCAAGTTGTTGCTTGAGGAATCCCTTGCACGACAAAGGAACGAGATGATGGATAATTTCTCCCATATGCTTTGACGCATGCGGACGACAACATATACACCTTCGACAAGCAGCCGTTTCGAAGATGCGATTCCCTTCAAGGTACAAGTTAACTTTAATATCCCCTTATTTGAAGGCCAGATCGATGCCGATGCAATAGATATATGGTTGAATCTACTAGAAGGGTATTTCTCTGTCCACAATGTTTCTGAGAGGGAAAATATTGTCTTTGCGTTCGTCAAGGCCGTCCCCCATGTCAAAATTTGGTAGGAAACTTATTGTGATCAAAACTCATCAGACGAGTTTGGATTGTTTGAATATTCCAATCCCACTTGGGCCTCTTTTATTGATGACGTCAAGGAAAAATATTACCTTGTTGGAAACTATGATGACCAGTACACAAAATGGGCCATTCTTCACCAAGAGATGGAACAAACGGTGTCCGAGTACACCAACAAATTTCATACCTTGCGCACAAAGCTAGGTATCATGGACTCCGAGCAACACCTAATACTGAAATATTGCAGTGGCCTACACCGGTACATATGAACAGAGATGGATTTCCTTGAAATATCTTCACTCGGATCCGTCTATCGATATGCTGTCAAAATTGAGTAGAAATTTCAGCAAAAGAACAAGCGTGACTTTGGGCCTACGCACAAGCAGGGAAAGGGAAACTTTGGCTCGCAGAACATAAGGCAGGGAAAGGAGAACCAGTCCCAACCACAAGCGAAGAAGGGTGATGAAAAGACAAAGAAGGATACTGGGAAGTGGTGCAAGTTCCACAAAATACCCTGGCACAACATTGATGAATGTCGCTCAAAACAGTCATTGGTGGCTGAGATCAAGCTTCAGAATCAGATCCCAGTTTCGATTCTGACTCAGAACCTAATTTCACAGTAGCGCAAAAAGGGAAGCAGATCATTGATGCAGAACCCAATGTCGTTGTTTCCACCACACAGATTCATCCAGAGGAACCTGACGAATCAGAGGTAGAGGAGTGCATTTTCCACTCACAAATGTGGGTGAAGGGATTTCCCCTTTGATAAGGTATTTGACGCAATGGAGACGATTGCTTCCTAAGCGGGGAGGATTGATCCATATGGATATCGGTGGCCACCCACCTATTCCACTCGCTCAAAACAGTTTCCCATTTTGTCAATTTTCTAGTAATTTTTCTACGATTTTTTGGGTCCTAAACTTCTGGGGTCGTTTTGAGGCCCTAAACGACCTTTTTTGGTTATTTGAGGGATCGGGTGGTTTACGACGGCATGCACTTAGCTCTAGCCGAAAGTTTTAAATCTCGGATAGACCTTTCCAGCGGGCTACTGAGCGCCCCAAACAGAGATCGTAGGCAAAAGTTATGACCCCGGGAATTTGACTGCTCGACTAACCACCTTGGGGCCATAAACTTTATGACAGTTCATCTTCTAGGGTTAGGTTTTTGGATGTTTGGGATTTTGTCCCTCATGCTTATGATAAATAGGTCCTTTTGGCGTCTCTTTGTATTCATCTTGACACGAATGAGCATAGCGGCCACATCTCTTCTTAGAGATAGCTACAACGATTCTAGCTATTGTATTTTACAGTCTGTTCTATTTCCGTTATTTAATAAATATGTGTTTACTGTATCACTCTATTATTTTCAATATATCTTTGTATTTGATGATGTAAATGCTCTTTTATTTCATTCCCACATAAATCTAGATCAGTGGTATCACATCGGTCTACTCTTTGATTGTTTCTCGGTGCATGTCCTCGACGAGGTCATGATACAGAGAGTTGGGTCTCATACTAGTTTCACTTGGGGAAGACCAGTCTCGCCACCCCAAACAGCCTCCCATGGCGGAAGAAAAGAGAGATGACAGAGCAGTAGATCCTATCAAGTTGTTGCTCAAGGAAGCCCTCACGTGACATAGGAACGAGATGATGGATAATTTTGACCAGATCCTTCGACGCATGCCGATGGCAACAGATACACCTTCGACAAGTACCCTTTTCGGAGATGAGACTCCCTTCAAGGTACAAGTCAACTTTGATATCCCTTTATTTGAAAGCCTAATCGATGCCAATGCCATAGATAAATGGTTGAATCTACTAGAAGCGTATTTCTCTGTCCACAATTTTTCCAACAGGGAAAACATCGTCTTTTCAATCCTCAAGAACATCCCCCATGTCAAAAATTGGTGGGAAACTTATTGTGAGCAAAACTCATCAGACGAGTCTGGATTGTTTGAATATTCCAATCCCAATTGGGCCTGTTTTATAGATGTCGTCAAGGAAAAATATTACCCAGTTGGAAACTATGATGACCAATACACAAAATTGGCCATTCTGCACCAAGAGAGGGACCAAACCGTGTCGGAGTACACCAAAAAATTTCATACCTTGCGCAAAAAGCTAGATTTCAAGGACTCTGAGCGGCACCTAATACTGAAATATCGTAGTGGCCTACACTGGTACATATGAACAGAGATGGATTTCCTAGAAATATCTTCACTCATATCCGCCTATCGATATGCTGTCAAAATTGAGCAGAAATTTTAGCAAAAGAACAAGCGTGACTTCGGGCCTGCGCTGGAGCAGGGCAAGGGAAACTCTGGCTCGCAGAATGTGGGGCAGGGAAAGGAGAACCAATCCCAACCAAAAGCAAAGAAGGGTAACAAAAATACAAAGAAGTGCACCGGGAAGTGGTGCAAGTTCCACAAAATCCCCTGGCACAACACTGATGAATGTTGCTCAAAACAGTCATTGGTGGCTGAGATCAAAGCTTCAAAATCAGATCCCAGTTCCAATTCTGACTCAGAACCTAATTTAACAGACGCGTGAAAAGGGAAGCAGATCATTGATGTAGAACCGAGTGTCGTTGTTGCCACCACACAGATTCAACTAGAGGAACCTGAAGAATCGGAGGTAGAGGAGAGCCTTTCCCACTCACAGATGTGGGTGAAGGGAATTCCCCTACACTTTGTTCTGGACAGCGGCAGCCAGAAGAACCTGATCTCAGCAGAAGTCATCAAGATATTGGAGTTACCAATAACACCACACCCACAACCATACACCGTTGGATGGCTAATCCTAGGATGAGGGATCCGTGTCAGTCACCAATGTCGCCTACCATACGACATCAAGCCCTTAAAAAATGAGGTATTATGTGATGTGGCCCCACTTGAAGTATGTGATGTTCTTTTAGGACAGCCATATATGTGGAAGCACCATGTTGTATATGAATCACGACCTCACAGTGTCATTGTTAATTTGGGAGGACAACTCTATCGGATACCAGAGATAGTTGCACCTACCCCAACCAAGCAGGGCAGGAAGATAATATCCCACACTGGGAAATTTTCCCTATTCGCAATTTCCACTGAAGGAGAATAGCAAATCATAGAGACATCCACAACCTCTACACGTTATCCTTCTACTCAACGGAAACAAGAAGAACACCAAGTCAGTGCAGCGTCTCCTATTCGAGTACCTCCAAAGTGCAAGGCCACGCATTGCAGGTGCTCCTCCAAACATAAACCATCCACACTGGTGCAGACGAAGGATACCACAACAACCAAAACTATTCAACAACAATTACAACCCTCTGAAGATGTCAAAGTAAGGCAACCTTTCCACTTCAGCAAATGTCGCACCAGGATCTCAACTCGACACACAGCTTGACATATGATAAGGGATTTGATGCAATGGATACCATTTCTTCCAAAGAGGGGCGTATTGATCAAGATGGATATCGGTGGCCACCCACCTATTCCACTGGTTCAAAACAGTTTCCGATTTTGCCAATTTTCTAGTAATTTTTCTATGGTTTTTCGGGTCCTAAACTTCCGGAGCCATTTTGAGGCCCTAAACGACCTTTTTTGGCGATTTGGGGGGACTGTTGATTGCAAATTGCGTGCATTTAACCCCATTCGAAAGTTGTAAATCTCAAAATACATTTCCAACGAGCTATATACCTTTCCAACGGGCTGCCGAGCGTCCCAAACGGAGATCGTATGCAAAAGTTATGACCCCGGGAAGTTGACTACTCAACTAACCACCTTGGGGCAGCAAACTTTATGACAGTTCATCTTCTAGGGTTAGTTTTTTGGATGTTTGGGATTATTTCCCTCATGCTTATGATAAATAGGCCCTTTTTGCCTCTCTTTGTATTCATCTTGGCACGATAGAGCATAGCGGCCACATCTCTTCTCAGAGATAGCTACCACCATTCTAGCTATTGTATTTTACAGTTTGTTCTATTTCCGCTATTTAATAGAATATGTGTTTACTGTATCACTGTGCATTTGCAATATATCTCTATATTTGGTTCTGTAAATGCTCTTTTATTTCATTCCCACATAAATCCAGATCAGTGGTATCATAGCGGTCTGCTCTTTGGTTTTTTCTCGGTGCATGTCCTCGACGAGGTCAGGATACAGAGAGTTGGGTCTCGAACTAGTTTCACTTGGGGAAGACCACTCTCGCCGCCCCAACCGGTCGCCCATGGTTGGATAAAAGAGAGACAACAGAGCAGTATATCTTATCAAGTTGTTGCTCGAGGAATGCCTCACGCAGCAGAGGAACAAGATGATGGATAATTTCGCCCAGATCCTTCGATGCATGCCGACAACAACAGATACACCTTCGAAAAGTAGTTGTTTCAAATATGCAACTCCCTTTAAGGTACAAGTTAAATTTGATATCCCTTTAATTGAAGGTCAGATCGATGTCGAAGCCATATATAAATGGTTGAATCTACTACAAGGGTATTTCTCTATCCACAATTTTTTCGACAAGGAAAAGATCGTCTTTGCGCCCCTCAAGGTCGTCCCCCATGTCAAAAATTGGTGGCAAACTTATTGTGAGAAAAAATCATCAGACGAGTCTGGATTGTTTGAATATTCCAATACCACTTGGGCCTCTTTTATAGATGTCGTCAAGGAACAATATTACCCGCTTGGAAACTATGATGACCAGTACACAAAATGGGCCATTCTGCACCAAGAGAGGGACCACATAGTGTCGAAGTACACCAACAAATTTCATACCTTGCGCAGAAAGTGAGGTATCAAGGACTCTGAGCGGCACCTAATACTGAAATATCACAGTGGCCTACAACGGTACATACGAACAGTGATGGATTTACTGGAAATGTCTTCACTCGGATCTACCTATTGATAGGCTGTCAAAATTGAGTAGAAATTTCACCAAAAGAACAAGCGTGACTTCGGGCCTGTGCAGAAACAGGGCAAGGGAAACTCTGGTTCGCAGAACATGGGATAGGGAAAGGAGAACTAGTCCCAAACACAAGCGAAGAATGGTAATGAAAATACAAAGAAGGACACCAAGAAGTGGTGCGACTTCCACAAAATCCCCTGTGACAAAACTGATGAATGTCGCTCAAAACAGTCATTCGTGGTTGAGATCAAAGCTTCATAATTAGATCCCAGTTCTGATTCTGACTCAGAACCTAATTTCACAGACGCGCGAAAAGGGAAGCAGATCATTGATGTATAACCCAGTGCCATTGTTGCCACCACAAAGATTCAACCAGAGGAACCTGAAGATTCGGAGGCAGAGAAGCGCCTTTTCCACTCACATATGTCGGTGAAGGGAATTCCCCTCAACTTGGTTGTGGAAAGCGGCAGCCAGAAGAACATGATCTTAGTAGAAGTCATCAAGATATTGGAGCTACCAATAACACCACATCCACAACCATACACCATTGGATGGCTAAGCCAAGGACGAGGGATCTGCGTCAGTCACTAATGTCACCTACCATACGGCATCAAGCCCTTCAAAAATGAGGTATTGTGTGATGTGGCCCCACTTTAAGTATGTGATGTTCTTTTACGACAACCATATATGTGGAACCGCCATGCTATATATGAATCACCACTTCGCAGTGTCATTGTCACTTTTGGAGGACAACTCTATCGAATACCAGAGATAGTTGCACCTACCCCAACCAAGCAGGCCAGGAAGATAATCTCCCACACTAGGAAATTTTCCCTATTCGCAATTGCCAATGAAGGCGAACATCAGATCGTAGAGATATCCACAACCTCTGCACATTATCCTTCTACTCAGCAGAAACAAGAAGAACACCAAGCCAGTGAGGCGTCGCCTATCCGAGTACCTCCACAGTGTAAGGACACACATTCCAGGTGCTCCTCCAAAAAGAAACCATCCACACCGGTGCAGACCAAGGATACAATAACAACCAAAACTATTCAACAACAATTACAACCCTCTGAATATGTCAAAGTAAGGCAACCTTCCCACTTCAGCAAATGTTGCACCAGGAGCTCAAATCGACACACAGCTCGACATATGATAGGGGATTTGATGCAATGGAGACCATTGCTTCCTGAGGGGGGAGGATTGCTCCAGATGGATATCGGTGGCCACCCATCTATTCCACTGGCTCAAAATAGTTTCCCTTTTTGCCAATTTTCTAGTAATTTTTCTATGGTTTTTCGGGTCCTAAACTTCCAGGACCGTTTTGAGGCCCTAAACAACATTTTTTGGTGATTTGGGGGGATAATAATATAATAATGGCACGCACTTTATCGCAATTGAAATTTGTAAATCTCTGATAGACCTTTCCAACGAGCTACCGAGCCCCCCAAACGGAGATCGTATGCAAAAGTTATGACCCCGGGAAGTTGACTACTCAACTAACCACCTTCGGGCCGCAAACTTTATGACAGTTCATCTTCTAGGGTTAGGTTTTTGGATGTTTGGGATTCTTTCTCTCATGATTTAGATAAATAGGCCCTTTTGGCCTCTCTTTGTATTCATCTTGGCACGAATGAGCATAGCGGCCACATCTCTTCTCAGAGATAGCTACCACCATTCTAGCTAAGGTATTTTACAGTCTGTTCTATTTCCGCTATTTAATAGAATATGTGTTTAATGTATCACTATGCCATTCGCAATATATCTCTATTTTTAATTCTGTAAATGCTCTTTTATTTCGTTCCCACATAAATCTGGATCAGTGGTATTAGAGTGGTCTTCTCTTTGATTTTTTTTTGGCGCATGTCCCTGACGCGGTCAAGATACAGAGAGTTGGGTCTCGAACTAGTTTCACTTGTGGAAGACCACTCTCGCCATCCAAAATGACCTCCCATGGCGGAAGAGAAGAGAGACGACGGAGGAGTAGATCCTATCAATTTGTTGCTCGAGGAAGCCCTCGCATGACAAAGGAACAAGATGATGGATAATTTATCTGATATCCTTTGACGCATGCCGACGGAAACAGATACACCTTTGACAAGCAGTCGTTTCAGAGATGCGACTCCCTTTAAGGTACAAGTTAAATTTGATATCCCCTTATTTGAAGGCCAGATCGATGTCGATGCCATAGATAAATGGTTGAATCTACTAGAAGGGTATTTCTCTGTCCACAATTTTTCTAACAGGGAAAATATCGTCTTTGCGCGCTCCTCAAGGCTGTCCCCCATGTGAAAACTTGGTGGGAAACTTATAGTGAGCAAAAGTCATTAGACGAGTCTAGATTGTTTGAATATTCCAATCCCACTTGGGCCTCTTTTATAGATGTCGTGAAGGAACAATATTACCTTGTTGGAAACTATGATGACTAGTACACAAAATGGGCCATTCTACACCAAGAGAGGGACCAAATGGTGTCGGAGTACACCAACAAATTTCATACCTTGCGCACAAAGCTAGGTATAAAGGACTCCGATCAAAACCTAATACTGAAATATCGCAGTTGCCTACACTGGTACATACGAAAAGAGATGGATTTCCTGGAAATGTCTTCACCACCTATCGATATGTTGTCAAAATTGAGCAGAAATTTCACCAAAAGAACAAGCGTGACTTTGGGCCTGCACATAAGCAGGGCAAGGGAAACTTTGTCTCTTAGAACAGGGGGCGGGGAAAGGAGAACCTGTCCCAACCACAAGTGAAGAATGGTAACAAAAAGACAAAGGACATCGGGAAGTGGTGCGAGTTCCATAAAACCCCTGGTAGAACACTGATGAATGTCGCTCAAAACAGTCATTGGTGGCTGAGATCAAAGCTCAAAATCATATCCCAGTTCCGATTATAACTTAGAACCTAATTTCACAACCGTGCGGAAAGGGAAGTAAATCATTGATGCAGAACCCAGTGCGGTTGTTTCCATTCCACATATTCAACTAGAGGAACCTGAAGAATCGGAGGCAGAGGAGCGCCTTTTCACCTCATAGATGTGGGTGAAGGGAATTCCCCTACACTTTGTTGTGGACAGCTAGAACCAGAAGAACCTCATCTCAGCAGAAGTCATCAAGAGATTGGAGCTACTTATAACACCACACCCACAACCATACACCATTGGATGGCTAAGCCAAGGACGAGGGATCCGCGTCAGTCACTAATGTCGCCTACCATAGGGCATCAAGCCCTTCAAAGATGAGGTATTATGTGATGTGGCCCCACTTGAAGTATGTGATGTTCTTTTAGGACATCCATATATGTGGAAGCACCATGCTCTATATGAATCACGACCTTCCAATGTCATTGTCACTTTGGGAGGACAACTCTATCGGATACTAGAGATAGTTGCACATATCCAACCAAGCAGGGCAGGAAGATAACCTCCCACACTGGGAAATTTTACCTCTTTGCAATTGGCACTGAAGGAGAACATCAGATCGCAGAGACATCCACAACCTCTGCACATTATCCTTCTACTCAGCAGAAACAAGAACAACACCAATTCATTGCAGCGTCACCTATTCGGGTACCTCCACAGTGCAAGGTCACACATTCCAAGTGCTCCTCCAAAAAGAAACCATCCACACCGGTGAAGACCAAGGATACTACAACAACCAAAATTGTTCAACAACAATTACAACACTCTGAAGATGTCAAAGTAAGGCAACCTTTCCACTTCAACAAATGTCGCACCAAGAGATCAACTCGACACATAGCTCGACATATGATAAGGGATTTGACGCAATGGAGGCCATTGCTTCCTAATGGGGGAGGATTGATCCAGATGGATATCGGTGGCCACCCACCTATTCCACTGGCTCAAAACAATTTCTTAGTTTGCCAATTTTCTAGTAATTTTTCTACAGTTTTTTCGGGTCCTAAACTTCCGAGGCCGTTTCCCTAAACGAACTTCTTTGGTGATTTGGGGGGCCAAGGTGTTTCCGATGGCAAGCACTTGGCCCCAGTTGAAAGTTTTAAATCTCGGATAGACCTTTTCAACGGGCTACCAAGCGCCCCAAACGAAGAACGTATGCAAAAGTTAACCCCCCGAGAAGTTGACTACTCAATTAACCACCTTGAGGCTGCAAACTTTATGACAGTTCATCTTCTAGGGTTAGTTTTTTGGATTTTTGGTATTCTTTCCCTCATGCTTATGATAAATAGGCCCTTTTGGCCTCTCTTTGTATTCATCTTGGCACAAACGAGCATAGCGGCCACATCTCTTCTCAGAGATAGCTACCACCATTCTAGCTATTGTATTTTGCAATATGTTCTATTTTCGCTATTTAATAGAATATGTGTTTACCGTATCACTATGTCATTTGAAATATATCTCTGTATTTGATTATGTAAATGCTCTTTTATTTCGTACCCACATAAATTTGGATAAGTGGTGTCAGAGCGGTCTGCTCTTTGATTGTTTCTCGGTGCATGTCCCTGAAGAGGTCAGGATACAAAGAGTTGGGTCTCGAACTAGTTTCACTTGGGGAAGACCACTCTCGCCGCCCCAAATGGCCTCCCATGGAAAAAGAAAAGAGAGATGACGGAGCAGTAGATCCTATCAAGTTGTTGCTCGAGGAAGCCCTCGTGCGACAAAGGAACACGATGATGGATAATTTCTCCCAGATGCTTCGACGCATGCCGACGACAACATATACACATTCAACAAGAAGCCGTTTCGGAGATGTGACTCCCTTCAAGGTACAAGTTAACTTTGATATTCCTTTATTTAAAGGCTAGGTCAATGCCGATGCCATAGATAAATGGTTGAATCTACTAGAAGGGTATTTCTCTGTCCACAATTTTTTCTACAAGGAAAAGATCGTCTTTGCGCTCCTCAAAGTCACCCCCCATGTCAAAAATTGGTGGGAAAATTATTGTGAATGAAACTCATTAGACGAGTTGGGATTGTTTGAAAATTCCAATCCCAGTTGGGCCTCTTTTATAGATTCTGTCAATGAATAATATTACCCTGTTGGAAACTATGATGACCAGTACACAAAATGGGCCATTTTGCACCAAGAGAGGGATCAAACGGTGTCGGAGTACACCAACAAATTTCACACCTTGCGCACAAAGCTAGGTATCAAGGACTCCGAGTGGCACCTAATACTGAAATATCATAGTGGCCTACACCGGTACATACGAACATAAATGGATTTCTTGGAAATGTCTTCACCGCCTATCGATATGATGTCAAAATTGAGCAGAAATTTCACCAAAAGAACAAGTGTGACTTCGAGCCTGTGCAAAAACAGGGCAAGGGAAACTCTGGCTCGCAGAACACGTGGCGGGGAAAGGAGAACTAGTCCCAACCACAAGCGAAGAAGGGTAACGAAAGGACAAAGAAGGACACCGGGAAGTGGTGTGAGTTTCACAAAAGACCCTGGCGCAAGACTGATGAATGTTGCTCAAAATAGTCATTGGTGGATGAGATCAAAGCTTCAGAATAAAATATCGGTTTTGATTCTGTCTTAGAACCTAATTTCACAGCCGCGCGAAAAGGGAAGCAGATCATTGATGCAGAACCCAGTGTCGTTGTTTCCACCACATAAATTCAACCAGAGGAACCTGAAGAATCGGAGGCAGAGAAACGCCTTTTCCACTCACAGATGGGGGTGAAGGGAATTCATCTACACTTTGTTGTGGATAGTGGCATCTAGAAGGACCCAATCTCAGCAGAAGTCATCAAGAGATTGGATCTACCAATAACACCACACCCACAACCATACACCATTGGGTGGCTAAGCCAATGATGAGGGATCCGCGTCAGTCACCAATGTCACTTACCATATGGCATCAAGCCCTTCAAAGATGAGGTATTGTGTGATGTGGCCCCACTTGAAGTATGTGATGTTCTTTTAGGACAACCATATATGTGGAAGCTCCATGTTGTATATGAATCACGACCTCCTAGTGGCATTGTCACTTTGGGAGGACAACTCTATTGGATACTAGAGATAGTTGCACCTACCCAACCAAGCAGGGCAGAAAGATAATCTTCCACACAGGGAAATTTTACCTATTTGCAATTGCCACTGAAGGAGAACATCAGATTGCAGAGACATCCACAACCTCTGCACATTATCCTTCTACTCAACAGAAACAAGAACAACACCAAGTCATTGCAGTGTCGCCTATTCGGGTACCTCCACAGTGCAAGGCCACACATTCCAGGTGCTCCTCCAAAAAGAAACCATCCACACCGATGAAGACCAAGGATACCACAACAACCAAAATTGTTCAACAACAATTACAACACTCTGAAGATGTCAAAGTAAGGCAACCTTTCCACTTCAGCAAATGTCGCACTAGTAGCTCAACTCGAGACATAGCTCGACATATGATAAGGGATTTGATGCAATGGAGACCATTGCTTCCTAAGGGGGTGGGATTGATCCAGACGGATATCGGTGACCACCCACTTATTCCACTGGCTCAAAACAGTTTCCCATTTTGCCAATTTTCTAGTAATTTTTCTACGGTTTTTCGGGTCCTAAACTTTCGGGGCCGTATTGAGGCCCTAAACAACCTTCTTTGGTGATTTGGGGGGCCAATGTGTATCTAATGGCAAGCACTCGGCCCCAATTGAAAGTTGTAAATCTCGGATAGAGCTTTTCAACGAGCTACCAAGCGCCCCAAACGGAGATCGTATGCAAAAGTTATGACCCCAGGAAGTTGACTGCTCAACTAACCACCTTGGGGCCGCAAACTTTATGACAGTTCATGTTCTATGGTTAGGTTTTTGGATGTTTGGGATTCTTTCCCTCATGCTTATGATAAATAGGCCCTTCTGGCCTCTCTTTGTATTCATCTTGGCACGAATGAGCATAGCGGCCAAATCTCTTCTCAGAGATAGCTACCACCATTCTAGCTATTGTATTTTACAGTCTGTTCTATTTCCGCTATTTAATAGAATATGTGTTTACTGTATCACTGCGTCATTTGCAATATACCTCTGTATTTGATTATGTAAATGCTCTTTTATTTCATACCCACATAAATCCGAATAAGTGGTATCAGAGCGGTCTGCTCTTTGATTGTTTCTCGGTGCATGTCCCCGAAGAGGTCAGGATACAGAGAGTTGGGTCTCGAACTAGTTTCACTTGGGGAAGACCACTCTCGCTGTCCCAAACGGCCTCCCATGGCGGAAGAAAAGAGAGATGACGGAGTAGCAGATCCTATCAAGTTGTTGCTCGAGGAATCCCTCGCGTGACAGAGGAACGTGATGATGGATAATTCGCCTAGATCCTTCGACGCATGCCGACGACAACATATACACCTTTGACAAGCAGCCATTTCGGAGATGTGACTCCCTTCAAGGTACAATTTAACTTTGATATCCCTTTATTTGAATGCTAGATCGATGCTAATGCCATAAATAAATGGTTGAATCTACTAGAAGGGTATTTCTCTATCTACAATTTTTCTGACAAGGAAAAGATCATCTTTGCGCTCCTCAAGGTTTCCCCCCATGTCAACAATTGGTGGGAAACTTATTGTGAGCAAAACTCATTAGACGAGTTGAGATTGTTTGAATATTCCAATCCCAGTTGGGCCTCTTTTATAGATGCCATCAATGAACAATATTACCCTGTTGGAAACTATGTTGACCAGTACACAAAATGGGCCATTCTACACCAAGAGAGGGATCAAACGGTGTCGGAGTACACCAATAAATTTCATACCTTGCACACAAAGCTAGGTATAAAGGACTCCGAGCAGAACCTAATACTGAAATATCGCAGTGGCCTACACCGGTACATATGAACATAGATGGATTTCTTGGAAATGTCTTCACCTCCTATCGATATGCTGTCAAAATTGAGCAGAAATTTCCCCAAACGAACAAGCGTGACTTCGGGTTTGTGCACAAGCAGGGAATGGGAAAATATGGCTCATAGAACACGGGGCAGAGAAAGGAGAACCAGTCCCAACCACAAGTGAAAAAGGGTAATGAAAAGACAAAGAAGGGCACTGGGAAGTGGTGCGAGTTCCACAAAATCCCCTGGCACAACACTGATGAATGTCGCTCAAAACAGTCATTAGTGGATGATATCGAAGGTTCAGAATCATATCTCAATTCTGATTCTGTCTTAGAACCTAATTTCACAGCGGCGCGAAAAGGGAAGCAGATCATTGATGCAGAACTGAGTGTCATTGTTGCCACTGCATAGATTCAACCAGAGGAACCTAAAGAATCAGATGCAGAGGAGTGCCTTTTCCACTCACAGATGGAGGTGAAGGGAATTCCCCTACACTTTGTTGTGGACAGCGACATCCAGAAGCACCTGATCTCAGCAGAAGTCATCAAGAGATTGGAGCTACAATAACACCACACCCACAACCATACACCATTGGATGGCTAAGCCAAGGATGAGGGATCCGCGTCAGTCACCAATGTCGCTTACCATACGGCATCAAGCCCTTAAAAGATGAGGTATTTTGTGATGTGGCCCCACTTAAAGTATGTGATGTTCATTTAGGATAGCCATATATGTGGAAGTGCCATGTTGTATTTGAATCACGACCTCACAGTATCATTGTCACTTTGGGAGGACAACTCTATCAGATACCAGAGATAGTTGCACCTACGCCAACCAAGCAGGGCAGGAAGATAATATCCCACACTGGGAAATTTTCCTTATTCCCAATTGCCACTGAAGGAGAAAATTAGATCACAGAGACATCCACAACCTCTGCACATTATCCTTCTACTCATCAGAAACAAGAAGAACACCAAGTCAATGCAACGTTTCCTATTTGAGTACCTCCACAGTGCAAGGCCATGCATTCCAGGTTCTCCTCCAAAAAGAAACCATCCACACCAGTGCAGACCAAGGATACCACAACAACCAAAATTGTTCAACAACAATTACAACAGTCTGAAGATGTCAAAGTAAGGCAACCTTTCCACAACAGCAAATGTCGCACCAGGAGCTCAAATCGACACACAACTCAACATATGAGAGGGGATTTGATGCAATAGATACCATTTCTTCCTAAGGGGGGAGGATTGATCCAGATGGATATCGGTGGCCACCCACCTATTCCACTAGCTCAAAACAGTTTCTCGATTTGCCAATTTTCTAGTAATGTTTCTACGGTTTTTTGAGTCCTAAACTTTCGGGGCCGTTTTGAGGCCCTAAACGAATTTTTTTGGCAATTTGGGGGGCCAGGCAATTGCCGACAGCATGCACTTAACCCTAGTTGAAAGTTGTAAATATTGGATGGAACTTTCCAACGGGCTACCGAGCGCCCCAAATGGAGATTGTATGCAAAAGTTATGACCCCGGGAAGTTGATTGCTCAACTAACCACGTTAGGGCCAGAACATTTATGACAGTTCATCTTCTTGGGTTAGTTTTTTGGATGTTTGGGATTCTTTCCCTCATGCTTATGATAAATAGGCCCTTTTGGCCTCTCTTTGTATTCATCTTGGCAAGAATGAGCATAGTGGCCACATCTCTTCTCATAGATAGCTACCACCATTCTAGCTATTGTCTTTTACAGTCTATTCTATTTCCGCTATTTATTAGAATATGTGTTTACTGTATCACTGTGTCATTTGCAATATATGTCTGTTTTTTATTCTGTAAATGCTTTTTTATTTCGTTCCCACATAAATCTGGATCAGTGGTATCAGAGCGGTCTTCTCTTTGATTGTTTCTTGGTGCATGTCCCCGACGCAGTCAGGATACAGAGTGTTGGGTCTCGAACTAGTTTCACTTGGAGAAGACCAGTCTCGCCACCCAGAACGACCTCCCATCTCGGAAGAAAACAGAGATGACGGAGCAGTAGATCCTATCAAGTTGTTGCTCGAGGAATCCCTTGTGCGACAAAGGAACGAGATGATGGATAATTTCTCCCATATGCTTTGACGCATGCGGACAACAACATATACACCTTCGACAAGCAGCCGTTTCGGAGATGCAACTCCCTTCAAGGTACAAGTTAACTTTGATATCCCCTGATTTGAAGGCCAGATTGATGCCGATGCCATAGATAAATTGTTGAATCTACTAGAAGGGTATTTCTCTGTCCATAATTTTTCTGATAGGGTAAAGATCTTCTTTGCGCTCCTCAAGGCCATCCCCCGTGTCAAAAATTGGTGGGAAACTTATTGTGAGCAAAACTCATCAGACGAGTCTGGATTGTTTAATTATTCCAATCCCACTTGGGCTTTTTTTATAGATGTCATCAAGGAACAATATTACCCTGTTGGAAACTATGATGACCAGTACACAAAATGGGCCATTTTGCACCAAGAGAGGGACCAAACGGTGTCGAAGCACACCAACAAATTTCATACCTTGCGCACAAAGCCAGTTATCAAGGACTCCGAGCGGAACCTAATACTGAAATATCGTAGCCGCCTACACCGATACATGCGAACAGAGATAGATTTCCTAGAAATGTCTTCATCGCCTATTGATATGATGTCAAACTTGAGCAGAAATTTCACCAAAAGAACAAGCTCGACTTCGGGTTTGCGCACAAGGAGGGCAAGGGAAACTCTAGCTCGCAGAACATAAGGCAGGGAAAGGAGAACATGTCCCAACCACAAGTGAAGAAGGGTAACGTAAAGACAAAGGACACCGAGAAGTAGCGCGAGTTCCACAAAATACCCTGGCACAACACTGATGAATGTCACTCAAATCAGTCATTGGTGGCTGAGATCAAAGCTTCAGAATCAGATCCCAGTTCTGATTATGACTCAGAACCTAATTTCACAGTCGTGCGAAAAGGGAAGTAGATCATTGATGCAGAACCCAGTGCCATTGTTTCCACCACATAGATTCAACCAGAGGAACCTAAAGAATCGGAGGCAGAGCAGCGCTTTTTCCCCTCACAGATGTGGGTGAAGGGAATTCCCCTACACTTTGTTGTGGACAGCTGCAACCAGAAGAACCTGATATCAGCAGAATTCATCAAGAGATTGGAGCTACTAATAACACCACACCCACAACCATACACCATTGGATGGCTAAGCCAAGGACGAGGGATCCGCGTCAGTCACTAATGTCGCCTACCATAGGGCATCAAGCCCTTCAAAGATGAGCTATTATGTGATGTGGCCCCACTTGAAGTATGTGATGTTATTTTAGGACATCCATATATGTGGAAGCGCCATGTTGTATATGAATCATGACCTCCCAGTGACATTGTCACTTTGGGAGGAAAACTCTATCGGATACGAGAGATAGTTGCACCTACCCAACCAAGCAGGGAAGGAAGATAATCTCCCACACTGGGAAATTTTACCTATTTGCAATTGCCACTGAAGGAGAACATCATATTGCAAAGACATCCACAACCTCTGCACATTATTCTTCTACTCAGCAGAAACAAGAACAACACCAAGTCAGTGCAGCGTTGCCTATTCAGGTACCTCCACAGTGCAAGGCCACTCATTCCAGGTACTCCTCCAAAAGGAAACCATCCACATGAGTGAAGACCAAGGATACCACAACAACCAAAATTGTTCAACAACAATTACAACACTCTGAAGATGTCAAAGTAAGGCACCCTTTCCACTTCAACAAATGTCGCACCAGGAGCTCAACTCGACACATAGCTCGACATATGATAGGGAATTTCATGCAATGGATACCATTGCTTCCTAAGGGGGGAGTATTGATCTAGATGGATATCGGTGTCCACCCACCTATTCCACTGGCTCAAAACAGTTTCCCATTTTGTCAATTTTCTAGTAATTGTTCTATGGTTTTTTGGGTCCTAAACTTCTGGGGCCATTTTGAGGCCCTAAACAAACTTCTTTGGTGATTTGGGGGGCCAAGGTGTTTCCAATGGCAAGCACTTGGCCCCATTCAAAATTTGTAAACCTCAGATAGACCTTTTCAATGGGCTACCGAGCGCCCCAAACGAAGATAGTATGCAAAAGTTATGACCCCGGGAAGTTGACTGCTCAACTAACCACCTTGGGGCCGCAAACTTTATGACAGTTCATCTTCTAGGGTTAGGTTTTTGGATGTTTGGGATTCTTTCCCTCATTCTTATGATAAATACGCCATTTTTGCCTCTTTGTATTCATCTTGGCACGAATGAGCATAGCGGCCACATCTCTTCTTAGAGATAACTACCACCATTCTTGCTATTGTATTTTATAGTCTTTTCTATTTCCGCTATTTAATAGAATATGTGTTTACTGTATCACAGTGTCATTTGCAATATATCTCTATATTTTATTATGTAAATGCTCTTTTATTTCGTACCCACATAAATCCGGATAAGTGGTATCAGAGCAGTCTTCTCTTTGATTGTTTCTCGGTGCATGTCCCCGAAGAGGTCAGGATACAGAGAGTTGGGTCTCGAACTAGTTTCACTTAGGGAAGACCACTCTCACCGCCCCAAATGGCCTCCCATGGAGGAAGAAAAGAGAGATGATGGAGAAACATATCCTAGCAAGTTGTTTCTCAAGGAAGCCCTCGCGCGACAAAGGAACGAGATGATGGATAATTTTTCCTAGATCCTTCGACGCATGTTGACGACAACATATACACCTTCGACAAGCAGTCGTTTTGGAGATGCAACTCCCTTCAAGGTACAAGTTAACTTTGATATCCCTTTATTTGAGGGCTAGATCAATGTCGATGCCATAGATAAATGGTTGAATCTACTAGAACGGTATTTCTCTATCCACAATTTTTTCGACAAGGAAAATATCGTCTTTGCGCTCCTCAAGGTCGCCCCCCATGTCAAAAATTGGTGGGAAACTTATTGTGAGCAAAACTCATTAGACGAGTCGGGATTGTTTGAATATTCCAATCCCACTTGGGCCTCTTTTATAGATACCGTCAAGGAACAATATTACCCTGTTGGAAACTATGATGACCCGTACACAAAATGGGCCATTCTGCACCAAGAGAGGGATCAAACAGTGTCAGAGTACACCAAAAAATTTCATACCTTGCACATAAAGCTAGGTATCAAGGACTCCGAGCGGCACCTAATACTGAAATATCGCAGTGGCCTACACCGGTACATATGAACATAGATGGATTTCTTGGAAATGTCTTCACCACCTATCGATATGCTGTCAAAATTGAGCAGAAATTTCACCAAAAGAACAAGCGTGACTTCGGGCCTGTGCATAAGTAGGGCAAGGGAAACTATGGCTTGCCGAACAAAGGGCAAGGAAAGGAGAACCAGTCCCAACCACAAGCGAAGAAGGGTAACGAAAAGACAAGGAAGGACATTGGGAAGTGGTGCGAGTTCCACAAAAGCCCCTGGAACAACACTGATGAATGTCACTCAAAATAGTCACTGGGGGCTGAGATCAAAGCTTCAGAATAAGATCTCAGTTATGATTCTGTCTTAGAACCTAATTTCACAGCCGTGTGAAAAGGGAAGCAGATCATTGATGCAGAACCCAGTTTCTTTATTTCCACCACACAGATTCAACCAGAGGAACCTGAAGAATTGGAGGCAGAGGAGCGCATTTTCCACTCACAGATGGGGGTGAAGGGAATTCCCCTACACTTTGTTGTGGACAGCGGCATCCATAAGAACCTGTTCTCAGCAGAATTCATCAAGAGATTGGAGCTACCAATAACATTACACCCACAACCATACACCATTGGATGGCTAAGCCAAGGATGAGGGATCCACGTCAGTCACCAATGTCACTTACCATACAGCATCAAGCCCTTCAAAGATGAGGTATTGTGTGATGTGGCCCCACTTGAAGTATGTGATGTTCTTTTAGGACAGCCATATATGTGGAAGCGCCATGCTATATATGAATCGTGTGCTCGCAGTATCATTGTCACTTTGGGAGGATAACTCCATCGGATACCAGAGATAGTTGCACCTACCCCAACCAAGCAGGGCAGGAAGATAATCTCCCACACTGGGAAATTTTCCATATTCGCAATTGCCACTGAAGGAGAACATCTCTGCACATTATCCTTCTACTCGGCATAAACAAGAAGAACACCAAGTCATTGCAACATTGCCTATTCGAGTACCTCCACAGTGCAAGGCCATGCATTCCAGGTGTTCCTCCAAAAAGAAACCATCCACACTGGTGCAGACCAAGGATACCACAACAACCAAAACTGTTCAACAACAATTGCAACCCTCTGAAGATGTCAAAGTAAGGCAACCTTTCCATGTCAGCAAATGTCGCACCAAGAGCTCAAATCGACACACAACTCGACATATGAGAAGGGATTTGACGCAATGGATACCATTGCTTCCTAAGGGGAGAGGATTGATCCAGATGGATATCGGTGGCCACCCACCTATTCCATTGGCTCAAAACAGTTTCCCGATTTGCCAATTTTCTAGTAATGTTTCTACGGTTTTTCGGGTCCTAAACTTCCAGGGCCGTTTTAAGGCCCTAAACGACCTTTTTTGGTGATTTGGGGGGCCAAGTGGTTTCCATCGACATGCACTTGACCCCAATCGAAAGTTGTAAATATCGGAAAGAAATTTTCAACGGGCTACTGAGCGCCCCAAACGGAGATCGTATGCAAACGTTATGACCCCGGGAAGTTGACTGCTCAACTAACCATCTTGGGGCTGCAAAATTTATGACAGTTCATCTTCTAGGGTTAGTTTTTTGGATGTTTGAGATTCTTTCCCTCATGATTATGATAAATAGGCCCTTTTGGCCTCTATTTGTATTCATTTTGGCACAAATGAGCATAGCGGCCACATCTCTTCTCAGAGATAGCTACCACCATTCTAGCTATTGTATTTTACAGTCTATTCTATTTCCGTTATTTAATAGAATATGTGTTTACTATATCACTGTGTCATTTGCAATATATCTATGTATTTTATTCTGTAATTGCTCTTGTATTTAGTTCCCACATAAATATGGATCATGCCACCCCTATCTAGTTATATAAGTAGGGTTGCATGGCCTATAGATAATAGGGGAATTCAACCTCCAGATTGGAGTATGGAATGCGACCTTTCCACTTGGAATCATGAACTAAGGCATTGCCACTAATTCAGATCAAAGAATATATAACCAAGAAAAATCCCAGGGTTTGTTGTTAAACTTAGGTTTCTGTTTTCCCCCGACATGCAAAATTATTACATGATTTTAAAGGTCAGAAAATTTAAATGAACCAAAACAATAAAATTAATACATATTATAAAGTTTCTCTTTAAATATGAGCTTCAGTGAAACTATAAGAATGAGGATCATTTATTCTTCACGTCCACTTGAATACATTGTTTCTATATAAAATGCAATGAACCTCATATAGAAATTCCTTTAGATTTGATATGGAAATTCCTTTCCAACTACAACTTATTGTTTTTTGTCATATGTGCACATATGCTAAAACATTTCTATGAAGAAGTTACCTGAATTAAGGTTGCTAGCATTGTTCTATATAATATATACATCAAATTTCTCTCTCTGTTCACACAATTTACAACTCTACATGATTGGAATCCATCACTAACATTTCATACACATGTCATTTAATGTAATGACCTGAATCATTCTTGGTATAACTGATTATGTCGCTCTGCTCGTACAAGAGCACATTAAATTGATCAATATGCATTTGAAAAACATAAGTTTTTTTATGAATTCGTGTCTATTGCAAAGGTTCCAGTATGATAGACTCAAAGTCTAATCAAAGAACATAAAAATATTGTCTGGTTATTAGCTAATTAAGGAGTTAGTAACATGTTACACGTATTAGGAGTTAGTTTCATTTTTTATTTGATATAAAAACCACTTATATCACTAATCAATTATGGATTAGACTTTTTATTCATTACAAATTAGCATTGTGTTTGCAAAGGTTTTTCTTGGCCATTTTTTGAGGCTTGACTTTTGATTAGGGGCTCAATGAGTTAGTGCAGATTTATACATGAGAGACAATTACGATATGCCTTTGCAGTCTATTTTAGTATGGAATATTTCTCTTTGATGTTGAAAGGTTGGAAAATCCCGTGGCCACTCAATGCAAGCGCTCCCCTTGCAATCAATCCCTAAAAGGTGTGTGTGTTAAAAATTTGATGAGGGCGCAGTCAAAGGTAACTAGCCAATGTTGTAATGGGGATAGTTATGGAGTACAAGAGAAGTGAGTTTACTCATATGCTTTAGGAATCAGTTAGGAATTGTTGATAGTAGTCTCTTACCTAAAACAACAAACTAGCACATGATAGAGTTCAATACACATTTGAAAAAAATAAACTAGTACATGATAAACTTTAATTACAACCTGGCAATAAGAATTTAAGACATCAAAGTAATTCAAGTTTTTCAAAATAATGGAAAAATGGTTTAGGAATTGCTAAGAGTTTTCTCGGAGCTTCGGGAGGCTTAGATTTGTTTTGGGATTCAAATAAATTTACTCTTAGACAACAAAAAGAATATAGGAACTCGCTTATTGAAGAACTTGAATTCATCGGAAATCGGGAAGATTTAAAAATTTGTAATGTTTATGGACTCGTGAGCTACAATCTCAATCCTGAGAGACAATTACGATATGATTTTGTAGTCTATTTTAGTATGGAATAATTCTCTTTGCAGTTGAAAGGTGGGAAAAGAGTGGGCAGTTAATGCAGGCCCTCCCCTTGGAATCAATCCTTAAAAGGTCTGTGTATTTAAAATTTGACAAGGAATTCAAAGGTGACTAGTCAATGTTGTAATGGGTATAGTTAGGGAGTACAAGAGAAGTGATTTTACTCTTTTTCTTTAGGAATTGGTTAGGCATTATTGATAGTAGTCTCTTCCATAAAACAAAAAACTAGCACATGATAAATTTCAATACACATTCGACAAAAATAAACTAGTACATGATAAACTTTAATTAGAACCCGACAATAAGAATTTTGAAAATAGTAAAATTTGAAGCATTTATATTTAAGTTCTAACAATTTTTCTCATTTTATATTCAACTTTAGGTTTTATATTCAAGTTGTAACAATTTTCCTCATTTTATGACATGATTTTCCTTGCTTTTATGTAGTGTAAGGAAGCATGACTCTTACACAGAACCTATCAAGTCAAAACAATCTCTAGTATTTCATGTCAGATTCCCCCAATTTACTTCAAGGTCAATTTTTCCCTTGTGTCATTGCTCTTGGTCTTGATTTTTCATTGATCATAATGAGTTAGTAGAAAATATTTTTTCGTTGTTGATTTCTAAGAGACTCAACATATTTCTAGTTTACATAAATCAAATAGAATTTTACACCATAAGTCAACGCATTCATGTTGGCATTTCCAGGCCAATATTTTCATTTAATGATATCAACATGGATAAACATAAATTGGAGAGGTTCTTGCATCCATGTTGTTTCTATGTGGCTTTTGTTTTTGATCCAATATGTTTTGCACCATCGCCTCTTATTGCTTTCAAAGAAGACTCTGATGGGGATAATATTGCATCATTTGACTCATTAGAGAGTGTAGATCGTAGTAGAATACTTTTAAAGAAGGTTATTTTAATAGGGTAAGGTTTCCTCATTGTGTGGGATGACCTTTCCTTGTTTTCATGTCGAAAGTATTTTAATTTCTTTATTTCTATAACCTAATATTTTAGACCGCTTTGGAGATGTTGTAGGCACTCGTTAGACATTCCTTTTATATGTTTGTGATTTTGATAATCAAATTTGACTATATTTTTATAGACCTCATTTGGATATTAAAAGGATGTATCTTCAATGAAAATTCAACTACTGGTAAAATAGAATATAGTTTATGTGAAGGAAACCAGATGATTGAGGGACAATATGCCTTTTTTGATAATTATACTAGCGACATGGCTTGGATTTGGCTTCTGTCTGAGGTGTTTGGCACTGAAATATAGACATATCTAGTGAATGCCATAGATAATTAGTTTTTTCAAAATTTGACTTGTATTTTCCTTTTAATTTTCAGTTATTCCCAATGAGTTTCAAAAGTTAAAGCAATAGTGCAGCTTATGTTTCAAAATCCTGAAGATGTCATATGGTTCAAGGTAGGGGCATAATATGAAATTCTATTTTCACATCCCTCTTAAATGCAGTTATTGAGTAACGCTTATAAATTAGATATTCATAATCTTGGAATTTATTATATATGTGTATGATGTCTTATTTCACACACTTTTTAATCTTTCTCCTTGATGATGGGTGATGTAACTTCCGAAATGTCATAATCAAAATTAAAACAAAGTTTATCTGAAATTTTAATAACAATATAAACAACTCCATAAACCTATAGACTATCTAATTATTTATTTAAAACCATTTTGACTTAAACACCAATTGATATTGATTGTGTTGGTTGTGCAGCCTGTGGATTTGTGGACAAAGTATGGTCACTGTGATTGTATTAAGGAACTTGTTGGTACACATGGTATGTTCTCTTACACATTAATAACAATTGTTGAGATGTTTACATGAATTCATATTTCACTACTTTTTGTTGGATGGGTGTCTACTCAGTTAAAGCATAATTTCCCTCTATAAAGAAATTACATTTTTACTTTAGTCCTGAAAATTATACACATAGAAAATTTCATATTATTGTGAAGAAGGATATTGATATTGGTGTATCAATGTGAGGCAAGCATCCTTTTATGGTTGAGTATTCTTGAAAGCAATTATTCAATTATTTAGTATTGTATTATGCATTTATGTTTGCACATTTGGAGCATAACTAGTAAGTTCATATTTTTAGCAAAGAATACTAGCTTCTTTATTGTAATTATCTTACCTTGTAATTGAAATAGAATTAAACAAATAAAATTACAAATCCATTCAAAATTTTAAAATAATTAGAAGTCATAGTACTTGCAAGATGGGAAAATCTTGAAACTTAATGCACATTGTAGTATATGTATGACCAATCCAACACTTCTGACACATTTTTTTTCTAGATAGCTACTTTACATGCTTCTCGAATTTGTAGTTTTGTCATTTTTGTCAGTGTTTTGATTCATTGTCAGCTGTCCATTTCTCATTGATCTAATCATTTTGTTTCCAAGTCCAACAACGATTAGTGATATTTCTCAATTCTTAGTTCTAATTCCATATAATCTGTGTATCTTATCTATTTTCTTCTCTGATTTTAAAGAAACATGCTATTAAGTTTCAATGTAATAGACATTCCCAAAACAAACACCCAAAAAAATCTATCACGAGAAAATCAATTAGAGAAGAAAATATACAAAATTGTAATTTGCAATAAGTCAAATTCCAGTTTGGTTAGGGGACAATTTGGATGAGAAAATGGACAGTGGTTTTACTTTTTGCAATCATGTTGAATATTTGGTTTATTTTCTTTTAAATTATAGTCAAGCATTGATAACCTCTGTGATAGGTCTATTCTTGTCCAGTAAAATGCTCTCTCATCCAAATTAAGTCTAGGCCCTATTTGTGGGTTCCTAGGTCACAAAAAATAGTCAAACATTGATCAAACCAATTTTAATCAACATGTGGTATATTCAATCTCTTTGTTATAAGGGTTGGTGAGCATATGTTATGTTTCATGTTGTGTGGTAATCCCTTCTTAATTAGGAAGGAAGGCTGGCCTTGAGGAGTTTTTTTCAAAGTTGGTTGTTGCTTTCTTTTCTTATAGTGTATGTTTTGAAGACAAGCTAATATCAAAATAGCAAACCATTTGTCAAAGTAATTTACTCATATAAAAAAATTGCAATAGCTCATGGGAATGGAAATGTCGGGGACATTGCCACCACATGGCTCTTGTTAAACATGTTTTCAAAATTTCTCTAAAACGTATATGTTGCTAATTATAGTCTATTAAAAACTCATAGACTCTACAAGTTTATTGTAGCCTACTTAGTCTCTTGTAGTCTATTGATATAGCTTTGGAGCATGGAAGTTTTTCCCAAAATGGGTTTCCCTATAAAATTACAATGTAATGATTAAATATTCATGTGTTATTTGTTTGTGCAATTGTTTGTTCATATATTTTTGCACATTCTTCTCTCATTAATTAGAATAGGAAGCATATTCCATGTGTCTGCTTTCTTTCAGTATAATCACTCATTCGTTGAAAAAAAGTTTGGAAACATATTTTATTTTAAAAAATAAATATTGAAATCTCATGTATTATTATGGGCTCAATATCAACCAAGGAATCTCCCCAAAATAAACACTAATTTATGTTCAACAACTAGTAATAAATTCATTTAAACATATTTTATTTTAAAAAATAAATATTGAAATCTCATATATTATTATGGGCTCAATATCCAATGCAACAATTTAAACACAAGATAATGATATTTTCTCCATAAAACTAGGTTCAATCATCCTTCTATTAATTCTCCAAAAATTTATACAAATTACATTACTAGCCTCAAAGGGATTTCTTCTTTAGATTTTACAAGTGTCTCAAAGTCCTTACACATTCTTTGAGTGTCAAAATACCAACGTATTGGTCTTAGTCTTAGCCAAACATTTACAATAATTTCCTTACGAAATTATGAAAACAAAAGATTTTACTTATATTTGTTGCAAATCTCCCCTTCCATGCTATCATTCTCCTTATTTTATTTTGCTCTCAACATTCTTCTTTTTTTTCTCTTCCCAATTCTAACCTTCCGCCCTTCTTTTGTTTCTTCTCCTCTTCATTTTTTCCATGTGCCTCCTCTTCGACCTTTACTCTAGTTTATGTTCCTCGAGAGGCTTCCTTTCCTCCCCTTCCTCTTCTTTCATGCATGGCTCTACTCCACCCTTCATAATTCTTCAACCCCAAAACAATTAATGGTTCCTTAATTAAATTTGGTTTCTCTATTTTAATATTTTAATGGAACATTAATAATATTTAAGCGGGTCCATTAGGAAAGGATTCCACACACCCATATCTCACCAACCTAAGTACCTCTCCCAATTTTCATTTAATAAACGCCCTGGTCAAATAATTATGGACATGGGGAAATGGTGAATAATCAAGAGTGGTCAAATACATTCACAAAACCCTAAGATGCCATGGGCTACTCGATGAGGGAAAAATAATCCAATAGTTTGGCGAAAATTGTGGGGTGAAAGAGGCGGATGTCACCTACGGCCAACCCTCCACAAATTATGTGAACTGCTCAATTGTGGGCCAAAATGGATAACATAAATGGATTTTAGAGGATTTTTGGTGGGTTACTTTTTTGTACACCCATCCCTCCATAATGAATCTTGGCTATTGAATGGTAAATCCAAATTCAACAATGCAGAAGACGGTGCATTCTTGTGAGCACTAGCGAATGCTCCTACATCACATATGAAGTATCTTTCCCATCATTTAGTAAATAACGTAGTGATCAAACATTTATTGGGTAGTCATATAATACCATGTCTGAAATAATATTTATTTGTAATCATTAGATTATTAAATATAACACAATCTGCAAGAATACAATCAATATGACATCCTCAACTAGTAGATCCTTTCCCATAATATAGACACCCAATGTTCTGAGCAACCCACACATAGATAATTCCTAAGATCTAAACAGGTATGAGAGATTTCTCCAAAGTTGAAATCTTTGATTTCAATTTTTTTAACCTATGGGTATATAGTCCAGCTGAAAGGAAGGAGGTGATTGAGCTTGTATTAATGTGAATACCTTGGTTCGAAACCCTTCCATTGGATGCCAATGAGACAAAGTACAAATCCTGGATACTTATATACATTATAATCTATTAAAACCATCATTGAATCAATTTTATAAAATGATTAATTTTTCATGACATGTAAAACATTGTTCTTTTTACTACAAAGTTTCTAAATACATACATGATAAGTCTCAGATTACAAAAGATTTAGAAAACATCTTATTTCACCACAAATATTTGTAGTGACATAACGAGTAACATACATAAACATGCAAAAGTCACCGCTAAGAAGTAATTTGAACTTAAACATGCAAAAATCACTGCTAAGTAGTAATTTGAACTTTGGAATTCCATAATTCTATCATTGGCACTGAGTGAACCCTACATGAAAGGTCTAGGATTAGCATTAAATGGCTCAATTATCCAATATGGCGTGGGATAAGGGGCACTCAAATCACCGCGCTTTTCCGGTCATTTGTTCCCTAGATCCCGTTATAAAAACCGGCGGAAGCATAGTTCCACCAGTTTACTGTGGAACTATGCCATGGAACTGTGCCCCAAGGGTTTTGGGCCATTTTAAGACGACGCAGATCATCGAAATTCCAAAAAAATGATCAGAAGGTACTGGAACTATGCCTCACCAAAAAACCACTCACTGGAATACCACGGCAATTTGAGTGTCCCATATCACACGCCATCCAATATTACAACCCAAATAAATAATTTGGTACGTCAAAACAAAAAAAGACAAATTACGATTGTTAACTATGCAATCTATTAATGGCTCAAGTTTACCATCCTAAAAGGACGTGTATTTTGTTTGGCATTTATATTTTATATTTTTGTACAAACTTTTGATTCATTTCTACTTGATTTATATTTTTAAGAAAGTAATGAAAATATATGAATATTCTCTAGTTGCAAATACCATAATGAAAATATACAAATATTCTCTAGTTTCAAATTCCACATTTCCAATAATGGTTAGAAACCTTATTTCTGAAAATACATTGTCCATCAGTACATTAACATTGATCATAAAAGCACCAACAATGGCAACAAACTAACAAACTATGAAGATTTGTGACCGTTCTTCATTTTTTTTATTTTCGCTTTTGAGGTTTTGGCTGATGAGGAGCAGCAGCCTGCTTTTGTGTTCGATTTCCAGTAATGTCATGATTTTCTTTTTCACCCACAAGTTTTGGTTTTTCCTTTCCGCCGATTGGATTTGGCTTTCCATTTCCATTTCCATTTGGATTCAGAAGCCGCTTTGCCTGCAGAGGTTGACGTTCTGACATTGACATGAACTCCTGTATTCGATTATCTTTGGACTCATTATCCTTCCTGACAGAATCCAGAGATGTTTCCAATTCCCTTATTCTGTTCTCATTATCCTTCTTGACAGAATCCATAGTTGTTTCCAATTCCCTTATTCTGTTCTGAAGAAGACGGACACTCTCTTTTGAAACCATTCTGTATCTGTTCAATTCAGTGACTAGCGACTCGTTTTTCTCCTCAAGGCACTTTTCCGCCTTTACAAGATCTGAATGTTGATTCTGTAAATCAACTAACTGCCCTTTTTTCTCCTCTGCGACAAGCTTAGAGGATTCAAGCTCTTCGCTGAGAGAATTGAAGGTTGTTTGCAACTCCCTTACTCTGCCTTCAAGTCTTACCTTCTCTTCCTCTCTTCTATCCAATTCTGTTTGTAAAGACTTGTTTTCCCCCTCGAGCAACTTTTTTCCCGCAGAAATGGATGAAAGTTGATCAAACTGTCTCTTTTTCTCCTCTGCCATAGCTGAAAGCTGTCTCTGTAAATCAGAGAGTTGGCCATCTTTTTCCTCTACAGCAGTTAAAAGTTGGCTCCTTAAATTAGCTATTTGTACAGTAGATTCCTTTGTTGAGATCAATTCTTCTTCAAGCGCTTTATTTCTAGACAGCTGTAAAATCATATCTCCATGTAAAGAGTCAATCATCTTTCCATGTTCTTCGTTCTGCTTCAACGAGTTAAGGTGGTTTTCCTCCAACTCTCTATATCTCTTGGCAGCATGTGCACGTAGTGATTCAAAGTCCATCTTCTGCTCATCCTTTTCCTGCAGCAGTTTGACATTTGTTTCATGCAACACTCCAAACCTTTCACTCAACTCCTCAACCTGCTCCTTAAGTCTACCATTTTCTACAGTGGATTCTGCAAATCTTTGATCTTGCTTTTCAAGCAAACACTTGGTACTGTTTACCTCCTCTTGTAGCGTTTCATTCTGTTGTTTTAAAGAATGTTCTGCTACCTTCAGAACATTCAGCTGGTGCTTGAAGAATTCTACTTCATTGCTCAGCGCGCTATACTTTTGGGTCAATGATCTCCTTTCACTGGCCATCAGATCATGTTCTGTTTGCAGAGCTGCAATAGTGCCTTCCAAAGTATTCCTTTTAGCATCCCATAAATGTGTGTCTTCTTCAGCTTTTCTGAGCAGATTCTGAATCTTTTCTCTGGAATCATGTAAGTCGGATTGCAAATCATTGTTTTCTGTTCTACATTGTTGTAAAACCCTCTCATTTCCTTGGAGTTGAACTAGTCTGGCCTTCAAGGACTCTGCTTCAGTGCTCAGCTCTCTATTTTTCTGGCTGAGCAATTCCCTTTCATTAGCCATCGAATCCAGCTTGGATTGTAAATTTGTTGCATCAGCTTGATGAATGTGAATTTGTGATTCCATTTCGGCGAGCTTGCCTGCACGTGAAGTCTCGATATTTTTAACAAGTGTTTGATTCAGCTGCCGCAGGTTGGATATTTCATTTTCACGTGTTTGATTCAGTTCCCGCAAGTTGGATATTTCATTTTCACATTTTGTGCAGATTTGATCATCTTTGGACTGGAATATCTTCTTGTTTTCGTCGTCTTTCTGCATGCGGTTGTTACCATTTTGTCTCTTTTGCCTGCTGCCTTTGCCCATCTTGAACCCCAAGCACCTTCCACAAACACACAAACATATTAACATAACCATATGGCCAGGCATAACACACAAACATATTAACATAACGATATGGCCAGGCATAATATTGATGGCGGTTATACAGAATTACATGAAGGGCAAAGCAAAGCAAATATAGCAGGGCTGGAAATTAAAATAAAACTGCCTCAGGACTCGGAATATATAGAGAATTTACATTGGCATTATGACAAAGGCAGTGGAGCTAATACCTCTACTCCCTACCCGTTTCCTCCACGTGGGCAGAACCGAACCAGATGCACCTGCCGCAAACAAAAAGAGAAGCAATTTGGAAACAACGAAGGGAAAATAAGGGTCGAAACCCTACCCTATCCTGTCGATGTGTTTGAAATAACCTTTGCAGGGTCGTCCTCCAGTCAGGCAGAACCCACAGTGCACTGAAGAATATTCTCAACCAAAAGATTAACCCCCCACGCCGTCCACCAAATCGCAATTCTTATCTCAAATAACACAACTCTTTTGCACACAATGCCTTCCTCGCTCGTTTTCTCTGGTCTATAAATACATCCAAATATATCCGTTGTTGCCCATCAATTCAAATTAATATTATAATAATAATAATTTAATTTAAGATTATTACCTAGTTAAATCTTATCTCATATTAACGTTTAAAACTTCCTTAAATTAATATTATAATAATAATAATAATTTAATTTAAGATTACTACTTAATTAAATCTCAGAGAACGTTTAAAACTTTCTTATTTGTAGGACCTAAAAACCTTTCAAAAATCTACTCTACCTTTCTTTACCAACTTCACAAAGTTACCTTTTCATGATTGAGAATAATGCACCCAAGTTTGAAAGTTGCCATACTCTAATTACAAGTTAATTGTTTGAACCTTATGCATCCACAAGTCATTGACTAGACTTGAACCCCACTTGGGGGCTATATTAGCCACTTACTTTCACCAACCACCGAAGTCACACTTACAAAATGAGCATTTTTCAAAAAAGATTCATTTTGATTTTTCCATAGTAAAAATAGGAACCTAGTGTAATAAGCTACCACACTTCTTGGAACTCTATTGCACACACGAGCTTATCACTTAGGAAGAAGTTGACCACATGGGTTTGAGCCCATCTTCAAACTAACTTGGTAGAGGGACAAAACCAAAGCAAATGTTTGGTAGCTTCATCTTTGTAATGACCAAGGGCTATTAAATTCCTAGTATTTCACGTAATGACCAAGAGGAAGGTCGTCTAGTAGCAAGGACTGATAAAAAACAACCTTCTTGGGGTAAAAAAATATTGCCAAATTGAATGGACGTCAAAACCAAGGAGATTGCATAGAGGTTAATCTTTAAAGTCCATGCAACTTGGCATCAACCATTGGCCTAGTGCTTAGCCATCAATACCCATCACTTGGTTTATAATTCATGAAGCCTTTAGAGTAATTATATTTCCAGTTTCTTCACCACAACATCAGAACAAGCAAACCCAACTTAAAGAAAAGGTTATCAATGACTAGACAGTGTACCTACTCGATAATGGGTTTGTCGAGTCTAAATAGCTACAATTATTTTTTCAAAGCTATCTATGTCATCTAGCAATGCTAGTAGCAATCAAAGAGGCTTGTAGCATTGAAAATATTCTTATTAAATAATCACCTAGTTGAGAACCAAGAAAAAATTGCCAATGCTTTTCCTTCACACATCAAGAGGGTTACCAAATGAAATGTCCATTGAATGGCATGCTTTTACATTCCAAAAATCACCCTTCCAACACAAGGGGTTATTGGAAATATCCTAGGCCTTCCACGTACTTTCTGCTACAAGAGTGACCTGGATTTGGACTTGGGCCGGAGTCAACAACAAAGTTTGCACATTGAGATTTTTTGAGCACTTTTTCCCCACTAAGGCACCTTCTAGAAAACAGTGGTGCATGATAAATTTATAATTATCTTAACCTTTCACTACTCTAATCACCTATTTAGCACACAGGACTTCGGCTTGATGAAGTGACCTAATTCTTCTCATCCCACCCCACCTGTTTTGGAATACAAAAAAGCCCCCAATTAACTACCTTGATGGAAATAGTTTTTCCTTTGCAAGTTGGCTAAGAGAAAGTCTCAAAGGAATTTCTCCAACCCTCTATTTTCCACAATCAATGGAACCCAACAACAAGAATAATACATAGGGGTGGAAACAAGAACCTTGGAACAAATCATGAATCTAGATGCTAAGGACAAAATTCGAGATGTCCACTTGTCCACTTTATTAGATATTTGTTGCAACATGACCTCCCCCATATCTCTTGCAAAGATTGGAAAGGAAAGTGTCTCCCTTGGAAAAAAATGGCCTCCCTTGGGAATTTCATTGTCCTATCTCTGTCGCAGTAAAATAAGAATGTGTCGTGTTGCAACAACATAGCATTGTTGAGGTGCTTCATGGAACTCTTAGCACTAGCCCTAATATATGGCCAAGTGAAGCATAGCTCCAATAAATTGGACCTCTTGATACTTGTTATCTAGTAAAGGCCAAGATTGGCCCTAAGGCCATTCCAGGTCATATGCTCTTGCTAAGTCATGAAGGTAGGGTTGACCCTAATTTTTTCATAGTGGGGCTTCACATTATTGAAGTCTCCACAAGAAAATCCAATCTACCTCAATGAGGAATTTCGCTAGCTAGTCCCATAACATATCTCTTTCTTCTACATCATTGTGAGCATACAAATTAGCAAGTTCCAACACCTTGCCTTCAATATTGGGGAGCACTTACACATCTTAGCTAGATAGTCAGTTTATTGATTAATCATGCCTGTTACAAGCTTAATGATTGCTTCTTCTATGTGGAATAATTGTGCATTGTCAATCTAAAAGGATATCTATGATTCAAATTCTTATGGGTCTAGGATGCTCTCTTTCTCTAGTGCATAGGTGACTTTCTAAATCACATGACTAAGATTATGTGACCTATCATCTCCTCATTTCCTCTACCTTTTTTAATATGTATAAAAGAATACATTTACCGTACACATTTAGTAACTACCTTATAACCAAATCATAACTAGATGTGCGTTAGGGTGTGTATAGGACTTAGATTAGGGTTATTTCTAACAATCCCCCCCTTAATCATAAGTTCGCACAAGTCTTCAACCTAAAAATCATGATAAAAAATAATGAGATTCACTCAAGATCCACCTAAAATACCGCCACTATAAAAATGCTTGACAATCAATGTAATTTCTTACTTGACAATGTGATAAATTCCCAAGTAATTTATTTAGAAGTTGGTGTTTTCTCCTAATGAAAGGTGCTCAATGAATATGGTGGTTCTGGGCTGACCACAAACCAAAAGGTGCTTATTCCTTCATATATGCACCTTTTATGTAATGAATTTAGAAAAAGTCAATATTAAATGCTACAAATTGAATTGAATTCAATGATAGACGTGCTATCTAATGAATTTTGTAAACTTTAGTGTTATATACAACAAAGTGAATTGAAATTTGAAAGATAGAAAAGCTTAGATACCCATGATTTTTAAGTTTGGCAATAAAGCAGTAAGTTGTAATTTTTCCTTGATTTTTTCTAAGTTTTAATTCTATTGTAAATTTTGTAAATTTATCTTACATTTAATATTTTCAAAGATGTTCAGACAAACTTAGATTCGCTCGCTCAAATCGATTCTTGGATCAACTATTTTTATTTTGCATTTTGTATACAAATATTCTTACTTTTAAATGATATAATTACTTTAGAAAAAATATTATTTAAATGATCTAATTACTTTAGAAAAAATTAACTCTTAGAAATTGAACTTAAAATTATATTATATATTTATAAAACACTATAAAAAAGGTAGTTTTCTATTCCTTCAAAAGATTATCCATTTTGAAAATAAAAATAAAAATTATTTCTAAATAAATAAAATCATAATTTATGAAATAATTAAATAAATATTGTAAATTACAATTTTACAAATTTTAAAAAAATTTAAAGTTTTATATTTTTTTTATCATACATATTCCTTTCTACATTATTTTCTTAATATTTAGAATATTAATAACTTTACTTAAAAAACTATGAATTTTATAAACTTTTTTTTATAACAGAAACAAGGTAAATAAGTTTGTATTCAAAAAAGCATGTGCACAACCATTCATTACAAAAAATAGAGCCTTGGAGCAGAGATAGATAGTTTGCACAATGGAGATTAAGTATATTTTCAGTTTGGCTATGTGATAGTTCCTGATTTGCTACCTAGTATTTGTAACTACAAGGGAGGGATAAACCCTTACAAATTGAGAATTTACCAAGATGCAGAAAAACATTCAAACATTTCAGAAAAAAAGAGGTACCAACTCATCAAAGGAGGATGCTTTTCTAACCATACTTTTGTTGTTGAACATAGGTTTCCTCTGCAATTCTCATATCCACGGAGGGGGATTCCTGGCAGTGGCTGCACTGTGACATCATGGCCATCTTCATAATTTCCTCTTTTATCATGTCGAATGACCCCATCAATTCTATCAAATTGCGTTCTAAATCATGAATTCTCGAATCCTGGCAAGTTAACTGCTGAGAAATATACCTCATGTCATCGGTTGACTCTCTTTTCGCTTAGATACCCAAGAAAACTTCCTCATAAACCTTTAACAGGTGTTGTTTGAAGTCTTCCACACTGGATTTTAAAAACATCATTCCGTCTGCAAGGCCTGCCATTGAACTGGAAGCAATAGTCTGAGAAGAGGTCGGTTCGTCATGTTTCCCAACCAAGGAAATCGGGGAGGCAAGATACGCTGGTGAACTGGACTCTGATATGAGAGGATGATCTAATAAGTCCCCTCGAACTATGAAGGAGAGTTTTCCAAAGCCGTTGAGGAACCGAGGAGGCACATAGTTCATAGAGGAGTCTAAATTGTGAGGAGGGTTCAACATCATTTAACTGGTGAAGCTCGTGAGCATTTGTTGGATGAAATTTAACTGGTGAAGATCGTAATTTTGAGTAACTCGATTCTGAATATATTATCTTGCTTTGTTTGCAACATTTGGATGATCACTAATATTCTTAGTGCCAGGGGCATTAAAGATTTGTTTCTAATATTTTTTTTGAGTTTGTATGGGGTTATGCTTTCATAGTAAAGGTTTAATTTAAAAAAATGTCTGTAACAATTGGTGAAAAAGTGTTTGTAACAGCTAGTGAAATACAATGCCAACAAAGTGAAGCTTCAAGAAATTTATTTAGTCTTTATTCTTTCTACTTCCAAGGGAGTAAAAACAAATTGTAACTTTCATGAAATTTATTTGTTCTTTCTTGGTAGGCAATATTTTCCTTTTACCAAACTTTTAAACTTTTAGGAATTACCAAACTTTTAAATTGAATTTCCTTTTATGGAAATTTTTAATTTTTAGCGATAATTTTGCAGCAAATAATGGTTTCATTTTTGGGGGGAGTATTTTTGCGGTTGGGGGTCTCTGTGCTAGAGGATTCATATTCGTTTGGCCTTTGTAGTTGTGATCACATCAGAAGTTGTTGAAATAGCCATTTTTTTTGGTGTTTTTTTCAGCACCAGTCTTTCAAGAGTTAGGTGGGGGGTGTTCAATAAGAACCTCATAGTGCATCATTTAATAATGTGGTTGTGGGGACATGAACCATTGGATAAGATCCCCAACAATTAAATAAGTAATTTCTTGTGAAAAACATACCACAACTTCTAAAGGATATGCTTTAACCCTAAGGATTTACAATATTTTGAAATAATAACTGTGTAATTTATCATATAATGAATTACTCAGGACTGAAAACCATGGCTTGCTTATGGGATGTAAGGAATTATTGTCTTATTTATAATATAATTCTCCCATTTTTCTTCACAACCACAACTCAATTTTAATGGTTTTCCGTTACCTACAACCTTATTTCCTATCAATCATTGTAATAGGAGGGGAATTCTGTTAACTACTTACTTCTTGAATTTTATAATTAGATGGTTACATTGCATTACTTTACTATTCCACTTGTTTGGAAATTCAAATTATTTATACTTCTTGCCATGCTATGTATCTCTATATTTAAATCTTTATACTTCCTTGATCATTGTAAAGATAATAATGCTCTGAATTCCTCTGTTGCATTCAATGGCATGCCTCAATTTGAATGGCATCACACAAAGGATGGTCATGTTTTCGATGTTTTTCTCCTCGAGGACACTTATTCAAGATTCATCATTCTATATACCTTAGTTGAACCGCGTGAGTGCATTTTGTATTCTCTTCACTGCATTTTGGTTTCAACATTGCTACAAGACTCCCAAACTATAAAGAAACCTCTAGAAATTTAAAATCGTTTTGAAATAACGACCAAAAAATGGTTACACTAGGTGGTTTATCAACTTTTTACAGTCTCAATTTGTAGGCATTGGCCATTACAAGACTTGCATTCTCTGTAGTTTCTTTTGAAGGAAAATAAATGCCAGAAAACTATCTCGACCTCTCTAATGTAGGAAAACTAGAAGATGAACCCATTGAAGAGTTCAAATCCGCTCCACCCTTCATTGCAGGGCAGGAGAAGGAGATAAACAACTCGAGTTTGAAGGAAAAGATTCTGAAGGTCGACACAAGGTTTGAAATGCCAAAAAATAGAGACGAAGTTATAGGTAAAATTGATGAGAAAATGTGGGTTTGTTTATCCTTTTTATGATTTTAGGCCTTCCCAAGGTTTATAGATTGGGGTTTTAATCACTTAAAGTTTTATTAAACGTTTCAAAATTTGGTATTCATGTTTCTTCAAATTATTTTCAACTATTTTGGCAGTGCATTACAATGGGACTTTATTGGATGGTACCAAGTTCGATTCCTCGAGAGACAAGGGAAATCCCTTTACTTTCAATCTTGGTCAAGGTATGCAAATGCATGCATTTTGGTAGTCTGTGTTTTGGCCTCGAAAAATTGTATTCTATTGCAGTATTGATGGATTTGATTTTGGGGTCAACCGTTTCGGTTATTTCTTGTTCTGGTTTTTGTATCACTGCTATGAATATATTTGGAAGCATTTGACGTGTTTTGTGAAATATTTTTATATATTGAGCTTTGTTGATAAGATTTTTGGAAAATGTAATTTTTTCACATTGTGGATATTTTTAATTTGTTATAAATTGGTGTGCACATTTTGAATATTTTCCTTTTCTATATTGATTTTGATTGTCTGGTCAAAAGGAGTCATTCGAAGTAAAGTCTGGTGACTTTGGTACATAATAGAAAACATTTTTAACAACAAAAATTCAAAATTAATTATCAGAATTCACAAATATTATCTACTGACTTGCATATATTTATGTCATAAAACCTATTTTGAGCATTGGTGCATATTATGTATATAATAGGACATTAGTTACTTATAATATAATTCCCATGATCAGTGCATCTTTTTCATGCAAACTAGATCTTGATGCAATTACTTATAGTGTTAATCTACTTTTGGGATCTTCTGCTTGATTCTTCGTGTTAATTCAATTTGAGCTGATTTTCTTCTGTAGCTTTTGAAAGCATAGGGGTTAATCCATGAAGGTGGTTCACGATTTTTGGCAAGTGAAGCGCTAAATATTTGTGCCTCAGATCCTCAATCGAGGTCTTTTAAAGCCCTCGATTGAGGTATTAAAACCTTGATCGAGGGTTTTAAAAGACCTCGATCGAGGGATTTAAAAGACCTCGATCGAGGTTTTAAAGAAGACCTCAATCGAGCTATCAAGGTATTTAGCCCTCGATCGAGATATTTTAAAAACCTGGATCAATCAAATATCTCGATCGAGGGCCTAAAAAACAGGTTGAAAGCCCTTTTCATTGCAGAAAGAAACTTTTGTCTTCCTTTCAAAGCCTTAAACTATGTCATTAAATGCACATTAATGGGCAGACTTGATACCCTTGTGATCCATTCCAGTAGTTGGCATTGTTGTCGAATGCTAACATCAACTACAACAAGTCATCGACTTCGACACAAATTCTACAAGTTATCGACTTCGACAAAATCAACAACTACGACAAGTTCAGCGACCTCAACAGTCTCACAACGTTGACATGCAACATCGACTTGCGACTTGCGACTATCGAACTTTGATAGATTGTCTCTCTGTCTTCTAGTGGTATGTAACGATTGAAATTATTGAAACTGTTCTAACTTCTCTTGTAACTGAACGTAACTAGAAAGCACCCAAGTGGCTCAGCACTATATATAAGCAAGTAAAATATTCTAATATACATCTGATAAGCTTGATGATATTTGAAGTTACCTTACCTATGTTGTGCTTAAGTTTTGCGTAGACACTTCCATTGAAGTTACCTTACCTATGTTGTTTCAAACATGCTTGCAGACTCAACAATCCAGGAAGACACTACCTCCAGAGATGGCAGAAGAAACAAGCAATAGACATGCAATCGAAGAGACAAAACAACTCATAGAGCAAGCGCTGGCTCGACAACGAACTTAAATGTTCGCCCAGTTCAATGAGATTCTCACATGATTTGCTTCGACATCAGGAGGATTTCCGATGAGAACTAACTCCAACAAAATCAACCCCTTCAAAGAGAAAATGAGTTTGGACATACCAAATCTAGAAGGCAAGATTGATGTGAAATCTGTCAACAATTGAGTACAAAAATTGGAATCCTATTACTATGTGAATCAACTCTGAGAAGCCAACAAGATCACCATTTCATCCTTAAATATGTCAACATCTGTGCACTACTAGTGGGAGAACCTTTCGACAAAGATGGAGAAAAGTGGAGACCCCATCGACACATGGGAGCAATTTTTTGAATACATACGAAAGGATTTTTACCTTCCAAAATACCTTGAACAACAATATAAGAAGTGGAAGCAGCTAAGGCAATGCAAAGACCAGTTTGTACAGAGTTGCATTGACGAGTTCTACCAACACATGGCTAGACTTGGCATTCAAGAAGAAGAAAAATTGCTTGTTCTGAAGTACGTCAGCAGATTATCCCAGTACATTAAGTAGGAGATGGAGTTTCTAACTGTCAATATGCTCACAGATGCATTCCACTATGCCAGCAAACTCGAAACCAAACAGAAGCGAAAAGCATGCTTCGTGACTAAACCGACATTAGGATGACCAACCGACAAGAAGGCACCAGGCCAACTTCAATAAGTCAAAATATTCTCAGCCAACTCTGCCAAATCCAGATCATGGAAAAAATCCTTTTCAAAAAAGGGAATGTAGCAAACAACCCCCTACCGGGAAATGTTGTGATTACCATCACTCATCTTGGCATGATATGTCTAAATGCAAAGATTGGAAGACCTTTTTGGAAAAAGTGTCAACATCTGAAACGTTCAACAAGATTGTGGTAGAATCTAACCTAGAAGCAACGACCCTTTTGACATCGACAACTCCAACATCCTCTACTATCGTTGATAAGGAGGAACGAGAGCGCCTATTCCATGCACAGATATAGGTTCAAAAAAATCCATTGCATCTGATCGTGGACAACGGAAGCCAGAAGAACTTTGTTTTGAAGAACTTGTGAAGAATTTAGGTCTTGTTACCACTCTGCATCCTCATCCTTACAACATCGGTTGGATGAAGGATGGACAAGAACTAAGGATCACCTGACAATGAAAGATTGCTTACTTCATAAATCCTTTTGAAGATGAATTACTTTGCAATGTGGAACCAATCTTTGTAGTCGATGCCCTATTTGGGAAGAATTACCTATGGGATCACCATGGAAGTTATTAGTCATGACCGCAGAAGGTGATTGTTAGAATTTGAAATCAACGGTACAACATACTAGAGCGATGACCTACACCAACGATTGCAATTATATCTGCTAAAAAGACAAAGAAGCTCATCAATCATGCTCAAAAGTTCTCATTGATTATGATAAAGCCACAACATTCTAGGAAGACTGCAGCAACCAGTCAAGTCACCGACCAGTGCATCTCCAAACAAAAGCAACAAATCAAAAATATTCTTGATGAGTACCAGAACCTATTCGAATTTCTAGACAGAGTACCTCGACATTGCCAGGTAAAACACTCTATTGAACTTGTTCCTAGTTCTTCATTACCTAAAAAATCTGTTGACAAAATATCCATTCTCTAAAATGAAGATATTCACAAAAAAATCCGATAATGGATCAAGAAAGGTCATATCTGACCCAGCTCCTCCCCTTATGGAATTCCAGTTGTCCTCGTTCTGAAGAAAGATGAGATTTCATGCATGTGCATCGACTACAGGGCAGTCAACAAAATATTGGTAAAGAGTTAGTACCCTCTGCTGCGGATAGACGAGCTCATCGACTGTATGAAAGGTGCTAAATTCTTTACTAAGATTGACCTCAAGTCAGGATATCATCAGATTCCAATCGATCCCTCAAATGTATGGAAAAATGCTTTCAAGACCAAGGAAGGATTGTTTGAATGGTTAGTCATGCCTTTCAGCTTAACCAATGCACCTGCGACCTTCATGCGATACATGGAGAACATTTTTCGACCTTTCATTGGCAAATGGGTCATTGTATATCTTGATGACATATTGATTTCCATTCAATCATGGGAAGAACACGTCAGAAAACTTCAACAAGTCCTCGACACTATCTAGCAACATCGACTCTACTTAATCATGGAAAAGTGTTCCTTTGCGATGAACAACATCAAATATTTGGGTGTTTTTATTCGACGTTCGAGGCATTCACATCGACTCATACAAAGTACAAATTCTCAAAGATTGGCCCATTCATCAAAGCATTTAAGAACTAAGAAGTTTTCTTTGTTTGGAGAATTTCTATCAACAATTCATACTCGACTTCAATCACATAGCCTGGCCCTTGAATCAGTTGACTAAAGAAGTGGGAAAACTGTCTTCAAATGTACAGCGGCACAATAAGCAACTTTCGAACAACTCAAACACAAGATCTACACTACACCAGTACTTGTGTTACTTGATTTGCATCATCCCTTCGAGATTGAGATAGACTCATAGGACTATTCCTTGGGCACAATGATCACTCAGTCTGGTCACCCAGACTCTTTTCATTCCGAAACTTTTAACGACACTGTTAGAAGATATTCAATGTACGAAAAAAGAACTGTATGCCATTGTGCAAGCTCTTAAGAAATGGAGGCATTACATCCTTGGAAAGGAAACGATCATTCTCACTGACCACAAGCCTTTGCAGTTCACCCTGTCCCAGTCAAAGTTACAAAAAACTCGACTGAACTCAAGTGGATTAATTACCTGCGACAATTCCAGTTGGTAATTAAGTATCGGAAAGGTAAATCCAATGCCACCGCCGATTGTCTAAGTCGACCACCAATTACTCTCCTTATTGCAGTGATGAGTATGTAGGGATATGAAACTACTACTTGGCCTCAGTTGTGTCAGGAAGACATTGACTTTTCACTAGTTCATCGACAACTTCAAACTGACAAGTCGTCGACCTTCGACTATTTCCTGAAAGACACCTTGCTATACAAGCTTGGACAACTTTGTGTACCGACAGGTGAGCACCGACAATAGCTCATTTGGCCTTCACTTAAAACCGACGTCAGCAAGTACATTCGATCATGTGTGGTTTGTGCCTTTGCTAAGCCTTTTAATAGACAACAAGGATTGTACACACCTTTTTCAGTTACTAGTCGACCATAGGAATCTATTTCTATGGACTACTTGACGAGATATCGTACTACCAAACATCAGCATGACGTGATCTTAGTAGTAGTCAACAGATTTTCCAAGATGGCCATTCTCAGTCCCTGCAAGAAGACGACGACAATGCAACAAACCGCTCATCTATTCTTCGAACATGTCTGGTTACACTATGGTTTACCAACAACCATCATTTCCGACAAAGATGCCATATTCTTCAGCATCTTTTGGAAGAATCTTTGGCAACATCTAGACATAAGACTCTCATTGTCGACAAATTTCCATCCTTAGACAAATGGACAGACGGAAGTTGTGAATCACTTGGTCATACAACTACTTCGCATGTACAACCACAAGCATCAGCGAACATGGGATGAAAGGCTTCCATACATACAACACACCTACAATCGTGCTCCGCACATCTCTATAGGCAAGAGTCCATTTGAGATCTATTATGGATTTCAAACCTCAGCGCCTATCGACTTGATCAGCTCTTCGACATAGTCGAATGACACCGGCTACAACCAGCAGGAATCTGACAAAGCATTGAAGTTTCGAGATAAGATACGTGACATCCAGCGACAAGTACGGGAAATGTTGCAACAAGCAAACACGAAATCTAAGGCCCGACATGATAAGCATCATATTTCTCATTCATTTCAAATTGGGGATAAGGTCTAGTTACATCTCAAGAAGGACTGCCTCACTAGCCCATACAAGAAGTTGAAACGTTTGCGATATGGTCCATACAATATTCTTCAGCAGATTGGCGAAAATGATTTCCAGCTCAAAATTCCTTCATTCCTGGGTCTACATCCAGTATTTAACGTGGATCTACTTCAATCAAACCATGCACCACTGTTAGAACCAAATGAATTGCAGACAATAGAACCCGAAGACATCCATCCAGATGTTCAAGAGCCTCTTCCTTGTGACACTATTGTGGGACGACGAGTACACCGTATAAGGATGGACACAAATACCTTGTTTCAGGTTTCTAAAGTCGAACAACTCCCATCTCAAGGAAAGTGGTACTCTGCTACTGAACTGACCGATAATTTTCCTCACCTTCATGAGAAAACAATGGGGACCATTGTTTCTTAAGGAAGGAGGTCTGATCCATTCCAGTAGTTGGAATTGTTGTTGAATTATAACATCAACTGCGACAAGTCATCGACTTCGACACAACTTCGACAAGTTATCGACTTCGACATGACTTCGAAAAACTCAACAACTTTGACAAGTTCAGTGACCTCAACAGTCTCGCAGCATCAACATGCATCATCGACTCGTGACTTGTGACTGTCAAACTTCGACAGATTGTCTCTATGTCTTCTAGTCGACTGTAATGGTTGAACTTCTTGAAACCGTTCTAACTTCTCTTGTAACTGAACGTAACGAGAAAGCACCCAAGCGTCTCAACACTCTATATAATCATGCAAAATATTGTAATATACATCTGATAAGCTTGATGATATTTACATCTAGTAATAGAGTAATCAATTCGCATTCCTGCATATTTTATGTATGTTTATATATTTTTGTGCGTAGTGTATTCTTGCTTTGCTTACTCTCATTCTTATGCTTCCACAATAATAGAGCCGACTCATTCAGTTGAACTGTTTTCCCCCTCATGCACTTGGTCACGTGCGGATCATGTTGGATTCGTCAATGAATCCTCTATCCATATACATATAATTTAAAATTTTATCTTCACATGTCATTTGTTTTTAAATTTCTGCTAAAGAATACCGCAAAAAACCTTGTCGACAACTTCGAATGAGCTCAAAGATAAATCAACAACATTCAAAATACACATCCAAAAATTTGAAAAAATATACAAGCGCTACATCAGTGTGTCCTTTTCAAAAGGTTATTTTCATTTTTTCAAATTATGTAAACAGTCAAAATATTTGGCGCACACACACACATGTGTGCAAAATGCGACAGAAATATTCACTGGTCGGTTTCGAAAAATAATAATAAATATAATTTTTCAAGAAAAATTAAAAGAAAAATATGTATGCACTAGTGCATTTTGTCTAGATCATGTTCACATATTTCATTTTTTGTAATTATTAATTTAAGATTAAAGTATTTTGCACACACACAAGCTACTTGTTAATTGCTCTTCAAATTTTTAAGGACACACGTTTCATTAAATGAAAATTTGACATGGTAAATGACATTGGTATATTTAAAAAAAAATATCATTGGAAATCTAACATAATTCTCTACATTTCGTTTTTTAATCGCATGTCGAAATTCATATGGTAAATATGAGTTTCAAGGGATTCAATTTAATACATGGGTAAAATTTTCATTTTTCATCGCCATATTTGGCCAAAAAGAGTTACCCATCTTCATGGAATCACCCAGTGGAGGATCTTTCATCCATTATCATGGCTGCAAGTGCTAAGATAAGTGTGATTCTCATCGTTAATTTTTCCACAATATTGTGGCATCAATCATTGCTGACTTGAAACTGGCTTGTTAATGTGTTTTATACAAGTTGTGCTAAGTCTAGAAAAAATGCAAAACCCTTCACACACTTTTGCATTGACGTGTGAGGAGGATATGTTAGAATATTTTTCAGTAGCAATAACGAGGATGCCAATGTATACCAGTGATTGGTTCATGTGTTGCAATATGAGACAAGAATTTTACTTCACGGCTCCACAATTCATAGAATCCTTTTAATAGAACGAGTTCCTTGCTTCACATGTTATTAAATGTATTTTCATGTAAATATCATTCATCTTACTTCCTATAATGTAATGCATTTGACATTGTATTTGAACTTGTTACTATGTTGGATTTTCTTTCCTTTTTATATTTACCAGCATAGATCCATCTTAAACCCGTATCTATCAAGCACCGAGAGGGATCCAATTTCTTGAGGTGTATTTCTTTTTTTAAATTTAAACTCAAGAAATTTGATCTCTCTTGATTGATAGATCCGGGTTGAAGTTTTAAGTTTTTATTTTATAAACAAATATTTTTTTTTAATTACTTTTCATAATATTTTATTTTGTGAACCAACATGGATTTTTTTTTAAATACTTTCCATAATTTTTTATTTTATGAGCCGACATGAATTTTTTTAATTATTTTGTTAGAAACGTTATTTCGTTACAAACCTTACATAACGTTACAACATCTCCCCCATACTGGGCTATAGAGAAACCCATTTCACTCAGTGCAACAAATCAATATCTTCTTTTGTAACATTTATAATTTGTATAGTTTCTTGTACAATCACATTTACACTGTATCTTAGTAGTTTCAAGTGTTAAATCATACACAACCTTATGATTCTTCCATTTCGTTCTTTTTTTCTTGTATACCAATATAAATTCTTCATGGCTAGTGGAAATCCAAGAACTTTACGAGGGAAACCTACATAGTTGGGTCAAGAAAATGGGAAAATTATATAGAATAGATGTTTCTATATTACTTATTGAAGAAGGTAACTTAACCGATCATTTATTTTCAAGGAACATGCCTTGTTCATTCACTATTGATTTTTGAAATAATCACAAGTGGCTCATAAACTTGCATCTCAACATGCTAACCCATCTAGGCCAGCTTATGAACTTCAACTCTTTTTCTTTTTGATGAAAGCAGAAACCTTGGTCTCACACCAAGGGGATTTTTATTCTTTGTAGTTATGTCTTATTATTTGATGGCATTGCTCATGGACATTGTTTTCTGGTTTACCACCATTTCCATATAATAATGAGAGGGAACCACAAACCAATTTCCATGACATCACATGCCAAAGAAATAAATTTAAAGTTGTATTGGGTGGTCCAAAAATAATTACATTTAAGTATTAAAGTTCATTTATAAATAAATTATTATAATATTGATTTTTGCAATGACATATGACATTTCTCCACACTCAATGTAATTTTCTAATTTATTTTACAGATACACTTTCTTAAATATAAGAACATACTTCGAAGTTTCCTCAATAAATATCTTCAACTTGGATGGATTTTTTGTTTCCTCAATATAGAAATTCAGTTTGGATGGATTTTGTGTCTTGGTAACATCCAATCTTGGTTATGCATGGATTTTATTTCATGGTGTTGTATGGTTTGAAGATCCATTACAAAGCTTGTGTATGTACCCAATCACACACAAACATTAGTGTTAACCTGCCATTGTCTTCCTCCAAAATTGTTGCTACCAAAACTTATGTGGGCGGAAATATATTGTGAATGTACACATTCATTTATTTATTAAAAAATAAGAAATAATAAATGACTTATTAAGAAATAATAAATGGCTTAAACGTAGTTCAATATAAAAAATAACATAGAGATACTTCATATGGAATTCTAACAATATATAAATGAAAAAAATTGTGCATACACAATTCTTAACTTGGTTCATTCTTCATTCTTTAGTGTTTGATCTGCAGCATTGTATTTATGAATCCATCTTGCTAGACAATTGCTCATGTCCTTGTGCAAGAAGCTCTTCTTGTAGCTAGTAGATTCTTGTCATTCTTCCTATAGCATCCTTTCTCTCGCAACAATATAATAATGAATTGAACATGTTATGCACATAAATCCAATAACCATAAAGCATGTAATTCAAGCATATCTATCCAACTAGCCAAAAATATCTACATTAGATTGCATGCCATATACTTCTCAAGAAACTTCTTAAGAGACAAAACTTAGCTTCCAAATGACTACTCGGGTTGATATACTTGGTTTAACTTTCATACCTACACAATACTACTCGACATGTTTTCTATGCTCCTAATGGATTACTTTGTAGGACAATTGTATAAACTGGGATCAGATGAGATCTTGAGATGTTGCATCCTACCTCATGAGCAATGGAAGATCTTATCGGAAGCACATGCAGGAGTGGTTGGTGGGCACTAAGGCAGTCGTGCGACTGCCAAGAAGGTTCTTCATGCGAGGTTACGGTGTCCCAAGCTTCACAATGATGTGACAGATTATGCGCGGACCTGTGATGTCTATCAAAAAACAGAGAAACCCTCCAGGAGGGATGAGATGCCATTAATACCTCAAGTGAAACTGCAACCATTTGACAAATGGGAACTAGATTTCGTGGACCCTATCAACCCACCTAGGAAACACACTAGTGCACGATACATCATCACAGCGACAAATTATTTGATAAGATGGGCGGAGGCTGCACCAGTCGTCGATTGTACCGTTGCAACAACAACGCATTTTTTGTTCGACAACATTGTCACCTGGTTTGGTTTCCCGAGGGTATTGATGAGTGATTAAGGGAGTCACTTCATCAATCGCACAGTTAGCGCATTGACAGTGGAGCTCCAAATATAGCATAAGAAGAGTATGACATATCATCTGTAGGCCAATGGAACAGTGGAAGCTTTCAACAAGGTACTGGAAAATGCACTGACTAAGGTTTGTAATGCGAACTGCGACGACTGGGATTTGAAGATTGCAGGAGTCTTGTGGGAATATTGCACGACTTCTAAAAGGTTAACGGGACAGACACCATTCAAATTGGCGTATGGACAAGAAGCGAGTATTCCTATGGAATACATTGTTCCAAGTCTGTGCATCGTGGCAGCTATAGGCATGAATGATGAAGCGACATTAAAAGAACATCTAGCGCAGCTAGTGCAGCTTGAGGAAGACAACTTTATCATAAGTTTTCACCATACTGTGGAGAAGGATCGGCAAAAGGCTTGGCATGATCACCATATAAAGAACAAACAGTTTCAACAGGGTGATTTGGTGTTGTTATACGACAACAAGTTTATGAAGCATCCAGGAAAATTGCATATGCACTGGCTTGGTCTATATCACATCAGTAGTATAACTTTAGGAGGCATAGTATAGCTACAGCAGGTAGATGGAACGATTCCCCCAAAGTTGGTGAATGGTAACAGATTGAATCCCTACAGGATGGGCTTGGAGCAGTGCGGTGCCTGAGTCACATGAAAAAAAAAGAGAAGCGCATGATGCTAGGTGGCAAGATGGCGAACTAGCCGAAAGAGAATGCACAAGCAAGAATGGTCATATCGTAGTTTGGGAGTAGGTTTGAGCCAGTTGCAGGGTCGTGACCCCGTTAAATCAGCAATCATTACGGATCATTAGCATATGGGACTTATTCTCTCTGATAGGTATGATTGATAGCTGGCTCAAATTGGCGCCAAAGTAAGGCACATTTGGCACATGGAACACACCATGGCAACATGGTCAGTGGCACCAGGAGTGATGGTTCGCACATATTGGCATCCATGATAGTAGGTGGAAGTATGGTCACCACTCTGCACATCAGATGTCTGTTCTACACACGTAGGAAACAACGGCATCACATGCTCGTCACCTTATGTGAATGGGGTTTACAAATTATTTTCGAGGCAGATGACCCAACTGGGGCGATGCATAATTATAGGAACCATAGGCTAGTTGAATAAAGAGGTATCTACCAGATGAGAGGATTTTATGTTTTGAGGGGGTCACGCATCCCGCTAAGTTGGGCATTCCAAGGAGGCTATGGAAATGATCCCTTTCATTTCGTGTGGTAGCACACCAGGTGCACTGAGGGCCCAAACGACGAGTGTGCATGAGTGCCTGGAGCAAGAAGCAACATGGACACTTGGGTGTCACAGAGGCGAAGTCTCATCCAAGATGTCTAGGTATGTGGTGGTAGCTCGAAGCTTTGTGGTACCAGCAACCACCAAAATGGGGGGGGTGGCATCCCCATAGTTCTGATAGTAGGTGATCTCTGGTGCGAAACAGATGTGCTAGAGCAGTTGGCCTGTTTTGCACTCCAACATTGTTCATAAACTTCTCCTCAGTCTACACCTAGTTTCTAGAGACTAGAGGATGAGTTTGCACGGTGCATGACAGTGAGCCGGCAGATCACCATATTAGCGCAAGAAGTACATGATAGAGAGCTAACGATCGATGTATCTGCTCGAGCAGTACACAACAGCGAGTTCCAAATATCAAGAACAATTCTAAAGGAGTAGTCAAGCAACAGATGAGCTTGAGTACACCATGTCCAGTTGACGTGGCTTGAGGGCGAGCCACAAGATTGTGTTGGGGGACTGTTGGTAGGCGGTTTGGTGAGTCAGCATCACAGATGCTGCACAAGGACAAAGGTACCATGGAAGGAGTAAAGCATCGCACAAGGTGACAAGTACTTTTGGTAGTTTTGGGTCATTTGGAACACGTCATGTGTATTTTAGGTCATTTGGACCATGTCATGTGTATTTTGGGTCATTTAGACCACACTATGTGGGTTTTGGGTCATTTGACCGCATTATGTGGGATTTTGGGATAGTTTTGTAGAATTTTGTTAAGAAGTAGTTAGGTGGTTGCTTAAGTGGACCGTAAATGTAAAGGCGTGAGCCTATAAATAGACATAGGATTGTAATTGTTGATATACTGAGTTGGAGATCCATGAACTGATGAATCGAGGAGACAGTTGAGGACATATGATTTTGCTTTTTTGTTGACATGAGTATGCTACAGAAGAATTATTGTTGTATCTATGGGTTATTGCCAAGGTTAATATGATATGATGTTGAGAAACACTACTGTGTATTTCATGTTCCCTTGTGATGAATGCATTATGTGATATGAATATGTGAATGATGAGATGTTTCCTTGTTGCGATTAATGTTTTACTGTTATATCTATTGTGCAATTATGGTTCTGTCAATAATGCGATCCATTGAATGATGCTGCAAATTATGTTTAAGTGCTTGAGTTGATTGCTTAGATCTAATTCTGAATGTCGCAATAAGTGGATCAGTTAATGCACAACATCCTCCTTCATTCGGCAGACACATGGTTCTGTCAACTCTCCCTTGAACATCTCGACTGAGACCTCATCTACTCCACAGGTATTGCTGGACATGGTAAAACCTGTATGGGCTGGTGATTAAGGAGATCGCAGTGGTTTGGGTGTCGACAGTGTCGGGAACCCCTGTCGATTGGGTTTGTGTCAACAAATGATTCCATTGCCAGGACCGTAGCGCAAAGTGAAAGGAGGATATGTTGTGGCATCTGACAAGACCGAAGATCCAAGATTGGTTTGACCTAAAGTTGCGAGAGTTCACCGAAAAAGAAAATAAGAACCCTGGTTTGTTGACAGATCGATGGTTAGCAAAGTATATTCACGATGGTCCACATGAATATTTTTTCTGTGAGTTCCCAATCATCCTATATGAATGATTAGCAAAATTGACCTTTCAGAAGCAAAACTTCCAAGGTGGTGAGCCGACCGCGTGGACCCCAGAGCTGATCCAACAACTGCAGGAAGTCAACAATAAAGCATCATGAGCTGTCGAGGTCTAGGTAGACAGTATATTGGAAGGATATATCACTGAATTTGCAGTTGACACAATAAAATCCTATATTGAAGCTGAAAGGGATTTTTTCAACATGCCGCAAGGAAGGTTTCTGTTGTCACTACAGTTGTCTATTAAGATGCTCATTTGAAAAAAGGGCATATTGAAGATGCATCTCAATCAGTAAAAACCCTGGTGGGCGGAGGATGTGGACACCGCGATGGTAGGGGGGCGGTGCATGGACTTATATGAGGTAGATGGGTGCAAGTTGCAATGAGCCTATGAGGGAGTCCAAGGAAGAGAGTGGTATTACGAGGGGAGGAGCAAGGTTTTGACAAGAAAAGAGGTAGAGGACAGGAGAAGGTCCTACTGCGATCGAAATTCAAGGTCGTGAAGGAAGAACACACAGGATGAAGCGACCTCATAGTCCTGGCTAGGATGACCAATCTATGCCCAAGATAGAGGCAGGACCAAACCCCAGCACCAATGTGCCCACGCCTTTGCTCACTATCTCTCAACCAGTAAGAAATGCAACTTTGACACCACCATGTTCATCGTGTCAACAAAAATTGATTGCTAGTAGCTCAATGACTGTACGAAGGAAGCCTAGGATGGTGAGCGAGGATGCAAAGTTGCCACTTTTCCATGGAAATGGGACAGATAACCCTGAGCAATACTGGTTCTTATGTGAAGCATGATCGACTATTAAGCAAATTACTGATGATGATGCCAAGAAAGGACAACTGGCAACAACTCTTCGAGGTCACACATTGGACTGGTTTATGAAGTTTGTTCAAGTTCCGACAAGAGCTCCAGAGAAGACACTGGATGACATTCGAAAAGGATTGGTTGCATAATTTAGAAAACCCAAGTCTGAAGCACAAAATATTACAGAACTAAAGGAAATTAAGTAGTATCCCAATGAAACAGTGTGGGATCAACGGTTCAAAACACTGATGGCACGGGTCAGCTTTGACAAGCGCGTTGTCCAACATAAAGAGTGGTTCATTGCGACATTACTCCCTCACATTCAACTACCACTAATGCAGCAGAACATTACAACACTGAGTGAAGCCTTGGAAATTGCAATGCGGTTAGAAGCTTCACTGATTGGTGAGAACGCAGCTGGTATGTGGCAGATTCAGACGCAATTGTCCAACTTAACAATACAACTGCAAGACCTTAAGAAGGGTAAGGAACATTGCGAGGAAGTGTGGTGTATGCGATGTCGTGGAGAGGGACATACTAAGGATAGCTTCCCATATTTCTGCAATTATTTGGTATTCGGAGCACCAAACCCATTGAGCGACGGAGTTATTCCGTGGTGCTGCATCTGTCAGGTATATGGGCATCGCCATGAGGAGTGTCAATACATGTAGAAGATTGTCAAAAAACTGATGAATCTATATTGTACATTATGTAAGTCTTTGGGACATGAAGAAAAGGACTGTCGAGTGTATGGGTTACTTCATGAACAAACATACAATGAATTCTATGTGAAGGAGGACCAGCGTGCCGTACAACAGCCGCAACTGCAGCCACAAGTATCCCAGCCGCTACCTCAACCACAGGTGCAGTTTGTACTGCAACAACAACCACAACAGTTTATACCACAATATACTCAGATGGCGATGGATCCACAGTAGCCACTGTACGTTTGACAACCAGAGTATGCTCAGTCTGCACCATGCACTCAGCTAGGACAGTGTGTGCAAATGCAACCGAATCCCATGCTGCAGCAGTTTCCTCAAGCATAGTACCAACAACAGGGGGATTCCGCGATGGATTCCGAGGAGGATGTGGCAGAGGTTTTGGTCGCAGAGGAGAACGAGGTCGCGGACCTATCCAATGTTACAATTGCAAACTGTTGGGACACTACCAATAAGATTTCCCACAACTGTAGGCACAGTGTATGTTTTGTTTTGTTACTGACCACACTGTTGAAAGCTGTCCGCAGTTGATTGCACGGTAGCAGGTAGGAAATATACCACAGTTGCAGAATCAGAATCAGAATCTGCCACAGAATCAAAACCAACGTCTGAATCAGAATGCCAAACAAAGTATGAATTCACCTGTGAACCCATCGCCGAACCTGAATCAAGTACCGACCGTTGCGACAATTTCAGCAAAGCCGAGGACACAAGATGTTGCTATTGGGGTGATCACTCACGGAGGTGCGATGACTAGTGAAGATGGTTTGCATCCTATGATCAGGCTGGCTAGGAAAAAGAAGGCACAGTTTGACATGGATACCAAGCATGACACATTCTTTCAAGCGCGTAGTGCAATGGAAAAAGATCACGATAAGTCCATTATTTATGTCATGCCCCCAGCTTTTGATTCAACGTCGGAAGAAGGACCGTCACGTCAGCATGGTACATTGTAACACTTCTTGGAAAGTTGTTTATTGTTGGAAAAAGAACCTGATGCTCTGGATGAGATTGAGAGTCTATTGTGTCACCCAACTCCAGGATGGAAGGAGTCCACGGTGAACTCCCTACAGAGGAAGAAACGGGCAAGGAAATGTGAATGAATGTTCAGATTGGGGATTATGAGGTTGATTCAGTTATTTTGGATCTCGAATCTGATGTTAATATATTGACAAAGCAAAAATGGCAGAAGATGGGGAGCCCAACATTGAGCTAGTCTCCAGTACAGTTACGATTGGCTAATCAGGCCAAGGTGACACCCATTGGAAGGGTTCCTCACCTCATTGTGGATATCGAGGGAATGAAGACATATGCAGACTTTGATGTCATTGAGGTTGTCGAAGGTGGAATCTCATATCCTGCGTTGCTGGGGATTGGATGGGCTAATGAGAGTGCAAAAACCATTGATTTTAAGAAGCGGATTATGACCTTTCGAAATCCGGATCTCCGTTTCATCGCTCCGTTGGATCCAGTTGAAGGGAGACGATGTATTGAACCTGTCAGAAATGAAGTTGGATTAGGATGGGATCATGCGTATAATATCTTAGAAGATTATATCCATCCCACTGTTGGAGGAGAACTTGGATGGCGCAGCTCTAGCTCTGTGTCTTCCGACTCGAATGATGCGTTAGAAAATTGGCAGAATCACCTGCATGAGGTATCGTTCCGAAAATGTGGACTGGTCACACAGTTGCTGCGGAGGGTTGCAACTGAAATTGTTGAGTTGCCGGTGTACATAGGACTGCCTGGATTATCTTATTTTCTCGTTGCATTTGAAGCTAAGGTTTCAGAATCACAGTGCTTACTGGCATTGGAAGAGGCACTGAAGGCTACTCCAACAAAGTGGTGGGAAACCCATAAGAAGTCGATTATCGGTTGGCCGCAATGTCGCAAGCTACTGACAGTTCACTTTGGTGACGCTGAATTTACCACACCGGAAGGTATGATAGGAAGAATGACACGGGAAGTCATCTAATGGAATGTCATACTTTGTGAGCTTCGAGACCAAGAGATGAATGGGTCCATGCTTTTATCCATACTTTGGATGAAATGTCGCACTCCTGGTATACTACAGCTGAAATGCGAGGGGAGATTTCCTATTGGTTAGAATTGACAGTTTGCTTCACTCATACTTTTAGCTTCGCGGACACCAACCCAGATGTCCATAACGCTTTGCATCTCATCCGCAATGTTGTTATGAAGATTGTTCCAGTGGCATATCCTGCGGATCCGCATATGCAATGTAAGATGCAGTCCATGATGGAATGTTATAATATCACTGGCGGGCCGGAGGATGGTGATGATCCGTGAAATATCAATATTCCAGAATCCAAAGGAAGTCACGATGTTGTAGCACCTGATGCACCAACAGATCCGATCAATCAGCCACTGAAGCTCTAGAAGGTCAAAATTGGGACAGAGGAAATTCCAAAGTTTGCGAATGTTGGGGACTACTGGGATGATGATATGATGGAGAAGGTCACAGACCTGTTGCATGAGTTCTAAGACTTGTTCCCTACAAATTTTTCTGAGATGAAGGGTATCTTGGATAATTTGGGAGAGATGAAGATCCCGTTGAAACCAGATGCAAAACCAATAAGGCAACGACCATACCAACTAAATCCATGCCATAAGGAAAGGGTCAAAGTATAACTTGATCGTATGTTGGATGCTGTAATTATTGATCTGGATGAGGAATCAGACTGGATTAGTCCTACAGTGGTGCAGGATAAGAAGATAGGTGAAGTGTGCATTTGTGTCGAGTTGCGAAAGCTGAATGACACATGTCTGCATGATCCATTCTTGATACCATTCACTGATGAGGTGTTGGGGTCGTGGGTGGCCAAGAGATGTATTCTTTCACAGATGGGTTCCCTCGTTATCATCATATTAGAATCATGAAAGAGGACTGACACAAGACAACCTTTGTGATAGAATGGGGCTGTTTCCAGTACATGATGATGCAGTTTGGACTGAAAAATGCACATGCGATATTTTCTCAGGTCGTTGTTGCTGCTTTCAGGGATTTCATTCAGAATTTTCTGCAATTTTACATGGATGACTGGACAATCTGTGGATTGATTAGCGATCATCTTGCAAATCTATGGCTGATATTGGAATGTTGTCGACAGCATCAGATATCGATGAACTTGAAGAAGTGCATCTTCTGTGCACCTTTTGTGATATTGTTGGGTCACATTGTTTGTAAGTAGGGATTGTTGGTCGACCCAGCAAAGATTGCACTCATTCGGAGCCTAACACCTCCCACCAATGTTAAGCAGTTGAAAGCGACATTGGGACATACCGGGTACTATCGCAAGTTTATCCTAGGTTATGCAGCAATCACGGCCCCTATGGAGAAGTTGTTGAAGAAAGACGTGATATATTTATGGAGTCCCGAATGTCAAGTCAGCTTCGAGATGCTGAAGGCTAAGATGGCTTCAGCGTCGATACTGGTATTTCATGACTGGAACAAGGAATTTCATGTCCATGTAGATGCATCGTCGATTGCGCTTGGAGTGGTGCTTGTGTAACCAGGGGAAGGAGACCTCGATCACCCAATTGATTTCGCAAGTCGGCAGTTGTCGTCTGTAGAGAGGAACTATACAACTAGAGAGAGAGAAGGTCTAGCGATGGTATATGCGCTGCATAAGTTTAGGAACTACTTATTGAAAGGGAACTTTAAGATGTTCACAGATCATTCTACATTGAAATATCTAGTTAATAAGCCTACGTTGGGGGGGAAGATACGTCGTTGGATACTTCTGTTTCAAGAGTTTGATTTTGAAGTGATTGTGAAGCCAGGATGTTTGAACGTAGGACCAGATCATCTGTTGTGGATTGAAACTAGGGAAGAACCAACCAACATTGACGATGTGTTTCTAGATGCACAACTATTCCGAGTTGAAGTAACTGATGACTACTATGAAAAAATCATTCAGTTTCTGGTGACAGGCACCGCAACAGAGGGGTCCAACACAAGTCATAAGAAGCAGTTGGTGATCAAGGTTGTGGATTTTTAGCTGATTGTAGGATACTTGTACAAATTGGGATCAGATGAGATATTGAGATGTTGTGTCCTACCCCATGAGCAAGGGAAGCTCTTATCGGAAGCACATGTAGGAGTGGCTGGTGGGAACTAAGGCGGTCGTGCGACTTCCAGGAAGGTGCTTTGTGTGGGGCTATGGTGGACTAGGCTTCACAATGATGTGATAGATTATGCGTAGACCTGTGATGTCTGTCAAAGAACTGAAAAACCCTCCAAGAGAGATGAGATTCCATTAACACCTCAAGTGACATTGAACCATTTGACAAATGGGAAGTGGATTTTGTGGGCCCTATCAACCCACCTAGGAAATGCACTAGTGCATGATACATCATCACAACAACAGATTAGTTGACAAGATGGGTGGAGGTTGCACTAGTCGTTGATTGCACCGCTGCAACAACAACGCATTTTTTGTTCAACAACATTGTCACCCAGTTTGGTTTCCAGAGGGTATTTATGAGTGATCAAGGGAGTCACTTCATCAATCAAATAGTTAGCGCATTGACAACAGAGCTCCAAATACAACATAAGAAGAGTATGACATATCATCTGTAGGCCAATGGCACAGTGGAAGCTTTCAATAAGGTACTGGAGAATGTGCTGACTAAGGTTTGTAATGCGAACCATGATGACTAGGATTTGAAGATTCCAACATTCTTGTGGGCATACTGCATGACTTCTAAAAGGTTAACGGGACAGACACCATTCAAATTGGTGTATGGACAAGAAGCAAGTATGCCTATGGAATAAATTGTTCCAAGTTTGCGCATCGTGGAGACGACAGGCATGAATGATGAAGCGACATTAAAAGAAAATCTGGTGTATCTAGTGCAGCTTGAGGAAGATCGCTTTATCAAAAGTTTTCACCAGACTGTGGAGAAGGATCGTCAAAAGGCTTGGCATGATCGCCATATCAAGAACAAATAATTTCAACAGGGTGATTTGGTGCTGTTATACGACAACAAGTTTATGAAGCATCCAGGAAAATTGCAGATGCACTGGCTTGGTCCATATCACATAAGTAGTATAACTTCAGGAGGCGTAGTACAACTGCAACAGGTAGCTGAAACGATGCTCCCAAAGGTTGTGAATGGTAGCAGATTGAATCCCTATAGGATGGGCTTGAAGCAGCGTGATGCCTGAGTCGCATGCAAAAAAAAAAAAGCACATGATGCTAGGTGGCAGGATGGCACACCAGCCGGAAGAGAATGCGCAAGCAGGAATGATCGTATCGCAGTTTGGGAGTAGGTTTAAGACAGTTGCAGGGTCGTGACCCCGTCAAATCAGAAATCATTATGGATCATTAGCATATGGGACTTATTCTCTCTGATAGGTATGATTAATAGTTGGCTCGGATTGGCACGAGAGTAAGGCACATTTGGCACATGGAACACACCATGGTAGCATGGTCGGTGGCACCAGGAGTGATGGCTCACATTTCTTGGCATGCATGACAGTAGGTGGAAGTATGGTCACCACTCTGCACATCAGCTATATAGTATACACACGTAGGAAACAATGGCAGGACATGCTCGGCACCTTACGTGAATGGGGATTACAAATTATTTTTGAGGCAGACGACCCGACTGGGGCGATGCATAAATACAGGAACTAGAGGCTAGTTGAATAAAGAGGTATCTACCAGATGAGAGGATTTTATTTTTTGAGAGGGTCAAGAATCTAGCTAAGTTAGGAATTCCAAGGGGGCTGTGGAAATGATCCATTTCATTTCATGCAGTAGCACACCAGGTGCACTGAGGGACTGAACGGCGAGTGTGCATGAGTGCCTGGAGCAAGAAGCAGCATGGACACTTGGGTGTCACAAAAGCGAAGTCTCATCCAATATGTATAGGCATGTCGTGGTAGCTCGAAGCTTCATGGTCCCAATGACCACCAAAATGGAGGGGGTGGCATCTCCCTAATTCCGATAGTAGGTGATCTCCGGTGTGAAACAGATATGCCAGAGCAGTTGGCCTGTTTCGCACCCCCGACGTTTTTCATAAACTTCTCCTCAGTCTGCACCTAGTTTCTAGAGATTGGAGGATGATTTTGCACGGTGCATGATAGTGAGCCGGCAGATCACTGTATCATCACAAGAAGTACATGATAGGGAGCTAATGATCGATGTATCCGCTCGAGTAGTGCACAATAGCGAGTTCCAAATAGAAAGAACAATTCTAAAGAAGTAGTCAAGCGACAGACGAGCCCGATTACACTTTGTCTAGTTGACGTGGCTTGAGGGTGAGCCATAAGATTGTGTTGGGGACCTATTGGTAGGTGGTTTGGTGAGTCAGTATCGCAGATGCTGCACAAGGACAAAGGTACCACGGAAGGAGGAAAGCAACACATAAGGCGACAAGTACTTTTGGCATTTTTGGGTCATTTGGACCATGTCATGTGTAATTTGGGTCATTTGGACCGCGTCATGTGTAATTTGGGTCATTTGGACCGTGTCATGTGTATTTTGGGTCATTTAGACCGCACTATGTGGGTTTTGGGTCATTTGACCGCATTATGTGGGATTTTGGGATAGTTTTTGTAGAAGTTTGTTAAGAAGTAGTTAGGCGGTTGCTTAAGTGGACCATAAATGTAAAGGCATGCCTATAATTAGACATAGGATTGTAATTGTTGATATACCGAGTTGGATATCCATGAACTGAGGAATCAAAGAGACGGTTGAGCACAGATGATTTTGCTTTTTTGTTGATCTGGGTATGCGATAGAAGAATTATTGTTGTATCTATGGGTTATTGCCGAGGTTAATATGATATGATGTTGAGCAAAATTACTATGTATTTCATGTTCCCTTATGATGAATGCATTATGTGATATGAATCTATGAATGATGTGATGTTTCCTTGTTGCGATTAATGTTTTACTATTATATCTGTTGCGCAATTATGGTTCTGTCAATAATGCAATCCATTGATGCTGCAAATTATGTTTAAGTGCTTGATTTGATTGCTTAGATCTATTTCTTAATGTCGCAAAAAGTGGATCAGTTAATGCACAACATCCTCCTTCATTCCGCAGAAACATGGTTCCATCAACTCTCTCTTGAACATCTCGGGTGAGACCTCATCTGCTCCATAGGTGTTGTTGGGTAGGGTAAAACCTGTCTGGGTCGGTGCTCAAGGAGATCGTGGTGGTTTGGGTGTCGAAAATGTCGAGAACCCATGTCATCTGGGTTTTTGTCAACAGATAGTCACAAGGATTATAAACCCATAAGGTTTGAAGTCCGAACATGGTTTTCATGATGTATATATGTGACTTTTTTTACTATGTTGATAGTTATTTTATACTACTTATTTTATAGTGATTATTTGGTTTGTATGAATAAAATGTAACATGATAGTTCCACGGGGAGAGGTGGATGATTTTCCTTCCTACTATTAAATCCCTCCATGTAGAGAAGGGTTGGAGTGAACATGTCCTCACTCATGATATTGTGTGATGTCACCAATGATGTTAAATTAAGGGGTGAAAAATAAAGTCATGACATCCTTATCCCTTAGTAGTTTGTGAGTCTGTCACCATTGCTAAATGGGTTGGAGTGAACATGGTGATCCCTATATATCATATTGGATCCTCTTCCATGTGAATTTTTTTGTACCAAGGATGCAGTGATGATGGCCTTACCCTTAGTATTTTTTGGAATTTTCCATATCAAAATAAGGTCATACATATGTGAAGAACCTGCAACAATTAATTAATGAAAATACACGAGATAGCAGAAATAACAGAACTCATAATCGCTTTATTGATCGCAGGCCACTTCGAAGGGGAAACCTCCTTTGAGCAAGCTCAATACAAATAACTTAATGGTACCTTCATTGGCCTCAACACACACTTATATACTAACTCTATGCCCAATACTATGGGTAAATACCATGGGACATATAATACTACGGGACAACTTACAAAGCATATGCGTCCAATACTATGGGTCAATACCATGGGATAATACAAACTATGGATCAACAAATACTATGGGACGACTTACAAAGCATATGCGTCCAACAACAATATACTAACAAAGTAAAGAGAAGGGTTGAAACAGGTTCCTAACATCCCCTCTCCCTTAGAGAAAGCTTTGTACTAAAATCTTTAGATGTGGAAATTGATGCGGAATGTGAAGGAGTGGTTTCCCTAGAGAATCCTCGAGTTGCATTCCATGCCACGGAATGAATACCTCTGTGATAGATTGAGAGATAAGTTGATGCCTTCTAAGTTTCATGGAGGATTGTGTGTAAGGTTGTAGAGGAAGAAGAACTATATCAACTGCATGGAAAGTGTGCTCAGAACGATGTTGATCGGCTTGTTGTTGCATTCGAATTCTGGCCATGCGAAGATTGTCCTGCAAAATGAGAAGAATGTGATCGTGGTTTTGAAGAACCAACTCAATTTTTCTGAACTGGGGAATTGTTGAGTGTGTATGGAAGAAGAACTGGCGATTCATGTCCATAGATTGCTTCGTATGGTGTCATTTTAGATGTGGTATTGTACCACTGGAGCACTTCAAGGAAATCCATAGAAATAGTTATCCAAATCTGTGTAGGGATGGGAAAGGGTTCGAGCAGTCCTGAAAGGAGTGTCGTTTCACCCTTGTTGACCTGGAAAGTATCACAGTCAGCCACCATCTGTTGAATTGTAATTTTCATTCCCTACCAAAATAAGTTACATTGTTCCCTGTCACATGTTTTTAGGAACCCAGAGTTCCCTGCTGATGGAGAAGCATGGATTTCATAGAAGACATAGCCCTGTTGAACAAATTGCAACCAATTTGGAACAAGCAGAGAAATAGTTGTAAGAGAAACTAGGTCATCAAATGTGCGAGAAGGAGCATCCACCAGTAAATTTTCCTTACCCTTCTTGTAAGTGATCACATAGGCATAACCCATGAGTTGGGTAACCCATTTCAAGTGTGATGGGGAGGAGACCCATTGTTCCAAGAAATGTTCGAGACTCTGGTGATAAGTCTGGATGCCAAAATAATTCCCTAATAGGTATGGCTTCCACTTTTGTATTGCATGCAAAATAGACATCATTTCATTCTCATATGTAGATGCGGCTAAATTCTTACCGGAAAGGTATCTTGAAGGCGGCAAGCTCACTCGTTCAAAAAAGACACGTACATATATATCCAAGGAAGTAGTGGAGACCATTGATGGGTGCATCTGAATGGAATGGAGCTGAGCGATGACACCATGTGAATTCTTCTTAAGGATATTTTCCAGGCGATGTGAATTGATGATGTGGAGAGACCCTGGTTGTAAGCCCGTAAATTTGTGTTGTTTCCCATTAACTGAAAACTGCATCCAAAGTTCAGCAAAATCCCATAATATGGGGCCAAGTGTGCGTAACCATTGAATGCCCAAAACCACATCACATCTGCCTAAGGACAAGGAAAACATGTCAAAGTGCAAGTTATAATATTCCATAGAGATACGCACATTGTGACACTTCCCTTTGCAAGGTAAGGTGCCCCCATTGGGAATCATGACTTCAAAGTTGGAGCAAGGATTGACAAAACAATCATCCTGTTTGGCGATCCGATGGTCAATGATATTATGAGTGCTACCAAAATCAATGAGTATTGTAAGAGGGATCTTCTTGAAGTAACCCCTAACCTGCATTGTTTGTGGGGTGGTGAGGCCGGCTAAAGCATGGAGAGATATCTCTGGGTGGTCATCCAGAGAAAGAGGGTCAACAGGCGGTTGTTGAATGTCGACATGATCATCCAGTGTATCTGGAGCTTCTTCACCAATTTCAGAGGAAGGCAAAAAATAAACATCCAAGAGATAGAGCTTTTGTTGAACACATCTATGTCCTCGAGTGAATTTCTCATCACAATTATAACAAATCCCTTTTTCTCTACGTGCCTGCATCTCTGTTTCATACAAATGCTTGATAGTAGTTGGTCTTGGAGCTGGCGAGATGGGAGGTCATTGAGAACCCATATTACGGAAGGGAACAAAAGTGGGTTTGGAGTATTGTTGGGCTGCAATCTTGTCTTCTACCAACTTAGCCAACCCCAGGGATTCCATCATTGTGTTGGGACAGAAATTTTTTACTTCTGAGCGAATTTCATCCTTAAGACCACTGATAAAACAACTCATGTAGAATTCATCAGACAATCCTTCTGTGTGATTGGATAGTTTCTCAAATCTTGTCTGATACTCTCTCATGGTGCAAATTTGGCAAAGTTTAGTGAGTGCTCCTGTGAATTCATCAAAAGTACAAGAACCAAATCGTTGCAAAAGGAGCTGGCAAAAATCTGACAGTTTTGTCTCTTCATGAGCCTTGATGTACCAACAGTACCATTAAATAGATTCCTATTCCAAATGAAAGGATGCAAGTGGAACTTTGTTGACATCAAAAGTATTATGCAGATTGAAATATTGTTCTACATGATAGATCCATCCAGTCGGATCAGTACCATTGAAGCGAGGAAAATCAAGCTTCGGACTACGATTAAAATTACTGGAAGAAGAGAACCCATTGTGTGATGAAGACTCGGACTGTCGTTTGTTGTTCATGGCTGAATGCTGAAGATGGAGGCCGAGAAAGTTTTCATCCAACTCCTGGAGTTTGGTTTGGATGGCTACAAGTGCTTCCTCCATGGTGTTTGCTCCTGTGTGGGTGACAACCATAACCAGGATTTTTATTTTTATTATTTTTGAGTGGGTAGTGTTGTGGCCACAATAGATCCCATGCTTAGATGAAGCACGGGAGCCCCATTTTTTAATAAACACAAAGGTATTTGGGTGAGTTTTCTTGTAAATATGATATTTTGGTTTTTATCCCTAAGATCCCTTACCCATACTTTTGTTCTGTGTGTTTTCCTTTTGATCTGAAAATTTCTAAGAGTTTTTGGTTTGCAGGAAGCCTCAAATTTTGAGTATTTTGTCATTTTCTTTTGTCAACCCGAAAACCGACACTTTGGAAACCCGCAACCCAACAGATGTGGGTTGCAAAAATTTTATTTTCAATCTTTTGTTTGGGGTTAACTCGAAACCCAAAACCCGACAAGTGCAGGTTGCAGGTTTTCCTTTCATAATAATGTTCGGTGATTTCCAACCCAAAACCCGCAAATGCGTCTTTCAGATTTCGAGATTTCTTTTTTTATTTTGGTCACGCTGTGTGTTCCCGAAAACCAACACCCAAAAATGTCGCGTTTCAGGATTCGGGAAAGCCTTTTTCCTTTTTGCGATTGTTTCCGTTTCTGAAACCTGCAACCTGCAAGTTTCGGGTTGCAGCTTTCGAGAACTTATTTTCACCATCGTTTAAGCAGTTTGTGATCCCGAAACCTGCAACCCGCAAGTTTTGAGTTGCGAATTTTGGGAATCATAATAAAAATTTGTGAATAAACTCCCGTGACTTGACCCTGTAGCCGCAAGATTTAATCTTGACCAGTGATTTGTCTCGATCCTGTGGATGAGTTTACACTGTGTTATTTGAATAATTATTTGGGTTGTTTCCATTTTTACTTATTTGCTTTTGATTCATTTGAGTTGGATTTTATCATTTGATTTGGTTCCATGATCTTGGTGGGTTAATTTATTATGATGTTCCTCACATGCCCCACCTAGATTTGGTCTTCACTACACAAATTGATTATTCGAGATGATGGATGGTTTAGTACCTTCATTTTGGGATTTTGATTAATATTATGGTTTCTTCTCTTATGATTTTGGATATTGCATTAGTATGGTATTTGAGCTTGAAGGAGTTTTATTTAACTTTTGCATGCTTAGAATCATAATGTAAATAGTGTAAATAATCTTAGTCTTTGGGTTTGTTTTCTTACATTAGTTTAACATTTTTAATGTTTAGTTTAAGCTTATTGAAATCTTTTAAATATTCATGATCATGCTTTCACTTTCTTTAAGTTAATTTGTCTATTTCATCAAATCCATATATTAAACTTATACACACTTTGGTGTTATGAAATGAAAAGAACACATGTTTTAGTTTGTTTGGATTCTAATTTCCCTAACTTCTATGAGATTTGGTTTTATGATTATTTGGAAATTAGTGGGATTAAAATTCAACATTCACGAATGTGAAATTGGCTTGATAATGGATAAGTCTTTTATTTTCAATAATCTAATTTGATCTTGAAAATACATTTTCCATTTTGCAATTTAAAAAAATTTTCATTTATTATTGTGCAAAAGGAAATGTTGTTATTCTTTTCTTGGTTTTCTATTCCTGGAAAATGATTATGTTAGAAACCTATTTATGGAATTCATTAACTCTCCTATATCTCCTATATTATATGAGTGATTATTTTGCTATATACGTAACTTGTTTTCAACATTCATTTTCTTAAGAATTGAATTGTAAATGGTTTTTTATTTTTACTTCTAGGTTTAGGGTTTTCAGATATTGCATTTTCTTAGTAAATAATCTCTAGATTATCTATTGATATTTCATTACTTAATTAAATAAATATAAAAAAATTGCATTTTTCTAAGCTTAACCCGAAAACCCAAAATTTTGGGTTGCAGATTTCGAGAACACATTATTTCTTTATGTTTGCAATGTCTAAACTTGAAATGCGAAACCCGAAATTTCGGGCGGGTTTTACTTTTCACCCATGCATTTTTTCGAACCCTAAGTTTTTCTTAGGTTATATTTTAATGTAATTTAGGGTCCGTAATTTTCGGTAACTTAATTTTTCACATAGGGTTTTAATTTGGTTTTCCCGATTTTTTATTTATTTAAGTGATTTTTCTAATTCGAAATCTCCTCCGACATGTGATTTCCTATTTTGTTGGAAATATTGTTTATTTATTTATTTTCGTTTTGGTTTTATTCATTTGCAAAATAATCAACATGGGTAATGCATTTTTCATTATTAAATCAATGGCCATGATCCACCCAACAATAAAATAAATGGTTGCTGAGCCTTATCTTCCAACGATAATATATTGATATTTCTAAGTCCAAATCATGCCCATGATAGCTTGTTGGAAAGCTGGAAGGAAAAGGAATGATGTGAGAAGGTTATTTTTTCCAGATGAATAGTTTAACCACCCCGAAAATATGCATGAACAGTCAATTTCGGATTTGCATAAGATTTGTTTACTTTTTTTTTTTTTTTTGATTTGCAAATAGGTTGTTATTAATCTAGATTTCAAGGATTGATGTGAGAAGGTTATTTTTTCCAGATGAATAGCTTAACCACCCCTAAAATCTGCATGAACAGTCAATTTCAGATTTGCATAAGATTTGTTTACTTTTTTTATATTGTTTTTTTTATTTGGATTTGGAGGAATCATATTGAGGAATTTGCATCTCAGATTTGAAATGATAAAAACGTGCCAAGTGGAAATCAACGATATTTGGACGCGATTTCTAGAGCGATGGAGATGAATCCGAAAAATCCGAGACATGGGTTTTGTGCAGAAGGTGTCCAATTAGTTTTTCAACAGTCAAAATCCTCATAAAGTTCTTCATTTGGGAGATACAACTAGTTCTTCGAAATGGATTTCCCCAGATTTGTCTCATGGACGGATCTGGCAAATGAAACAACTCAACTAGTTAGCTCAGCATTTGGGGAAATGGATCTGATCCTTTCTTATAAATTTTCTGTATAAATACCTACTTTCAATGATCTGAAAGGGGGAAGTGCTTGACAGAGTTGGAAATATTTCTCTTCCAGAACTGAGGAGATGCTGCCAAGGTTGATGATGATTTGAGAGTTCGAATCAGTAAGGAGCAATTGGACATGCCTTGTTTTGCAGACACTATAATTTCTTGTAGTTGTGTTAAATACAGTAAAGTTTCTTCATATGTCTTCTTGTTTACTTAAGTTTATTTGATTAGTTTAATCATGCTCTAAGTCAATTATCAATTACTGTTATTAATTTGTAATCAATTAACAATTATGGATCTGGAGTTTTGGTTTATCATGATTCACGATCTGGATTTACAAATGTGTTCAATAAGTTTATTTATGCAACACGTTTATTTATTTCTGCAAATAATTTACAGTCAATATTAAGTTCATGCTAATTTTTAAATTGGCAAAAAAAAACAGGATATTCTTGGGCGCGCTCAAATCTTTAAATTGTTATCAGCAATTTTCATTGTTTGATCATACTTTGAAGTAATAGGTTAATAATCTGGTTTTACATTTCTTTTAAGCTGATGAAATAACTTATTAAAACACAAACCAAGTTACTCTGCACATAAACAAGCTTTCATCTTAGAATAGGACTAACTTAGATTAGTTTCCTCTTCTGAAATAGGTTAGCTTAGCTTAGCTTTACCATTTTCACACCTTTTGTTTTCCTTGATTGGAAAATTGATCTAACGGGTCAAATCACCAACTCTTAGAGTTCCATCGGAGGCCGAATACCCGTGGAGGATCGCCATACCAAACAGGCTGGGGATAGAACTGCCCTTGCGCAGGGTCTTTCGAAGCCTTTCAGCTTGGGTTTTCTTCCTTTGTTGGGAGCCTTGGAACCATTCCAGCACCTTTGCACCTAACATGCACGACCGAGGCATCAACAGGTAGAAAAACAAAAACAAAAACAATTTCAATAAAGGAAAATCTGGATTTGGGAAAAAATATGATGGGTAATTTGGGTTTGACTAGGTGTTTGATACTTTCAAAGGGATAGGGAAGCCAAAAAGGAGGATTTCAGAAGCGGGGTGAAAGAATGAGAAAAGTTGGAAGAGATGGACAAAGAAGCAGAAATGGGAAATGAACTTTGTGGTAAAATTTGAAGGCAATTGGGTGAAAGTCAAAGAAGTTATGACAAACCCTAAAAATAGTCAAATGTGGGATTTCTGGCTTTGGGAAGTGGAATTTGGGATAGGTTCATCAGGAATGAAATATGTAGAATGGGATTACAGAGGTGTCATGGAAGTTTCAAGGGAACCAGAGTAAAAACAAGGGAGTTATGGCAACAAAACAGAATATATATATATATATATATATATATATATATATATATATATATATATATATATATATATATATTTTCAGAATGGATCTGAAACGAATTTCTGAAATGGCTTTCAGAATGGATCTGAAACGACAAGGAATGGATCGGAAACAGATGGATCTGCAACTGCATGGAAGTGATAGACAATAGTTCAGCTGAAATTAGATATGGACCCCAAGTATGCTCGACTTCCTAACAGTTTAGGGGTTTCACTCGACCACCAATTTTGTCTAAAGACTTGCATATTGGGGAAGTACCCCTCACTCCACGGCTCAGGTAAAATTGATAACCGCTTTGCCACAAATGACAGCTCTTGGTTTACCTCACGGGTGGGAACTAGTTAATAGGGTAGGGGTCGTTGCCCTTTTCACTAGCAGGTCCTCTCAATGGGCCAGCTAGTTTGGAGTTCCTGTGGTACTCCTCACAATTATTTTTAGGGCTTATGCCCAAGTTCTTCCCACAGTTAAGCGGATAGGGATTATTCCCAGATCCAAACCTGCAACAGATGCAAAAAAAAAAATTGGCAAAAATTCCACCCAACAAGCCCGAGAAAGTGCTCTAATACTAGATGTGAAGAACCTACAACAATTAATTAATGAAAATACACGAGATAGAAGAAATAAAAGAACTCAGAATCGCTTTATTGATCGCATGCCACTTCGAGGGGGAAACCTCCTTTGAGAAAGCTCAATACAAATAACTTCACGGTACCTTCATTGGCCTCAACACACACTTATATACTAATTCTATGCCCAATACTATGGTTCAGTACCATGGGACATATAATACTATGGGATGACTTACAAAGCATATGCGTCCAATACTATGGGTCAATACCATGGGCTAATACAAACTATGGATCAACAAATACTACGGGACGACTTACAAAGCATATGCGTCCAACAACAATATACTAACAAAGTAAAGAGAAGGGTTGACATGAGTTCCTAACAACATCATTGGATATCATTAGAAATGAGAAAATACAGAAAATTAAAGTAAAAAGTGCATTATGAGAATTTTAAGTGAAGGTAGCACCCCCACTCTTATTTAAATGCATTTATTTAATTAAAATGGGCATTTTCACATGCATACACATATATGTGAGTTTGACTTGGAAAATGGAGGAAAACATACCTGTGAAGTGAGAGAGTAATAGTCATATTAGATATTTACAAATTATAGATTTATACATGAGAACTACAAAATAAGGGCTAGGGTAGCCATGAAAAGAACCCAATGCTTGAATTGTTGAAATGCTACTGAAATTGAATGAAGTGTTGGTGGAGATCATGTCTATATTGTGCCAAGAATTAATCGAACATGTGGATTCCTTGTGGTGACGATCCACATTAGCTCTTTGAGAGCAATACAATCTTTTAGTGAAGGAGGTATTCTTGTCGTTCAGATTTTTTCTATTTACCACTCCTTCATATAAGTATTTCAACTTGGGGGTTCTTTTATGGGAAGAAGAGTACCCCTTAGGGTGGAAATTTGTTGTTCTAAAATTTGTTGGCAAGGTAGGAGCTTGTAGAAATAACTTGGAGTGGGATCTTTGGAGCAAGGACTAGGGATTCCTAAGTTTTGAAATACAAGATGTTTATTTCCAAAACTTATGATTTTAATTCCTTGATTTCATGCATCAGAAGAAATTTTTTTGAACAAACATTTGTTTCCACAGTTTAAAACTATTTTTCTTCATATTGAAACATATACACCCATGAATAGGGGAGATTTCATGGGTAGAATAAGGTAGTTTATTTTGTATTTTTTTAGTTGAAGAATGTAGCACGGTTTCATACATTACTATCTATTTCATTTTTAAAATTTTATGGGTGGATAGATGATCATAACCCATAATGGTCATAATCACTGGTGCAAATAGATGGTCCTTAGGGAGGTTATGGGAAACCATGGTTGCTGACTCTATGATGATGGAAAAATATTGTATGAGACTAAAACAAATTAAGAAAAGAGAAAGGGTGTTAATTTTATTTTCATGTTCGAAATTACTACCTTGAATATGTAAGAGTATTGTTAAATGTTCACAAATCCTACTCTTACTCCTATAACCAAGGAATATCTACATAAGATTTTTGGAGTGCTTTTGCAAGTCCCTCTTGGATTTCTCTTTTTCCAAAATAAAATATGATTCTCTTATCTTTATGTTCCATTTATTGAGGGGAATATATTAAGCCACCATAAATTAATGTTTAATAGATACCAATATCCTACTGTATAGGAATTTATAGACTTTATACAGCCAAGCACAAAATGCCAACAAAAGATGGCGACTCTACCTATGTATTTTCAAAACATCTATTTTTTGTTTTTGTTTTAGGACCATTTTATCCAATATGTATCTTTATGGGTAATCGCAATACCCTCTTCTCCTTGGGATCCTTCTATGTTCATTGCTAGGTACTTCATTTTTTAAAAACATTTTAAGTTAATCATATATTTAACAGGACACGTGGTGCACTTACAACATGCACACACAACCCTTCATAATCATAAAGGTAAGTTAGTTCCCTACATATGCCTAGTACTTCACACTTGAACAAGTATGAAAAATGTTTCCTCATATATTGGTTAAATGCATGTATTTTTCAGTCCCAACTTGATCATAAGGAAAGGGGAAGAATTTCTATGGTTGATGTGACAGTTCACGTCAAACGAAATATCTAAGCGAACTATCATAGAAAATGCAATAATCCAAGTGTCATCTTTCAAATTTCTATGTTTTTACCCACCTTAAGAGGAACTTCTTCACATATATAAGAGGAAATTCACAAATTCTAAGCGAAAAATCATATCAAATGCAATAATCCAAGTAACATCAGTCAAATTTCAATGTTAATAAATATTTTCAATTATTAGGTTTATTTTTATAAATTTTGATGTTCATGGTTGTTTCTAAAGTTTGATGTTCAATTGATTTCCCTTCCTCTCGAATTACCTCCTGACATACATCCCTCTCGACGCTCTCCCATTTTTCACTTGTGGATCACCAAGCCCATCGAAGCCCGAAGGTAGAGCTAGGAGGTGAAGGTTGAGGATGCAGAGGAGAGACGTAGAGGGAATGCAAGGTCACAGAGGATGGCGTGGTGCTCTAAGGTAGAGCAAGGATCTGGATAAGAACGAAGCATAGGAGAGTACATAGAGGGGTTGTGAATCCGGAGGACAAGGAGGAAAGGACACAGAGGGGTCACAAGTCCACAAAGGACACAAAGGGAAAGGTCATGGAGGACATAATTGTCACCTAGAGGACACATAGGGGTCGCATAGATCACATAGGACGCAAAGGGGTCACCGTGGTCACCTAGAGGACACAATCCCCCCCAAATTGGTGAGTACCCTATCCTTAGAAACCCTTATCAACAATAATATGGTTCAATAATCCTTAGAAACCCTTCTTTATACTAAAATGCTAATTTGTCCTCATTTTGTTGCAATACACCATGACTGATTCCACAATATTGTTGTATCAAAAACCTCTCTTTCCCTTAATTTGGGGATGGTATTTAGGCTTCCTCTCTTGCAAAACCACTACCACCTTGAAAATATCAGAAACCAAGGGTCAATTTTTGGCCTTGAAGAAATTTTTAAAATATTAGGTGCCCTCTTTCTCCATCTCTTTAATACCTTAAAAGAGATGGAGAAAGATCGCACCTCTTTCACTAGTATATCCACCTTGTTGAATGCCTATAGTATAGATAATTGTGAGTGATCTATCAAATGGTTTTTAATCTCTGTACATATATGGCATACTCTAAATGTAAAATTGAAAAGTTAAATCTTAAAATTAGTCTTTTCTTTTAGTGCCTTTAAATTGGTGATATTCATTTCAAAATTGGAAAATTAGGGTTTTGGGAGGTACTTAAACTTAAAGGAAACTCCTTCACTAGATAAAATTCCCCTGGACTCAGAACCTTGAAATTCTTGTGCAACCTAGACATAGGTTATGATTCAATAGTCCATGTTTTTCCAAAGGATTTTTAACACCACTGTTCTCTTGAAACATTGTCAAGAAGATGATGTTTTTCATCACCATGTTGTGATTATACTTCTAATCACTTACTCTTCACTTTGTAAAGCACTCTTATCCAAATCTATTTTCCTTCTCAGATCTACAAACAATAACATTCATTTTCATGGCTTTAATTTGTTGTGATGAAAATTACATTAGCTAAGTAGATAAGTTTGGAACTATATTGTTCCATTTTATTTCAAGTCAAGTAGGCTGATTGAGGATTTGTTTATATCCTATGACACATATTTATCTTGTGAGTTCAAGTTCAAGTTCAAATAGCTTAGTATAAGGTTGATAGTAGATAAGATTAGTTTTAACTTGTCATAATTCAATAGGTTGATATTATTACTACATTTTCTTGAGAATACATAATAATTAAGAAAAATGAACAAGTGTTATCTTCTAGATTTTGCAACAAACAAGGTTTAATATTAGTATAATCATAACTGTTGATCAACATCATGCCTAAAATATAGACAAGCACAACCTCTACACCTTTTGAACCTTCCAAATAGATTTGCAATAATCCTTTTTCAAAGTGCGATGTGCTTTATGGCCGTGGAACCTTTCTCATCAATGCAAACCGATAGGTGATAGCTCATATTGATTGCAAGTCACATGGTTTGGGTTATTGAGAACTAGTGATGCAACTTCAACCAATTCAATTATTGCCTTGTAACTGATATCTATCCCTTATGAAGAACATGCATAGAATATTAGGGGATGTTGTAAAATGAAAGAATATATTTTTTGCACCCTTTTTCAAGGTGTTTATATTTGATAAAGAATATCCCTCTAATTTACTGCAATTGATAACCATAGAGATTTTTGCATAAATATTTTCCTGTTTATTTACTTGTAGTTTTTAATTCTGCAGTATAGGTTGTTATCCCTTTGATAGAATATCCCTTTATCCCTCCTTGGGTGGTTAGATAAATTAGTATTAGAGTGAGAGATTCCTACCATACAATTTCCTAGTCAAGCATTTGTCCCAATTCTCCCAATTATTGTGCTACACTAGCTTGAGAAACACATGCAGATCATAGTCTCCCAACTAATGGACATTGCAAAAAAATAGATATAATTCTATGTATGACCAATTCAGTTGGGATCAACAATGATTGATAAGGAATGTTGAGAGATGATGATTGGTGCTAAAACTCACAACAGATAACCTAGTCTTAGTTGGAGCTCCTTTCACTAAACTAAATATGTAATTTAAACTAAATTCTAAAGTAGGAATCAAAGTTCAGTCTCCAAATTGTAATGGTTGTACTCTTCTAAACTAAGGGATGATGAAAAATAATCAATTGTGCAGTAGGAGAACAATGAATTGAAATAAATAAATAGAAAATAGAAAAGCATATAATATGTATAGGCTAGTGTTCTTAAGGATTAGCTAACTGAAGCATAAGAAAAAAATGATTTTAAAATAAGAAGAAAAACTCATTCATGAAAGCAGGAAAGAAACAAAACCAATTAAACTACTCTCACTTTAACAAACACTAGCTTGTTCAAAGTCATCTAAAATCATAATGCCTATGTATCCACCAAAGGATATTGATACCTACAATAATATGAACATCACTAAACCCTGAATTTTAATTTTAATAATTTTTTTTCTTTTGATTAGCGTCACTAAACCCTCTATGACTCTACCACTCGAATATTAGTACTATGTTCCTTTCAAGTGAGGTGATAAATTTTCCTTTATTTTCTGCCATAACTTGATATTTAATATCATCCCTAAGGTTGCAATTCATAGGGACTAGATCTAGAAAGTATCCTTGAGAGGTGAAATTTTGGTTTTGCATTAAACGTTAGAGAAAATGGAAATTTATATATGGTATTAGAGATGTCTTATGACATCACTTTTGTGGGAAAGAGGAAGTTGGTATTTCAACTACGTTGCACTTGAGAGTGATGCTTGACCTTTTTGAAGGTGTTTCATGTGATGTGGTGTGCATGGTGTATGTATTACCTTTGGTTGGTCCATGATGTCTATTCCAAGTGTGTAGGTTTCTTACTTGGATGTAGGACCTTGCTTCCTGCTTATGTGGCATTCATTCGTTGGATGGTTGAGGACCTTGAAAACTTACCTAAATCCTTCATGATGGCCAATTGGAAGCATGATTCTTTATCTTTGCCTTTAGAAACCCATCATGTTCCATTAGAAACCCATAAATATTACATTATGCCGTAAATATTACATCATACCATCTAGCATACACCAACAACAATTAGAAACTCAAAAATATTTTCCATGAAACATAATGAGGAAGGGCTACTCTTGATCGAGAGTGTCGCTCAACATAATTTACAATAAAATATCCACTTTTTTGTCCAAATCAATCAATAAAATAGTTCTAGATCATCACCATATCCATAAGACAAGTCAATAATAGTAAAAGAGTGGAGTTGGTTGTGCAATAATCTTGAAAAATAGCACAAGAAAGGCAGAGAACCTCCTCCAACTAACTCCTCAAAGTTCTCCTTAGAGAAAATGAACCTATGAAAATAACACACATATGGCCTCTAAAGTAAGGAATCCCTTCAATCATGCATAAAAGAGCATGCAGTGAACCAAATAAAATCTCCTCAAAAGGAATGTGTCCTCTATAGGTGGGAATGTTCTAAGGAAGGCTAAATATTGAGTTTGATAAGTGGATCTCATGTGTAACTAACTCCAAGAAAAGGGTTGGTCCAACAACTTCTCCAATTAAACAATATTAAGTGGTTCAGATCCATAGTTTAAGGAGTGAAAAATTCACTTCAAAAATGGATGCTCTCCTTCTTTTACTATATCTTTTAATATCCATTATATACATCCTTTGATAAAGAACTTTCCCTCAATTGTGGCTGCTAATAATTTATAGGTTGTACAATGCTACAAAATAGTTATAAGATCATCCAAATGCCCTCCAATTGACCCCAAGCTTGTACATAACATTGATGTGTCATAAATACCTACCCATAAAGTCATACTTGAAAAAAGAAGAAGATAGCCCAACTAATATAGTTTCTATAATCCCATCTCATTAGAATCCATGGAACAAAAAAAACACATCATGAAAATTCAAAGGCAACTTTGCCAATGGCACCATCTGTACCTTTCTAATGAACAAAAAAATGCAACAACTCTCAACAAGTACCTTTCTATCTATTATTTTATATTTATTTTGGGGATACCAACGTAATGGCCTCCTCTCATGGTGTCCCTCATGGTGTCCCTTTCCTTTCTCATTGAAACCCTTTATATTCTACTTGGAAAGTAGATATTTCAATCCACGCATGGTACTAGATATGTGCTAGCTATTAAATGTTTTTCCACTCTTTTCTAAGATTTGAAAAATGATATTAGTTCATTGCATGCACTTTATGAATTTTTTTATCTTTGAGATCCTATTTTTTTTGGAAAGAAAGCTTTACAACTCCAATAATTTTTCATTCATTGCTTCATCTTACTACACCAAGTCTATGGCTTTAATCAAATTGTAAAAAATAAAATACATGAAAGGTGTAATTATCACTTGTCAAATCTAAGTAGAATGATATGTTCCTTCCTCCAAATGATATTTGTTTGAACCCACTATTTCATTTTTATTTTTATTTTAATTTTAGTGTCACTCTTATTTTGTGTGAAACTGCCTTGCAATAAACCTAGTGGCTTGCATCTTGACAATTCCTTACACATGGCCCAAACTTTAGTTGCCTAATTTTAGTTACAATCATTCAAGCTATGAAGAAACACATGAAATGCCATCACAAACCATTCCCTCTATAACTTATTATTATAAGAAGATACAACTAGACCTATTACAAGAGAAAGTATGGCCAACTATCATGACTCTATATTGAAAGAATAGCCCAAGCATTTTATAGAACTGTTGTCATACTACTAATTATAAAATTATTGTTATTAGGTTACTAAATCTAGCACACAAATAGTGTTGGCCTTGTTCAACTGAAAATTAAACCACAAACACGTTGTCCATTATCGGCATATTACTCTTTTACATGGCAATGGGTTTCCTCATAGTGTGACAAGTCGACCTTATTCATCCAAGTATAATAAATAATTTTACAACTTATAAACTATCGTCTTCAACACTTCCTATAAACTAAAACTATTCCCTATGACTAAGTCTATCACTTGCATCCTATGAGTAAGTGCTTTAAGTGCTTTATTTATTGGAGAAAATTTTTTCCCCTGGTGCAGGTAGAGCCAAACAGGAATTTGTCAGATCTGTCTTTCTCGAGTGAGGGGAATTTAGGAAGACTAGAGGAAAGTGATACATCCAGTAGGTCTAAAAGAGATATATCAACTAGATGTCAAAAGACTAGAAGAAAATTCCATAAACGCATGGAAATTTTTCTTGCTGAAGGGGGGTCATGTTCTTATGATGATGAGACCATAAGTGACATTGAGGTGCCCTTGAGGTACAAACATCTAGTGAAACAATGGGTACCCAAGGAACTTCCTCAACTGAACATAGATTTTTGTGTGAAAAATAGGATATATCGGATTGCACCATTGTCATTACATGGTTTGGGGTTGTTTTGCATGAATGGCATAAAGGTCGGTTATGACAAATGTACTGAATTGATGGAGTATGTTGGACACTATTACAAATACAAATATTGGATGCAACTGGTCCAATATACATGAAGTATGAGAAAATATAGATTATATGCAAATTATTTGCAACTGAAAGACGAGGATCAAAATAACGGAGTGACGATGTACATTGACGAAAGGCCAAAAGCTATAGGGAATATTGCAGGGTTTATAAATAGTACACAACCAGGGTCTACAATCAAGCAACCCAATTGTATGTTTGAGGGGAGTGAAGGAAACCATTTTTTTGTACGTGCCATTAAATCAATGGTTGAAGGGGAAGAGTTGCTTATTAATTACAATTTTAATCAAATAGATACAAACGTTGTTACTATGGGAGTGGTACATATAAATTTTTTACAAACCTTTAATTGATGAATCTAATATCTTATGTATTTTTCATTAGGCTATTGTTATAATTTCATTAAAAATTTCTATATTTATTTCACAGGGTAGTGATCGAGGCATCTCCCTAGTAGTTGATCACACCATCCTTGAGGCAACAGATATATATCATTGTAATTGTACAAATATAATATGAAAAAAATGCTTTTTCGTTATGTTTTTTCATGAGTATATTTGTTTCGTTTAGATAATGCTATCTATATTTTTGTTGTAAAGTGTTGATTGGGGAAACTATCGGGTTATTGATCATATGACAACAACATCGCGCCAACAAGTATACCTCATTGTAATTGTACAATTTAAATACGATCAATATGTTTTCTTATTAGGATTTTGCGTGATTATTTTGGTTTCGCTTAGATAATGTTTTATATATTTTTGTTGCAGGGTGCTAATCAGGGCACCTCCCTATTAGTAGATCAGACAATACAAGCCTTGAGGAAACATGTATGCCTCATTGTACTTGTACTACTATAATATGCACAATATTTATTATCATTATTTCTTTTTATGAGTATATTGGTTTAATTTCGATAATGAATTCTATATTTTCGGCATAGGCTAGTGATCGGGGCATCTCCCCGACAGTTGATCAAAGGATTACACCATCCTCGAGGAAACATGTACACCTCATTGTAATTGTACAAATATAATTATATGAGCAATATGTTTTTTTTTTCATGAGTATGTTGGTTTCGTTTTGATAATTTTTTCTATATTTTTGTTGCAGGGTGTTGATCAAGCCACCTCCCTAGTCATAGATCAGATAACAGAAGCCTCGAGGTAGTAGGTATACCTCATTGTAATTGTACTACTATAATATCCACAATATTTTTATTATTACTTATTTTCATGAGTATATTGGTTTCATTTCGACAATGAATTCTATATTTTCGTCACAGGCTAGTGATCGGGGCATCTCCCTGATAGTTGATCAGAGGAGTACACTATCCTTAAGGAAGTAGGTATAAATCATTGTAATTGCACAAATATAATTATATGAGCAATATTTTTTTTGTGTGTGTGGGTATATTGGTTTCATTTTGATAATATCTTATACAATTTTTGTTGCAGGGAATTGATCGGGGAAAGTCCCTGTCTATTTATCAGATGAGTACACGATCCTCGAGGCAGCAGGTATACCTCATTGTAATTGCACAAATATAATATGAGCAATATGTTTTTTTTTGTTATGTTTTTTTCTTGTGTATATTGGTTTCATTATGACAACATTTTCTACATTTTTGTTGCAGGGTGATGATCAGAGAAAGTCCCCAATTGTGGATCAGATGACACCATCCTCGAGGCAACAGGTATACCTAATTGTAATTTTACAAATAGAACATGAGCAATATATTTTTTATTATGTTTTCTTCCTCAGTCTATTGCTTTCATTTCATTAATGTTTTATATATTTTTGTTGCAGGCTACTGATTCGGCGTTCGATCTAGCATTAGAGCAATGCATAGATATTTATGTGGATGAGATCACGCATGATTCTGGCATCGAATCTTCGCTAGACACAATTAAGATGATAAAGAATACCTTTAAAAAATTCATCAGGATATCCTTCGTATGTTATTCATTCGGCTGTAGAAAAATGAGATTAGAGCAAAGGTTAATGTTTAAAGAGCTCTCAGACCTTGAAAGTAATTTGCGGGATCTTCAATTAGAAGATAAATTCATTTAGTATTTTATAATTTGTACTTGTATATGACCGTGAACTAAAATATGGTTTGTATTTACAGTATTTTTTGTGCCCATACACTAGTGGTCAGGGTAGTGTTTGTACTAGTGATAGTTCTGGAGAGTCATGACATGAGAATATGACCCTAGTTGCATATCATGATCCATTTTTTTCGACTGAACAATCAACAACACACTCCGCGACACCCCCAAGGCCATATGTGAGTGCACCCACTAGTGGTCGGCGCACGCCGGATCGTACAAAAGAAGGGGTCAATGCAGAAACTAGTATCGATATTTCTCAAGCATCATTTCCTAGATCTTTTGCATGGGTACACTACATACCACACTTTTGGTGGACGAAGATCTCGTTCCCATAAAGGTAGAGAAGATCCCAAGTATTTATACAATGTTTAAGTTATTTTTTATATTATGATTGTAATATACTCATAAACAATTATTTTTCAAATAATGATGACTTGATCATCTTGCAAGAAATTATGTTTTTAATAAACATATAAATGATTTTTCATTGGATATCTTTGGTCCCACCATATGCACAAGGTGGGATAAAAAAAGTAAAAATTTAAAATATGAGCTCACTAATCTCTTGGTTGGCATGTTCGACAGTGAGACCTTCAATCGAGCAAAGGTCCTAATTAAGAAGGTTGGCCAACATATCAATACTATGAGGTACCAATATAGGGTTCACCTAGAAATGAACCCTAGGTATGAGTTCCCTCCAATGATTCCAGCAAGAGAGTGGAAATCCCTAGTGGAAGATTGAAAGGAGAGGGCTTTGAGAAAATAAGGAAAGCTACCACCGGGCACAGAAACGTATGCAATACTTTCCACAATGTAATTATAAACCTTATTATTGTTGGAATGGGGTTAGAGTGCATGAAGTGCGGAAGCCGACAGCGACAGAAGGGTCATCATTGGAATAAATTACCATTCGCAAAGGATAAGAAGCCAACGGAAGCACAGTTTTTGGTCAAAGTTAGTTAGATTTGGTCATGTGGAACATTTTGTAACCACCTTAGTTGTCTATAAGTATATCCACATTTGTAATCCTATGGTCATCAATCAATCGATCGATCGATCGTAGATGGTGATATCTAGATTTTATGTATCTTCTGCTTTTGGAAAGTTTTTCTCTGTGTATTGAATCACATTGAGTCATTTGGAACTATTCCTGTGAAGGTTGTACCAAAATTTTTGAGATGAGTTAATGCACGAGGATGTTCGATTATGTCTCTATTTGTGTCGATGTGTTATGAACGATGAATGTTATCTTAATGATGTGATGTGTTTAAGGTTTTGTTTCTCTATTGATTAATCTGTGATGTAATTTCATGCGAATAGTGTTTACATGTTGTCGATGCGAATGTCAAATGTACATGTGAAGTGTTAATATCATGCGAAGTCAGATCTCTGGTTTTTGTAGCGACTAAGTAAGGGTTAATGCATGTTCCCTCCCTACTGCGGAAACTTGGTTCCTGCAGCCCCCTTGTACATATCGGGTGAGACCTCACTCGCTTTGCGGGTGTTGCTGGAAAGGGTAAAACCTTTCCCAGATGATGCTTAAGGGTGTCTGCCTGGTGTTTGTTGACAGCAGTGAGAAGTGAACCCTTGTCAATAGAACTGTGTCAACAAATGGTTTTATTGCTGGGACCATAGTGCGGAGAGAAAAAGAGAGGACATGTTGTCACTAGTACATATGGCTCAAAATTCCCATGACAGTTTTCCACGAATAAGTTAAAATCAATTTTTTCATGGAAAAACAGTTTAACATTTTGGAAAAAAATGATCTTCTCCCCAACGATCGTCGCTATAGAGATGCATCCTCCATAATGTTGCTATAGTGATGCATGTCCATCGCTATAGAGACATACATTGGTTGTGTCGCTATAGCAATGGATATCGAGGCAAGAACATCTTTTGTTTTACTTTTTAACAGCCAGTGACTTCTTCTTTTTTTGAAATTTGATCGTTGTGAATATTTACTATAAATACATGTTCTTAAGTAATATTTTCACAATCATTTTCTATAGTTGCAGCAATGTTTCTGTTGGTTTTTCGTTCTGTGATTTTAAGAGTCTGGTACTGGTTTGGCACATCGAATTTTTGGTCTCCTTCGTTTTCCAGGTTAGCTTTACTGCAATGCACTAGTCTTTTTTGTGGTTGCGCCCTTTGTGTTTCAACTAGGGCTTCAATACAATGGATCAAATGTTTATATAGTTTGGGATTTTTGTCTCAAAATGTAATTTTATAAATTGTCATTTGTGTTAAAATGTAAATTTTTAAATTTTCATTTGTGTTAAAATGTAATTTTTTAAATGGTGGTTTGTGTTAAAATGTTTTTTCTTTGCTCCTTGTATGTTTTTATTGGTAGCCTTTAGTTCTATCTAGGTGAATAAAAAATAATAGCAAGGAGATCTCCAAGCAAGATAGATTTAAAATTAACTATTTCAAAGAAATTATGGAATATGCATCTTTTGGATTCATAAATTGTTATGACTTCAAGAAAATCCTAGAATAAACCATGTAATTAATATCATTTCCAATGTTAGTACTGAAATTGGAATGTTAATATCATGACCATCATCATATGTTTGAAGTACACTATCTAATTATATTTAACTAGCCCCCTCATAGATAACCAATGAGACCACAATGGTGTATTCTTTCAAACTTTGATAGTCATTTGATAATATCGACATTATCATCTTTATTCATAATCCCATTTGAAAATCCTTTAAAACTTTGAGGGTCTACATCTATATTCATAATCCCATTTGAAAATATCATGTCAATGTGTTGAAACCTTTTAATCTCTATTATGATGAACATGAACAATATTACCGACCCCTCAATTTATTCTACATTAGATCCATTAGCACCATAATGTAGACTTTATTGCAATTTATAATTATAAACCAACGTAGGGAACCAATTAACCACTCATTATCCTATGGGTATTACCACTTGTCAAAATGGTGTAAAAAATCCTTTCAAAAATACACTTACAACCCAACATCCTAACCCACTTGGAAATTTAGATAGAAATTCATTACTTTATAAGAAAACACCATATCTATTAATATACCAACACATGCATTGAAGTAATATGTAAACTCCTAATTCTTTTTGGCATCATTAAAACAATTCCTTAGCCCCTTTTTTAAGGCAATATATTAATTCATGTTATGTAGAATGAATATCCATTACCCACCATATGCCAATACTTATGGGAACAACATGTAGTAATCCAAGGGAATTACTTAGGTAATCCTCTAATCACCTCCTTTAATTTTCGGTCTCCTTTAATACACACACACACACACACACACACACACATATACGTGTGTGTGTGTGTGTGTGTGTGTGTGTGTGTGTGTGTGTGTGTATACTCTATTCAATTTAGTACGTTATATATTGATTAATGAGTTTTTTTTGTTCTTATAGGCTATCAGAATGTCAAATAAATATACCTGGGAAGAAAACAATAGGAGGTATACTGAGATTAGGGAAGCATTGGAGGTGAAGGGTGATGGAAAGTTTTATTTCCCTGGCAATGATTGCATAGGTTTGCAAACTACACGGGGATTTCAGTTAGTGAACTTATTACATAGCACGATCGTTCACAAGGTATTAAAGAATATCCCTAATTTCACTAAATATTGGAAAATGCCTCCTAAAATTGTATTGTTGAACCCCCTCCCAATATACCTTTTCAATTAAGAAAACCCCTAATTTCACCAAATATTGTAGGTATCCATTTTTATCAACCCATTTTTAACACCCCCATTTTCAAAATATGTTAATAGGTCGTTGGTGAGCTTTTAAAAATATGATAAAATTTTTGAAATATTATTTATATAATTATGAAAAAAAGAGTATTTGAGTGTTGATAACAAACTTGAAAACACCATCGAAGTAATTTAAAAAATAACAAAACATCTTTTAAAATTCATTGATTGGCCATTGAAGACGTTCAAAAGACGAGAAAATATTTTTGAAAACACAATGATAGATTTTCGACTCAATTCTAAAGAACAATTTCAAAAGGATGCCAACAAGGTTGTAGGTGAAATCCTAGAGATCAACTAAAGTTATTTAAAAGAAGTTGATGGTATAGAAATTAGTAAGATATAACAAACCAAAAGGAAATTTCCTAATAAGAGGCCCAAACTTAAATATAAAAAAAAATATAACATCAATTCAAACCAAGCCAAATAATCTATTAAACGAGGATTTCTCAAGTCCAGACATCCAAAGAGACTTCCATCGAGCTTATCATTGGTACACTATTCTCATATTTATGCAAAACATAGGATCATAAGCAATGCCAAATAAAAATAGAGGTTCCTTAAGTTTTAGGTGGGTATGAATTGAACCCATGATTTGTAGGTATGAATCCATCCCATGATTTCGAGGTTATTCCTCATTCCAACGAAATAAAATAACCCCCAATATTTATATTACTATGTCAAATTAAACCCCCCCTTGACCCCTTAATATGGGGAAATATATTTTTGAGTTTTTTAGGAGTATTGAAACCTCCAATATTAATGGGTGTGATATGATATTGCCTCTCTAGTGAACCCCCCATGACAAACTAGAAGACTTTTAAGAACAACAACTGAAAAACATTGTAAGGAGAAGGGGCATGCTGAAGGGGGGTATGAATATCATCCCTTGGTAAGATGTTATTCATTACATAATGTACTTCTTGTAATAGTACTGATAATGTATTCACAAATTTTTTTATCATTTTAAATATATGTGTTGTATATTATACACTAATGTTATTGCATTGTTTGTAAATATAAAGACAATGCCCCCAAGATGTCAACCACCAGAGAGATATTTTCCACATAATAGTAGAAATACTACTTTACAAGATGATGAGCATGGAGATCATGCTATTGAAGATCGATTTGTTAATGATCCTATGGACGAAGATGACATTATTGATACTAATGGTGAAGATGAGATAAATATATTGCTCCAAGACACATTTTCTCCATTGGATGAGGACAACCTCCATGGTATTCATGATGTTCCTCTACTCGAGAAGTCCCAAGAACCTCTTTATGAAGGCTCAACAAGCAATATTCTATCTGCTATATCGTTTTTGGTGAACTTGAATATTTTGAATGGTTTATCAAACCCTTATTTCACACAGCTCCTAAGGTATGTAAAGTTGACAATTTTCCTCTATTTTTAGTGTTAATTAATTCGTAAATTTGGGATATGAAATATTTGTGACGTATATTGTTTACATTTCATTTTCTGTCAATGTTGCAGTTTGTTGGGTGAATTTCTATTACCACCATCAAATAATTTACCACTCACAATTCGAGAGCTATTCTTTATTATGAAAGAAATTGGAGTAGAGTATCAATATATTGATGCATGTCCTAATGATCATATTATATATTATGGACAGTATGCATCAGAAAACAAATTCCCACAATGTGAAATTAGTAGATATCGAATTGATCAAGTAACAAAAGAGATCCCTTGCAAAGTTCTTCATCATATTCCAATAATTCCATGTTTCCCGCGACTATTCAGGTGCCAAAGTATAGCACAATTTATGGATTACCATGCGAAGAACATAAGTGAAGATGGTGTTCTTTGAATGTCTGCAGATGGTTCTGCATGAAGAACATTGAAGAAAAATGGCCAATTTTTAAAGATGAACCTCTTAATGTTAGACTTTCATTTCCAATTGATGGTTTCAATCCATTTGGTGAGATTCGTTCTACTTACTCAGTGTGGCCTGTTTTCATCATAAACAATAACCTACCTCCTTGGATGATGATTAAGAGAGAGCGCACAATGTTGGAAATGATTATTCCAGGTATTTTTTGAAAGTAATTATATTATTTCACTAAGTTATTTGTTTAATTGCTACATGAGAACACCTTTTATATATTGGGACAGATAACTAAATAGCAATATTGTATGTTTATTGATCAATTAGGTAAGTACCAAGTTAAAGAAATGAATATATATATTGAGCCTCTTATCGATGAGATATTGAAGTTATGGGCTCTAATCACTATGTATGACATCTATAGACCAATAGGGTAGAAACAATTTCAGTTCCATGGAATACTTGCATGGACAATTTATGACACTCTCGGGTTAACACATTTTTGTGGTATGTAACTTTATGTTGCACGTTGTTAAGATTATATGTTTTTAAGGTTAAAAAAATGCATTTTTTTTAAATTAATAATCTTTTGATGCTATAACATTCATACATATATCTCACAGGTCTTCAAACAAAGGGAAAATTTGCATGTCCAGTATGTAGTCCTAGGATAAAATCTCGTCGTTTAAGAAGTTTAGCAAAGGAGGTGTTTGATGAGTACAGGCACTTCCTCCCTAAGAACCATAGGTACCGAACTATCGAAAAAACAAAATTCAATGGTAAAGAAGAGAATGGAAAGAAACCATGAAGAATGACACGTCACCTATGGAAGTTGGAATATAACATAAATTGTCGAGGTATGCAAATTGTATATGTAGCATATAATATGTTCACGCAATATTATGATTGTAATATTTTTACTGAATTTTCTCTACCATGGGTGTCATGAATTATTGTTATTATGTTTTCATTTATGTTTAATGAATGTAGTTAAGGCATGAATGGGATTCCATGAGGAATGAAGAGTTATCCCATACAATTCAGCAGGTTTCCTTACTACGAGCACCTACAAATAGCTCATTTGTTCGATACAATGAATATTGGAAAGAATGTAACATAAATGATATGGCAGCCATTAGATGGAAGGTCTGACAAAGATAAAATTGGAAAAATTTGTAGTGACATTGCAGAAGCCAATCACGCATTGCAAAGTGCAATTATTTCCGATGCTGGAAATTGGTACCGAAATATTAATCTTCCATGGTTATTGATAGAGCAACAAAGCAATTCTATAAAAGAGGTCATTCAGAAAATAAGGTTTCCGACGGGATTCTTGTCGAACATACAAAATATCTTAACCAAAAAGGGTGATTTTGGCGGTGCTAAAACTTATGACTAGCATATATTCATTAAGGTAATTATTTACGTATATTATTTCCATTGAGTAAATCGTTTTAGTAAGTGTTCTCTCCTATTTGGAAACATTAGATAATGATTTTCTTTTTGCTACAGTACGTTCTACCTCTGGCTCTCCCAGATAGCTTTGACGACAACATAAAACAAGTTATATATGATCTTGGTAAACACATGAGGTAAGTAACAATTTTATATGCATGAAAAATGTATGTTCTTTTTGTTGCATTTCTTATTGACATATTGTGTTTTACAGCTTGGAACTTTATTATATACACCTCAATCTGGTTGATCATTGTTATTTTCTTGCATCTTTTGTAGGTGGATTTCATCTAACGAAATCCACAAAGAAGATATTAGGTTTTGGAAGAGAGAAATTTTTCATTTAATGTGTGAAATGAAAAATTATTTACCTCCAACATTTTCCAATGCACGAGAACACTATCTCATACACCAAGTTGAGGATATTGAATGGTGTGGACCTGTAAACTCAAGGTCAATGTGGATGGTGGAAAGACATTTGAATTCATTGAAGGATTTTGTTAGACAAAGAGCATGTCCTAAGGGTTCTATGGTGTAGAGATATATGCTATATCAATCCATGGTGTACATTAGTCAATATCTTCCAAATTTAGCAAAAAATATCAATCTGCCTCGCATTTGGCATGTCCACTCCATCAACAAATTTGAAGGGGAGGTCCTGTTGAGGAAAGGTAGAACGAGGAAAGTGAAAGGTAATTGAATGGTGTACATTTAATTTATTATACAATTAATTTTTCAATTTATGTAATTTTTATTATCCCGTCAGTATTTTAAGGTAAACTTAATTGCCTTTAATGATAGCTAATTTACAATTCTTAATTGTTATTTTTTCATATAGTTGGTCGTGTGTGGGATGCAATACATTTATACATTGCAAACAATATTGATTGGATGGGGGAATGGATTGAACTATGTACAAAATACTATGGTACCTTATCATGGGAAGGGGTTGTTAAAATGATTAAAAAAGTGCATGGTCATCGAGAAGAATATCTCGAAGAACTTACGCAAAGGGAAATTGATATAGCATGCTGTTGAAAAGACAAAAAGGAAAATATATTTACCCTACTCATTTTTTTTGTTGTTTCCCATTGTATCAAAATATTTCTCTCGTTTATGTCTTCTTATATATTTATTTACCGAGACTGGCATGATGCACCTGATACATCACAATTCTATGTGGTTCAATGGTCGTAAATTGCGCATCAAAAAGTTGGATGACAAGAGGAAAACATTTGATTGTGGGATAACTGCATTTTTTCAAGTAACTAATGTTTCCTCTAGAAGTGACAGGCATCCAGAAGTATATGAAAATAGGTACTATGGTTATTTGGAAGATATACTTGAGTGTGAATTTAATTCCTTGAAATTAGTTCTATTTGAGGTAAAATGGTACAAGCTACGAATGAATGAACGTGATCCCGAAAGAACTATTATTGAGCATTCCAATGGATTTACCATGGTTAATACAAGGGCACTTGAACCAAGTACAGAGCCTTATGTTCTTCCAAGTTAATGTGAGAAGGTCTTTTACTCAAAGGTTCCAGGTAAAGCAGGTTGGTCATACATTGTTAGATACGATCCAAGAGGAAGACCGGTCAAGTATAATGTAGAGGAAGAAGACAATGTTGAAGAAGAAGGTGATGTAGACCAGGAGCAGTTAGCCACCGACGTAGATGTGTCAGATGAAGAATCTGATCAAGAAGTTGATCATACAAATGATGTAGCAGACAATGAAATTGACATTGATGATATTGATGATGAATATATAACTGAAATGATGTTACACCGTAATCTTCCACCCTATGAGCATCAGCATTGTTTGGCCTGTAGGATCCATTTTAGTGACTCATATCCACTTATATCCTTCAAAGATACCAGTTTGCCCTATTTTTATTTCTACCCGCCTGTTGCATCTTTATAGCAAGCATACCCGCGAGTTGCATCCCTATAGCCCGTGGGTAGCATGTAAAATGGTAAAAACCACTATTAATTACTTTTTACATCCAAAAAGCGGTCATTGGGTGACCTTTGGATCTCCATCTTCATGAGTAACGCCTTGATGTGTCCTTTCGCCTACGTCTGAGAGGACTATATATTGAGCACATATGGCTTATGGATAGGCGGAAGAAGAGAATTGTAAGAGAACTCTAGTGGATTTTTGCCCTATCTTGAGTCTGCACTCATTGATCCTTGTAGTTGTGAACCATTTATGTTCACCTTCCAAACTCCTTTCTAGTTTGAGTTTTCCATTCATGTAGGATTGAAGTGGCGGAGGCACAAGTGGATTGATCTAGAGCTTGGTTCAAATTGGTTGCCGGCAAGAGGTCGTATCACTTTGTACTTCTTCTTGTTCATTAATAGAAATACTCATATTCTCGTCCATTCATGGTGTGAATGTCATTTATTATACATTGGGTTACATTTGCTTATGATACCGTGGACCATTTTTATTGATAATGGTAATGCCATTTATATATTATATGTACTTGTTGGATATTGGTTGTCAAGACTAATTTGCAGATTTCAAGTGCATGGATTGAAAGCTCCAACTGGGATCTACATCAAATGTTTAGATCGAGGTTGGTTTCATTTCTCCATTATCTTAACATTGTCATTTATAATAGAATTGGTTTGAGAATTGAGTTTATTTCTGGTAGTCATCTGTCTGTTGTGGTATTCCCAAGCCATAGTGAGTTTTCTCCAATACAGAAACGACGACTCCACTGGGGAAAACATACATGTTTGGGAAATTTTTTGAGCATTAGTCCTTAATTAGAGTTGTTGTTTATCGAAGCTCTGTGTCACTGATTGGCTGTTAAGATACACCATAGAAAACTTGCTTTTTTTGAGCCTCTAGACTCTTTATTTTCCCATTTTCCTTTCCTCACCCGCGGGCTAGCTTAGTTCTGCCCGTGTCTACCCACCTCTGTTTACTCTACTAATCGCGGGTACCCACAGGTATTCCTTCGACAGTAGCATGTAACTCTATATTTTGTTGGTTTATGGCTATTGGTTGTTGCTGGGTGAGTTTGGTTGGTTCCTGAGTCTTTGTTGGCCTCTTTTTTTACTGTTTCATGCCTTGGTTGTGACCAGATCTCTTTGTTTCTCTTGGTTGAGCCTTCTTGGTTTTTTACCAATCTTTGGATTTATCCTCTTGGTTTTTTCCTTTTGAGATATTTCCTTTGGCTGAGTCTTGTTGTTTAGGATCTGATGGGTTGTCTTAGTGATCTTCTCGACACTTCAGTGACTGAATAGTAGGATTTTGCTTGCATTTTTTCATTCCATTTATATTGAAAAATATATATATATATATTCATCTAGTTTTTTGCATTTTCCTTCTTGTTTATAAGCGAAAATACAAAAATATTTTACTTTCATGTACTGCATCTTGCATTGAGTGCTTGTTGCTTTCATTTTAGGTTCTTCTTGTGCATTGAAAAGATAAAAGATTGCATCTTTATTTCAGAATTGTTGGTTGATTTTTCATATTAGTGACATTGTTTTATTGGATAGATGAATCTAGGATTGGACAATTTTGCATACTATTGAGTCTACACATCACTAGTTTCATGATCATATCCCTTGAGTAACCACAACCACTAAAATTAATGTTTAATCATTAAAATTGATTAGACTGATTTTATTTATAGGGTACACCAACTAGCATAGGTTTAGAGTCTTGGAATAGATCATTGTGAGTTAACAATCCAAGACTACTAGATGAAACATTAGGTGTCTGACCAAGGAGTGGAGGAATCCATGGTATAGATCGGTGTTCTCAGGAATCTCTACTCAATCCAGAGTTAAGCATGAGGTCACGGGAGGTTGGTTGAGGAGATATCCCTCTGATATCGACTGAACATGGGAGATATATCCAGGATTTGTTCATATCTGGGGGTACCGTAGGTTCATCCTCTTGTGCTTCGGGCTTAGCTACCCTGCCCATATGATGGATCCCACCTGCGACTGTCCCCCTGAGCATTGGTTATATTGCGGTGACCATAGTTTCCTTACCTAGGTATCGCACAGGGTACTTGCAGTGGTTATGTTGTTTGTGTCCTGAGTCAGATAGGGATTGGACAACACAGTTGTGTTTGTGCAGTGGACTTGACCCTATACACGCAGTGAAGCCCGAGTTCTCTATAACTGATTTTGTTACCTCCGGCTATAGTTTGGGAGTCTCAAGCCTCTTCTAGGCAAGACATACTGACTCTAGTGTCGGGAGCTCATTTAGCCTCTCTATTTGTCTGCTCTTGGCTTTATTTTCTCTAGGTGTGTGCTTTTGATTTACTATTTTTGATCGATAGTTGGCCTTTAGGGGACGTTGTGACTCTCTCTGGAGATATTATGTTGTGGAGCCCCACTCTCCATCAGTCCTGTCAGTTGGCTGGTTTAAAGCCAGCCTAGGTTACACACCGTATTGCTAGAGGACGTCGGAGGACTCCCTCTGAGTCTTCGAATTCTTATGTGACTTATGTTGAAGACTACATGGCTGCACATCCCGATATTGGGCAAGATCCTTCGACTCCTTTGGGAAGATTTGAACATACTTCCAATCCCCATAATCCTCGCGAGGATTGGGGAGGTGATCCACCTAAGACTCAACCTTGTTATGTTTGACCTAATCCACTTGACCGAGATCCGTTTGATCCTTCGAATACGGATAATTATCTTTATGGAATGCCCGATTTACCCGAGGATGAAGAACCGGATGAACCTTTTGTTCCTTCGTTTCCACGCAATTATAGATTTGGGATGTCTGAGACTCATGATGATACTGGCCCTATGATCAACCCCATCGCACTCTCTTTTGGTATGCTTAGTCATAGTACTGTCGAACCTTCCACTACGGTTGGTAGTCACACTGGCACTAGTCAAAGTGTTAGCCATATTATACCCACTGGGGGCACTACGTTGTCCACCCACTCACATAGTATGGGGACTGTTCAGATTCCTAACAATGCTAATGTTGGAACATGACCACTTCCTAGGAATAACCAACCTAACTGGAATGTTGTTCGGAATACGACTCGCCATCCAGAACCTAATACATGTGTCGCTACTCGTCAACCCAAGACTACTTTTGCACATGATACCGTTCCTCCCAACCATAAGGGTGGACACATATTGCATACTTTTGCATCCACTCTCGCCACTAGTAATGCTAATGTAGGGGGTGGGAATATTTCCTATCCACATGGACATCACACCACCAACCCTGCTACTGGTCACACCCATATTGGAGCTGGGAATGCTTCTCATGCTTCTGGTCACCACACGACTGCTCAAGCTAATACTAATGTTGGGGGTGGGAACATACCATACCATTACGGTCATTACAACACGGTTCCTGCTATGAATAGTACATACATGCCCCATAATCATGGTGGCAACCCTTACTACAACACAGTCGGTGTTGGCCACCAATATCACCCACCACCCCAATATGGTGCTCAAAACGTGCATATACCTGCTTACTCTCAAATGGGTCCGGCAGGGGGAGGTTATCAATATTATGGCCATGGGAAAGCTTAGGGTCCGTCAGGTCCTCATTATCAGCAGTTTAATCCTCATGGTCAACCTTTTGGTCCATCTTATAACACAATTTCGTTTAACCAACCTTTTATGGGAGCTTATAATCAAGCTTTCTAGCCTCATCTCCCGTTCCTTGTACGCTTGAATCTCCAGGATCTTTCGAAGCTCACGAATTATCTGGTGTGTCATGATCCTACTTGGCCCTCAGTCCCTACCAAGCTCCCTTCGGACATTCTGAAGTTTGAGGGGAAAGGCAGTGAGGACCTAGGAGATCATGTCACGACGTTTCACCTTTGGTGCTCCTCCAACTCTTTGAATCATGATTCCATTCGATTACGCCTATTTCAATGCACCCTCACGGGGGTAGCCGCGAAGTGGTATGTGGAGTTTCCCAAAAACACCTATAGGGGATTCAACAAGATTGTTTTGGTTTTCTTAGACCATTTCCAGTTATCGATTCGTTATGATACTGGTACTGAGTTGTTGTCCACCTTCCGTCAGAATAAGGCCACACATATTTCTGACCACGTTCAAGAGTGGTGTCGACGGAAGAGATTAGTGAAATCCAACATTCCTCCAGAGTTCCTGTTGGAATGGTTCCTCAAGTATTTACTTCCATACATTTCGAAGGATGTTTCGATGTCCGACATTGTGACTGAGGAACAAGCTATCTTGAAATTCCAGCAGTTAGATCTACTTTATTCTCAGTCTGGCATTTTGTATGATAGTATGCTTTATGCACCGAGAATAAGACATGAGCCTACATCGGTTCCTGGACCACATGCCAATGGCATCGTGGGGTCTGCATGCACTCGCCCTGTAGACATGGTAACTAATCAAATGCAAATTTTGTCACTAAACCAGTCTGCTCTCGAGCATGTTCACACCTTGTCCACTTCCACTCTGTCGTCTGATGTACACAATGTGTAATCAACGAAACCATCGGGTAACCAACACCTGGTGGTAAGAAAAAGGGGAAAATAATCGTAGGGGTGGAAACAATGGAAGTAATAACAATAGCAATCATAATACTCCTCGTAAAGAGAATGCCAACCCTTCTCGAGAAGGAGGTAATGCTGGCGAGGATTGTAAACCTAGGCGTAAGGTGAAATTCCCTTGCAAGCTTTGTGGGGAGGATCATCTTACTCACTTATGTCCTCGAATTGAAGAAGCATCGAAGCATTTGGCACAGAGCCTAGCTGTGTTGAAGGATCCAATTCCTCAACATCAAAACATGGCTTCGCATGCTCCCACCACTGGTCATGGTACTAATGAAATGGAAACAGCTTCTTCCAATACTAGTGGTTATGGATGTGTGAATATGGTTCAGTCGGAGGTTTGTGTTGCTACTTGTCAGCGTGATTATGGTGCACCACAACCTCATTTGGGGAATGAGCCTCCCCCTCCTCCTAACAATTCCATGCATATCAAGAAGCCTTCCATTATGCCACAGATACCAAAAGGTGTTCTCAAGCGCTCCACGCATAATCCTAATTCTTGAGCCACACAAAACTACTCCATTGTAGAAGATTTGGGCCAAACTCCGTGTGCCATGTCGGCTCTTGAGGTTTTGCAAGCCTGTCCTTCTCAGAAGCATGCCCTTTTGAGTGCATTAGGAGTTCAGGATGGGGGAAGTCCTAGTGTTATCAAGTTAGATACTACTGATGTCCAACCTCGCTTACCTTACCACATGGATTTTCAAATCCATGTGGTTTTCCTTAAGATCTTCGTCAAACATACTATGGTTGATGAAGGTGCCTCCATGTCAGTAATGTCGTTAGCTTGTTGGAAAGCTCTTGGCTCTCCTCCTCTACTCGCGTCTAGAACTACACTCACTACATTTGATGGTACATCTTTTACGCCGCATGGAATTATCCCTTCCCTTGTTGTCTCCTTGGGAGGTAATTCCGTGCCTATTGAAGTTGAGGTGGTTGATGCGCCCATCGACTACAACCTTTTACTGGGTCGAAACTGGATGTACGCTATGAAGGCTGTCGCGTCTACTATATTTAGAGTTATTTTCTTTCCCCATGAAGGAAAGATTGTGACGATCGATAAGCTAGATTTTGTTGGCACTCCTTCCACAACATCCATGGGATTTGTAGTCCCGCACGTTTCTGATTCTCAGCTGGAAATTGAGAACATAGGTGTTGGAATGTACCCCTCATTGATGGGAACTTATAATATTTATGTACCTGTGAATTTTATTGTAACCATTACCGACAGTGCGTCTCCTCCTTCGAATAATATGTTATTCCGGACCTCCTATTTAGATGATCCATGGATTTTACCATCCATGACTTCCACGTCTAGATACATTATGCACGTCGGGATGCCTATGCCTTTATCTGTAGTGGAGCTAGCTTACGATCATATCCAACAAACCACTACATATCCGAATCTCTCTTCTTCCCAGACAGTTGAAGAAGATTCTGTTATGCTGCCAGTTTGGGCAGTCAACTCATCTTGTTCCCACGATTTCCTTGATGATACTTTGCCATCTGATGAAGCTATCCTCAATGCCATGTGTGGTAGTGAGAGGCCTTGGGAAGATATGCACCATCACTCTTATTTCCTTCCCAACCTCGAGCTCGTTGAGCAGGAGGAGTTTAGGATGACTCTAGTTGAGATGGTTGGTCACCCTATGGCTCTTTTGGAGTCGCATGATGTTTTTGCGGAGGGTAATATTGCCAATATTTAACCAACCAATTCAATCAATGTCTCCCGCACTCCTGGAAAGATTGAGAACGTTTAAGTCGGTGCCGATTGCACTCTTGAGGAGATTGATATTTACAGTGACTTTTTTACCGAACTCCGGGAAGCTTTCACCTAGTCATATGAGTAGATGCCAGGAATAGACCCCCGCATTGTTGAACACGAGATTAGAACATATCCTGATGCTAAACCGGTTTGACAATGCTTACGTGCTGTGAACCCTAGGAAGGAAGCTGCTATTAAGGCAGAGATGGAGAAACTGCTCAAAGCTGGTTTCATCTACCCCATTCCACTTACCGAATGGGTGTCAAACCCCATTCCTGTGGATAAGAAGCAGGGAACGATCCATGTATGCACTGATTTCAGAGATTTGAATCATGCATGTCTAAAAGACAACTTCCCCACGCTATTCATTGATCAAATATTGAATGCTTGTGCGGGGAGTGCGATTTTTTCATTCATGGACGGATTCTTGGGTTATAATCAGATTCAAATCAAACCCACGAACCAACATAAGACAACATTTATTTTTCCATTGGGAACATTTGCATATTAGAAAATTCCCTTCAGCCTCAAAAACGCCGGAGCTACTTTTCAGCGAGCCATGACCTATGCCTTTCACGATCTTAAGATGATTATGGAAGTTTTATTGGATGATCTTGCTGGCCATTCTCGCAAGAGAATGGACCACCCAAATCACCTCCGTATGATTCTCGAACGATGTATCCACTACAAAATTCGATTAAATCCAAACAAATGCATCTTCACTGTTAGGACTGGTCACCTTCTAGGATTCATAGTTTCGAGAGAGGGCATTAGAGTGGATCCTCTCAAAGTTGAGGCAATACTTCAGTTGCCTCCTCCACATAATCTGTTACAACTTCAGAGCCTCCAAGGGAGAGCTAATTTTCTACATCAGTTTATATCTAACTATGCTATTATTACTAAAGATTTCTCATGCCTATTGAAGAAAGACACACCTTTTATCTGGGATGAGCGAGCCCAGCAGTCTTTTGACGCCCTTAAGAAAGATTTGGTATCGGCCCCTATGCTTAGTCCACCGGACTTTACACAATATTTCATTCTTTATGTGGCCGCGTCTCGAGAGACTATTGGCATGGTCTTGGTTCAAGTAGATGATGTGCTCGTCGAGCATGTTATCTATTATCTCAGTCAAAATTTAGTAGACGCTGAACTAAGTTACACCCACGTAGAAAAGCTGGAACTTGCGACTGTCCATGCAGTCCAACAGTTACAGAATTACATTTTTCTTTGAATAACCACAGTTGTAGCTCATATAAATCCATTTCAGTTCATGCTATCATGATGCCTTATCGGGGGTAAGTATAATAAATGGATTGTGATCCTTCAGGATTTTGATCTCGATTTTGCTTCGGAAAAATCGGTGAAATCATTGGTGTTCGCAGAGATGATGTTGGACCTTCCACGGCTTGATGAGGATGTTATTCATGAAGATTCCTTTGTGGATGAACACTTATTTCTTATCTCGACCGAGGACCCTTGGTATGGGGATGTCATTGTATATCTCCAAACTTTGAAGTTTCCTCCGCAATATTCACGAGATGAGCGACGGCGTGTGAGACATCACGCTAAAGATTATACTATCGTCGGTGACACTTTGTATTGCCGAGGAAAAGATTCCATTCTCCATCGTTGCTTGAATCATGAAGAAGTGGAACGGGTACTTAATGATTGCCATGCAAGGGCGTGTGGTGGTCACTTATCCGGGCTTGCTGCAGCCTAGCGTATCATGCGAGCTGGTTGTTTTTGGCCTACCATATTTAAAGATTGTATTAACACTGTGAAGAGATGTCACCCTTGCCAAGTGTTTTCTCGGAACGTACACTTGCATCCAATGCCCCTCCATCTAGTAGTCACTGTCGGTCCCTTCACTAAGTGGAGGGTAGATTTCATGGATTGCAAACCAGCTTCGGCTAGGGGGCATCACCATATTATTGTGGCCATGAATTATTTTTCCAAGTGGGCTGAGGCCATGCCTATTGTAAAAGCCAACGGTGCCACTGCAACCCATTTCGTGTTCAACCAGATTATCACTCGGTTCAGTATCTCGAAAGAGATTATCACTGACCATGGAAGTCACTTTCAAAACAAGATGATGGAGGATTTGTCTCTCAAGCTTGGGTTTTGTCAGGAACACTCGTCTTCCTACTATCCTCAAGCGAATGGTTAGGTTGAAGTAGTAAATAAGTCTTTGAAGACCATTCTCCAAAGTACCATCCAACAAAGAAAGACCAATTGGCATATCATGTTATATCCTGCTTTGTGGGCATATCGGACCGCAGTTAAGACTGCCACTGGGTTCTCACCATTCCAGTTAGTTCATGGTGTGGAGTCACTTTTACCGATTGAATGCAAAATCCCTTCACTCAAGATAGCCATAGAGATCCTCCCTGATACGACGGAGATTGAACAACGTTTAGTACACCTCGAGCAACTTGACGAGCACCGTCGAGATGTCGTTGTGGCCATCGATGTTAACAAGCATCGTGTCAAGGTTCAATATGATAGGTCTGTCCATCCCCGACAATATGTTGAAGGTGACTTGGTACTCTTGTATGACCAAGCTAAAGAACCCCTGGGGGCAGGCAAGTTCAATCCCATGTGGCACAGTCCTTACATTGTGAGGCATGTCCTCGAAAAAGTAGCTTATAAGTTAGAAGACTATGAGGGAGTTGCCTTGAAGGAGCCTAGAAATGGGCTCTACCTCAAGCGGTATTACGCTTGAACCTCTGGTTCAAGCTAATACTTTTGTACACTACTGTATAGTTTTTTTGTACATAGTTTAGATTACCTTTTGGTTATCGATTCCGTTGATTAGCCTCTGTTTGATTGACAGATGTCAACAGGATTCCCTATGTTCTTAGGTTTTGCGGATGGTGCTAGCCGACATACGTAGCAACTTGCTTCTACTTCTTGGGTTATCTTCTCACCTGACCACCTGGTTGTGTCCTCAGGAGGTGCTTGTCTTGGTCCTACATCTAATAATGTGGCTGAGTGTAGTGCCGTTGTTGAGGTACTTCGGGATGTTATTTCACATGACATCCAGTCTTTAGAAATCCTCCTGGATTCACAACTAGTTGTGTCTCAGCTGAATGGGCAGTACTGTGTACGAGACCCTACATTACTATGGATATTCCTTAAGGTACGACTCTTGGAGAGACATTTTGTTTCAATTACATATATTCATATTCCGAGAAGTCATAATTATATATTTGATGCATATGCTAACTATGTACTAGATTGGCATTTGTCACATTCATCACGAAGCACATAAATACAAAGACATTCATACATTTGTACATACACACATGTAGTAGAACCGAGAACCAAAGTTGTATATATATATAAATATGTCCAAAAATGGTAATGTCATACAAAATTGGATCCCGTAGCCCTCAAAAATATACATATCGATACAAAAAATAATGAGACCCCAGGATATCTATTCCCTACGAGGAGGTCTAGCTGTCGCCTCGACGGGATGTGTCTCATATAAGTATTGTACTGCATTGGCCACCTGCTGCAGTAGCTGCACCCACTCACTAGGAACACCCACTACCTAGCGTTGCATGGCCTCAGGTATTCGGGCTACCTCTATCTGTGGTACTTGGGAAACCATCCGTGCTATGTTGCACCACAATGTCTAGAGTGTGCACCCTACTGCAGCATCTGCTACCACCTCATCTCTACCCCGACAACCATGTCTCAAGAATCCCTCGGGTCTCACTGGGCCTTTGTCTGCGAGCAAACAGTCACCCATTAGCACATGATACTACCACCAAAAAGATTTTTTGCATTTCAACTATAATAAAAAAATCCATAAAAATTTAATAAACACAAAACCAAAAGAGTCATCACCAATGTCTCTGAAAGCTGCCCCTGGTGGGAGCGGCATGTCACGATCCTATCTGAAGTCTATCCCCGCATAGGGATACTCCTCTATACTGATCACCTACCAGTTCTTCCAACGGAAGAACTCCTTAGTATATGGTGATGCCAGATGTCCACCACCCTGTCGTGTCAAGATCTCATCCCACCGGGTCAGGGCTAGATCACGGAGACTGTGAGGAGGGACATCCACCCTCAGGCTAAGCCTCAAAACCCTCTCAAAGAAGAAGCTACAGAGGATGCTACCATACCCAAAGTTTTTGGCCTTCCCCTCTTTGCATTCCATCAGTTGTGTCTTCATAGACACCAGTAGAGTAGTACACAAGTCGAATATAGTAGGTTGCATGCATTGTGATGCGTAGAACATCACCGGTTTGGATGCCTGATGCAGTGCTTTTGATCCCGTGATCCGCACTAGAGTATCCTCAATGATCTTTGTACTCAAATCTGTTATGGAATTCACCGACACTTGGATTCCCACTACTCATGTGTTGGCGGGACAATACCGCGCTATGTAATCTTGCACAGTGATCCCACCACCCACGGTCCATGACCGAAGACTTGCCACCTCCCCTATACGGGACAAACCGGTAATGAATATCCTCTACTTCCAATGTCAGTTTTTTCCCATTGAGGATGAAGTGTTGAGCATCCACATCCCAATAGTTGATCAGATGATGGAGTAATAGGTTTTGGGTCCTTAATCCCCCTATACTCCATTATTTATATAAGCCACATGCTTGCAATGCTTGTTGTGCTTGCAAATCATTGCGCACGGCCTCATCGTCCTGGTCATGCTCTCTCTCCATCCACTCTAGAACCATCCTGGAGTGCAAAGCAAGTAAATTTTGGTCAGTTTCATGATTAAAAATTTTCTTCATAGCCGTACCCGCGAGAAAATTTGTAGACAGGGGCAGGTACCCGAGAGCAGTCTATTTCTTAACTGTGCGTTTCATGCCCTACCCGAGAGCAAGAGTTGTTTTGAACCATTTCACACCTACGGCAGGTAAATTTCACACCTGGCATATAGGTTAGATGCCATTTTCGCATGCATTATGCATTTGACCTATTGACCATTTTCATCAACCCTAGGTGTGGCCCCGCTTTGTAACTGACACGAAACATTCACACTGTTATAGAAGTGTCGTTATGTGGCGGTAGGGATTTCCCGAACATGGGTACCCTAGTTAGAGCCCCTTTATGCATTCTGGTGTGTATGTCGTTGTTTGTCCTTAGGATTGGGAGTCCTTTGTAGTCACGCCATGACATTGCGATAAAGACTCATACTCTACTTTGTCTTATGTTGGCCATCTCCCTTGAGGACTCCCCTCAGTTATATCATGTTGTGATTGCATTGCATCATCCTGCTTGCTGCTTGAGCCTTGTGCCGGTTCCCGCTTACTCAATTGTTAGCCTGGTGCCTAAGCACTTTTTCCCTATCGAGCCCTACAGAGCTTATATTTTCCCTTCACAATTTGATGACCTTTTGACCCTAAGGGAACATACCCCCGAGTGCCCACATCCTGCACGCATTTACTTGCATTGAACATAGGTATGTTCCACTGCTTGGGACTAGTCTGCTAGCTATTTGACACTCATTCCCTCACTTGTTGTATTATAAGCAATTTTATTCATTTTCAAGCTTTTCCCAAATATGAAAAAGACCAAATAAATCAAATATTCCAAAAAGTCGGACGGGATTATGGTCACTATTTCTTGTTGGAAGCTGTTGTGTCACCTTTGAATAGAGCATTCATTCCACTCCATACATTATGAGTCAGGACTATAGTTGGGCCTTAGGAGATGTACTTGTTTCTCATTTTTCCCATCGATTGGTTAAGCTTCCAGTCATTATGGATCCCTCTGTAATGCCTCCTGCATTACACAGTTTATGTCAAGTCTATGCTGCCTGAGCCTATCCATATGCTCATGCTCTTGTTCAAAGGAAGTCCTGAAACCAGTGTCGGCCACTCCTCAGATCTCTTGACTATTGCATGTCGGCCATCCTTATTGAGTCAGTCCATTTCACTTGAGATCTTCCAAATATTTCAGCATTGCTGGTACCTCGTGCTGGTTGATAGGGGATGCCTTAATTCCCTCCTTCAAGCGAGTCTCATTCCGTTGACTTCAACTCATTTATTCCGGGACTTGAGGCTTAGAGTTTAGTTGAGTACCTTGAGGCTTGCAGTCATTAGTGGCAGTTTCTCTTGCCATCGACAGTTTTGGGAATACATCAATGTCCCCTGATCGATGGATTCATCCTTGTGTTCGACTTCAACCCATTTATTCACACTCTGATGGTTGTGCTCTATGCCTTGATGCCCATTTTCATTATTGGTGGGTCATCTCGCATCTGTTAACGGTATACACCATTGACCGATAATTAGACGATGTCTCATCAGGTTTGACCCCAACTCCTTTATTCACTTGATGGGACTTGCACCATCAAAGACTTGTGTAGAAGACCCCAGGAGATTATGGCATTCAGTATGCTACATATGACTTTGAATTTACATATGAGATATCGCCTCTCATATTTCAGTAGTTTGTACCTCCAGTTTTGCACCAGTTGTCTTCTTTTCAACAAAAGACCATATCTTACTGTATAGGGATGATGGCTACGATCACTTACGACATGTATCTATTATATACTGCCTATTCATGGCCATTGTATCAAATTGTTGTGCTATACCGACATGTATTGAGAGATACTATTGTATTATGACGAGTGAGATGCTCTTTCCACTTGTGTCTCCATCACTCCACTTCTAAGTTTTATAATGTATTTCGGCCATCGTAGCACTTTGATCCGGATCTTGGGAGCTGAGAACCGGAAGGCTTGAATGCCGAGAGAGGAGGAGATTAAGCATGCAAATCTGTCATAAAATTCACATGAAAACCTAATGTTGCATAAGAATAAGCATGAACAAAAACACATGAAGTGAATGGGAGGTGAGGCTCAAAGAGGAGCCCCACCTCTAAAACTAATTACCAATAACTCACTCAGATCTAAATAATCTCACAATGAACAATAGAAAATATGAGAGAAACCAAATGAGTAACTTGATATCATGAGAAGGCTTGCTAGGCCTTTATATAGCATTATTACAATGTGTTTTGAGGCTATACCATGGGTCAAAACTATGTGCTACTAAATACCATGGATGAGAGAGGGTGGCCTCTCTATTTAGTACTTTTATAGCTTATACATCCAAATTTAGACCATATGCCCCCTAAAATTCGGATCATTCCTCCCCCCTTAGAAAATGATGGTCCCCATCATTTCATGCTAAAAAGAGACCCATGATTACAATGTGCTAGCTACCAATGAAGAGAAGGGTTTTGTGTGGTTGACCCATAACCGTGGGTTTTGTGAGGTTGACCCATAACCATGGGTTTTGCAAGGGTGACCCATAACCATGATGGCAATGACAAGCTTGATTCCAATGAAGAGAAGAGTTTTGTGTGGTTGACTCAAAACCATGGGTTTTGTGTGGTTGACCCATAACCGTGGGTTTTATGTGGTTGACCCATAACCATGGTGGCAATGACAAGCTTGTTTCCACTGAAGAGAAGGGTTTTGTGTGGTTAACCCATAACCGTGGGTTTTGTGTGGTTGACCCACAACCATGATTACAATACATAACTATGGGTTTTGTGTGGTTGACCCATAACCATAGGTTTTGTGTGGTTGACCCATAACCATGATTACATTAAGATTTTCAAAAATTCATGATCTTTGGTGCAGTTGATGTCTTGCTGCAAATCCATTCATAGATTCTGATGCATGTACTGAAATTGAATTCCATTGAAGACCCATTTGAGATCTCGAAGAGACCTTTCCATCCATATAACATACTTGCTCTGGGGTGGCCCAGAGATTGAGAAAATGTTTGTTGAAGCTCAAGAGACGCGCGCACACTATTTTGCAGACATCTGTTGCTTCAATCGATGATATCTCTCAAACCAGAAAGCCAAATAAAAAACCGTGAAATACCCATTTTAGCTGACAGAAAGACCTTTCCAATGAGCTATGGTAGAGCCTCTGAAACGTTATATAGAGTCTGTAGCACTTGTTTAAAGTGTATGTACGTCCGGCCGCATTGTGTACAAACATGTGTTACTTCAAACAAGCATATCTCACAAACCAGGAAACGAAATGAAATTCCGTAAAATACCCATTTTATCAGACGGAAAGAGATTTCCAATGAGCTATGGTAGAGCCTATGAGACATTCTATGGAGTTAGTAGAACTTGTTTAAAGTTGTTGTACGTCCGGCCGCATTATGCACAAACATATGCTACTTCAAACAAACATATCTCACAAACCGGGAAGCAAAATGAAATTCTGTGAAATACCCATTTGAGCTGACAGAAATACCTTTCCGATGAGCTATGGTAGAGCCTCTGAAACCTCCTGTACAGTCCATGGAACCTGTTCAAAGTTTGCTGAATGTGAGAGTGTTGAGTATAGAGATGCCAAGGGTTTGTAGAGAAGCATGGGTTGTTGTAGAGGTTGTGGAACCTCCGTTGAACCCGCAAAATCCTTCAAAATATTGTCCCAATGGAGAGCGTACCCGCTCTGATACCACTGATCCGGATCTTGGGAGCTGAGAACCGGAAGGCTTGAATGCCGAGAGAGGAGGAGATTAAGCATGCAAATCTGTCATAAAATTCACATGAAAACCTAATGTTGCATAAGAATAAGCATGAACAAAAACACATGAAGTGAATGGGAGGTGAGGCTCAAAGAGGAGCCCCACCTCTAAAACTAATTACCAATAACTCACTCAGATCTAAATAATCTCACAATGAACAATAGAAAATATGAGAGAAACCAAATGAGTAACTTGATATCATGAGAAGGCTTGCTAGGCCTTTATATAGCATTATTACAATGTGTTTTGAGGCTATACCATGGGTCAAAACTATGTGCTACTAAATACCATGGATGAGAGAGGGTGGCCTCTCTATTTAGTACTTTTATAGCTTATACATCCAAATTTAGACCATATGCCCCCTAAAATTCGGATCATTCCTCCCCCCTTAGAAAATGATGGTCCCCATCATTTCATGCTAAAAAGAGACCCATGATTACAATGTGCTAGCTACCAATGAAGAGAAGGGTTTTGTGTGGTTGACCCATAACCGTGGGTTTTGTGAGGTTGACCCATAACCATGGGTTTTGCAAGGGTGACCCATAACCATGATGGCAATGACAAGCTTGATTCCAATGAAGAGAAGAGTTTTGTGTGGTTGACTCAAAACCATGGGTTTTGTGTGGTTGACCCATAACCGTGGGTTTTATGTGGTTGACCCATAACCATGGTGGCAATGACAAGCTTGTTTCCACTGAAGAGAAGGGTTTTGTGTGGTTAACCCATAACCGTGGGTTTTGTGTGGTTGACCCACAACCATGATTACAATACATAACTATGGGTTTTGTGTGGTTGACCCATAACCATAGGTTTTGTGTGGTTGACCCATAACCATGATTACATTAAGATTTTCAAAAATTCATGATCTTTGGTGCAGTTGATGTCTTGCTGCAAATCCATTCATAGATTCTGATGCATGTACTGAAATTGAATTCCATTGAAGACCCATTTGAGATCTCGAAGAGACCTTTCCATCCATATAACATACTTGCTCTGGGGTGGCCCAGAGATTGAGAAAATGTTTGTTGAAGCTCAAGAGACGCGCGCACACTATTTTGCAGACATCTGTTGCTTCAATCGATGATATCTCTCAAACCAGAAAGCCAAATAAAAAACCGTGAAATACCCATTTTAGCTGACAGAAAGACCTTTCCAATGAGCTATGGTAGAGCCTCTGAAACGTTATATAGAGTCTGTAGCACTTGTTTAAAGTGTATGTACGTCCGGCCGCATTGTGTACAAACATGTGTTACTTCAAACAAGCATATCTCACAAACCAGGAAACGAAATGAAATTCCGTAAAATACCCATTTTATCAGACGGAAAGAGATTTCCAATGAGCTATGGTAGAGCCTATGAGACATTCTATGGAGTTAGTAGAACTTGTTTAAAGTTGTTGTACGTCCGGCCGCATTATGCACAAACATATGCTACTTCAAACAAACATATCTCACAAACCGGGAAGCAAAATGAAATTCTGTGAAATACCCATTTGAGCTGACAGAAATACCTTTCCGATGAGCTATGGTAGAGCCTCTGAAACCTCCTGTACAGTCCATGGAACCTGTTCAAAGTTTGCTGAATGTGAGAGTGTTGAGTATAGAGATGCCAAGGGTTTGTAGAGAAGCATGGGTTGTTGTAGAGGTTGTGGAACCTCCGTTGAACCCGCAAAATCCTTCAAAATATTGTCCCAATGGAGAGCGTACCCGCTCTGATACCACTGATCCGGATCTTGGGAGCTGAGAACCGGAAGGCTTGAATGCCGAGAGAGGAGGAGATTAAGCATGCAAATCTGTCATAAAATTCACATGAAAACCTAATGTTGCATAAGAATAAGCATGAACAAAAACACATGAAGTGAATGGGAGGTGAGGCTCAAAGAGGAGCCCCACCTCTAAAACTAATTACCAATAACTCACTCAGATCTAAATAATCTCACAATGAACAATAGAAAATATGAGAGAAACCAAATGAGTAACTTGATATCATGAGAAGGCTTGCTAGGCCTTTATATAGCATTATTACAATGTGTTTTGAGGCTATACCATGGGTCAAAACTATGTGCTACTAAATACCATGGATGAGAGAGGGTGGCCTCTCTATTTAGTACTTTTATAGCTTATACATCCAAATTTAGACCATATGCCCCCTAAAATTCGGATCACACTTTCAGTCTCTGACCTCCCACATTTGGGGGCATATGTTACACCGTAATCTTCCACCCTGTGAGCATCAGCATTGTTTGGCCTATAGGATCCATTTCAGTGACTCAGATCCACTTATATCCTTCAGAGATACCAGTTTGCCCTATTTTTATTTCTGCTCGCTTGTTGCATCTTTATAGCAGGCATACCCACGATTTGCATCCCTATAGCCCGCGGGTAGCATGTAAAATGGTAAAAATCACTATTAATTACTTTTTACTCCCAAAAAGCGGTCATTGGGTGACCTTTGGCTCTCCATCTACCCGAGTAACGCCTCGATGTGTCCTTTCACCTACCTTTAAGAAGACTATATATTGAGCACATATGGCTTATGGACGGGAGGAAGAAGAGAATTGTAAGAGAACTCTAGTGGATTTTTTCCCTATCTTGAGTCTACACTCATTGATCCTTGTAGTTGTGAACCATTTATGTTCACCTTCCAAACTCCTTTCTAGTTTGAGTTTTCCATTTATGGAGGATTGAAGTGGTGGAGGCACAAGTGGATTGATCTAGATCTTGGTTCAGATTTGTTGCCGGCAAGAGGTCGTATCACTTTGTACTTCTTCTTGTTCATTAATAGAAATACTCATATTCTCGTTCATTCATGGTATGAATGTCATTTATTATACATTGGGTTACATTTTCTTATGATACTATGGACCATTGTTATTGATAATGTTAATGCCATTTATATATTATATGTACTTGTTGGATATTAGCTGTCAAGACTAATTTGTAGATTTCAAGTGCTTGGATTGAAAGCTCCAACGGGGATCTACATCAAACGTTTGGATCGAGGTTGGTTACATTTCTCCATTATCTTAACATAGTCATTTATAATAGCATTGCTTTGAGAATTGAGTTGATTTCTGGTAGTCATCTGTCTATTGTGGAATTCCCAAGCCATAGTGAGTTTTCTCCAATACAAATGACATTGATCATGATCCTAATATGAGCGATCTTTTCAAGGATAGTGATTATGAACCAGATGACGATACATATGTTGAGTTAGATGAAGAAGAATCTGAATGACATTGTAGCAATGTTGGAATCTAGGAGGTATGTGAGAACATGTTTTTGCATAATGTATTATGTTTACGACTATTTGGTTATGTTTAAACCATCATTATCATCATCAATATCATCATCACCATCATCACAATATTCATCATCATCATCATCTTCATCATGATCATCATCTTCACCACCACCACCACCATCATCATCATCTTCATCATCCTCATCCTCATCCTCATCATCATATTCGTCATCTTCATCATCCTCATCCTCATCATCATCATCATCATATTCGTCATCATCATCATCATCATAATATTCATCATCATCCTCATCATCATAGTCATCTTCATCATATCCATAATCATCGACATCTTTTTCATGATCCTCATCATCAGTATCGTCACCCTCTTCCTCATCAACATCATCATCACTATCATCATCATCACCATCATCATCATCATCGTCGTCACCATCTTCATCATGATAATCACCATCAACGTCATCACCTTCTACCTCATCAACATCATCATTTGCATCATCTTCTTCATCATCATCATCATTGTCATCATCACTATCTTCATCATCATCACCACCATCATCATATTCATCATCACAACCACCATCATCGACATTGTCATCATCATCATTGTCATCGTCATCATCATCATCATCATCATCATCATCGTCGTCGTCATCATCATCTTTGTCATCATCATCATCCGCATCATCATCACCGTCATCATCATCATCATCATCATCATCAACATCATCATCACCATCATAATCATCATCATCATCATCATCATCATCATCATCTTCATCCTCCTCCTCATCATCATTGTCATATTCATCATAGTCGTCATATTCATCATCTTCATAATAATCAACATCTTCGTCATGATCCTCATCATCAGTGTCATCACCCTCTTCCTCATCAACATCATCATCATCATCATCATCATCATCTTCATCTTCATCATCTTCATCATCTTCATAATCATCCTCATCATCCTCGTCATCTTCATCATCTTCTAATCATCAACATCTTCATCATGATCCTCATCATCAATGTCATCACCCTCTTCCTCATCAACATCATCATCATCATAGTCGTCATCATCACCATCTTCATCATGATCATCGTCATCAACGTCATCACCCTCTTCCTCATCAACATCATCATCATCATCATCGTCGTCGTCGTCGTCATCACCATATTCATCATCACCACCACCATCATCATCTTCATCATCACAGCCACCATCATCGCCATTGTCATCTTCCTCCTCATCATCATCATCACCACACCATCTTCCTCCTCATCACCATCATCACCACCATCTTCATCATCATCATCATCATCATCAACGTTATCACTCTCTTGATCCTCATCAACATCATCATCATCATCTTGATCATCGTCCTCATCACCACCATCATCATCCTCGTCATCATCATCATCATCATCATCATCATCACCACCACCACCATCACCATCATCATCTTCATCATCTTCATCATCATCATTTAATTCATCATCGATAATGTCCATGAGGATGATATTGATGATGACATGATGATCGTAACTGATATCTACTCTATATACTTTGATTTAATATTGCGATAGAATTATTGAATTTTATTGGTACGTGTAAATTAATTGTTTCTAAGTGTCTTTTACATTTTCTTGTATGCTGTCATATTTTATAACACATTTTTTTTTTTTACATAGATTTTGTCAGGTTATGGGAAATTAAGAGTGATGTGAGGGTGGGGAGGGGCTGTAAGAGCTTCCACCTTCACGTGGTTGGCCCTATTCAGTAAATAATATTAAATTATTCTCGAAACAAAGAGAAGCTCACTAAGGCAATGCACACTTATCATGCTAATCCAAATGGCGTGCTTGATCATGTACTGCACGGGGCCAACATTGAAATTTTTAAATTTGTGCTTTCTTGGAATTAAATTTGGCATGCTTAGAATAGACGCATGCATTGACGGTTGACGGTGTGGGAGGGTTTCTAGACTCAAACATGACCGACATTAACAATTTGAGCATAAGAAACCATACCTATGTTTTTTAAATCTACTATGTTTTATGTAAATCATAATGTATGTCTTGTTTTTAAAAATTATATATTAAACCATCTTGCGTTTTTTGTTTTTGAAAATTAAATATTGAATCATAAATTAATATTATTTTAATCCAAAAAAATAATAATCATTTAAAAGTTAAAATCTTAAAAGAAACAAAAAATAATTTTCTTAAATAAAAATACTTCAAAATAATTAAAATACTCAATGTTAATTGTTTACTCAACACCTGATTTTTAGGGATAGCAAACTCCAAATAGATCATGAGTTTGTAGGTGTGTCTCACTTGACCATATAATGTGAAAGTGAAAAATCAATGACCTTTCTTTGGGCTTGCAACCTAGGGTACTCACTTTTATTTTTCTTAGTGCATTTTTATTCAAAATGAAATACCTCATACAAGTTGAATAAATGCATTAAAATATTGTCATTTTCATTGATATTCAAACCAAGTATGTAGTGTAGAGTATATAATGTGATAGAGAGTTTGCAAGATGCATACCCAAGGCTTCCATCTCTCCAGGGAAAAGAGAGGAAACTAGCAAACCTCGAGATTGGAATCACTTTCCTATTACTCCTAGAGAAATTAATAAAATGGAAGTAGAAATTAATGGTGTCTATGATGATGATGATCATCATCATCATCATCATCATGTCGACGATGATGATGAAGAGTATGGTTATGATGATGGAAGTGATTATAATCACTATGACGATGAGGAGGAGGATGAGGATGGCGATGGTGATGATAATCATACTGATGATGACAATGATGGTGTTGACGACGATGATGGAAACCATGATGATGATGAAGAAGATGGCGATGATGATAGAAATTATGATCGTCATGATGATGATTTTGTTGATGAGGATGAGAATTGGGATGGGGATGATGATGATGATCACACTAATGATGACAATGATGTTGTTGACGATGATGATGACAAGCATGATCGTCATCATCATGTTGACAATGATGATGATAAGGATGGTGATGATGATGTTGTTATTTATGATTATGATGATGATGATGATTAGTGATGGTGAAAACGATGATGATGGTTAGTGATGACGAAAATGATGATGATGATGATGATGATGCTTATGACAACGGGTTAGACTTTTTTTTGTTTATTTGGAGTTATAATTCTTTTTCGGGCATGCCTATATTTAGAATCTATTTGTGGCAAGTACATGTTGTGATGTCATGAGTCCAATTAAGTAATGATGGAGTGGTTTCAGGATTTTGGTGGGTGAAGAATGTATTTGAGAAAAAGGATAATTTTCCTAGATGTGATATGTGGCAACTAAATGGTGGGTTTCCATTGATATGATCCTTTAAAGTTGTCTCTATAGCGATGGTCGTTTGTCGCTACAAACACACTTCTGTTTTTTAAACAAGTGCCTCTGTCTCTACAGCGACAGTCGTTCGTCACTATATGTTTCTTTATAACAAGTGCCTTCGTTGCTATAGAGACACTATTTGGTTTTTTTAACACAAGCAGGTATTTCTATAGCAATGATTGAAATGTTGCTATAGCGACAAAGTGTAGCTATAGCGACGATTGAAGTGTTGCTATAGCGAAGAAGAAGTGTCTCTATAGAGACACTGTTTGATTTTTTAAACACTCCACGTTTCATATCTTTTGTGTAGCTATAGAGACGAACCTTGGCAAGTGTTGCTATAGGGATGAAACATTTTCCACGAAAAAAAGGGGTCATGTTTGTCTCTATAGCAATGCACAAGTGTTGCAATCGTAACGATTTTCCAAGGGAAAAATGTGCACATGTACTAGTGTGTGGAATCTGACGAAACCGGAGATCAAGGATTGGTTCGACAAGAAGGCACAAGAGTTTGTTGAAGAAGAGAATCGCCAACCTGGATTGTCGATGACTGGGTGGTTGCAGAAATACATATACTCCGACGTCCACGAGATATTTTTTCGCGAATTTCCAATATTGCTACATGAATTGTTAGCACAATTGACATTCCAGAAGAAGAATTGCCAAGGTGGTGAACCTAGACACTGGACACCTGAATTGATCCAACAATTGAAGCAAGTGGATAACAAGGCATCTAGAGTTGTCGACGTCTGTGTGGATAGTATTCTAGAAAGGTATATTACCGAATTCATCGTCGACACAATCAAGTCATATAGCGACACAGAGAGGAAGTTTTTCAAGGGACCCCATGAAAGATTTCTACTGTCACTAAAAGTGTGGATTAAGATGCTCATCTACGAAAAGGGTATACTGAGGATGAACTCTGACGAGTAAATCCCAGTCTGTGGAGGTTACGGGTACTACGTGAATGCGGGTCTGGTAAAACGATGTGGGGTATATGGACATGAGTGATGATGATTTATTAAGGGAAATCGAGGAAGGTTGTGGTACCCTGCGAAGTGGGTTGAGATTCTGGAATCCAGAGAAGAAGAGGAGGACTGAGATTTGGAGAGACTCTCCTGAGGTGACCGGAACGGAGAACTACAAAAAGGGACCACACGAGACAAGGTGACCCTACTATGACGAAGGAAGTGACTAGGATACCCCTAAAGCTGAGGGATAGACCCAAAGTTACAACATACCCACAACCTCTCACACCACGCCGAATTTCGGAGGAAGGAACATAAGTTCATTGTAGTGTTAGAAAATTGGTAAATGTAGCATGTCAGTAAATAATAGTAGGAGATCAAGGATGGCAGGAGACGACGTGAAAATGCCAATTTTTTAGGGTAACGGGACCCAGGATCCTGAATAATATTGGTTTTTGTGTGAAGCAGTATGGACAGTGAAACAGGTCCAGGACGATGACATCAAGAAGGGACAGCCGACAATAACCTTTAGGGGTCGTGCACTAGACTAGTTCATGAAATCCATACAGGTGCATGCAGGAAATCCATAGAAAACACTGCCATAGATGAGGGTAGGACTAATTGATGAATTCATAAAGCTGAAATATGAGTCGCAATACATCACGAAACTAAAGGAAATTAAGCAATTTCCAAATGAGTCAGTGTGGTAATTCGACCATAGATATAAAGCTTTGATGGCAAAATTTAGCTTCAGGATGAGTGACATACAACACAAAGAGTGGTTCATTGTAGGACTAAAACCACACATTTTTGGGCCACTGATGCAGCAAAAAATCTCATCCCAATTGAAAGCGCTAGAAATTTAAATGAAATTGGAGGCTTCACCAAGATTAGGCATGAATCACATTCAGGCACAGCTAGAAAATATGACGATACAGCTTCAGGACATTATGAATGGGAAAGAGGTGTGAGAGGATATATGGTTCACCCACTACAAATCAGAAGGACACCGCAAGGACCAGTGCCCAAAGTTCCGTGAGTATTTACAATCCGGCGCACCAAATCTGCTTAACCAAGGTGGAGTTCCATGGTGCCGGATTTGTCAGATGAGGGGACATCAACAAGAAGAATGTATATATTTGCAGAAAATGGTGTTGAAGCCAGTAAACTTGTTATGCAAGTTCTGTAGATTGGTTGGACATGAAGAGAAGGATTTTAGGGCATACGACTTGCTCCAGGAAAGACCCATAGATACATATTTTATGAAGGGGAGGAGCAACCCCCGGCACAGCAGCAACCATAGTACAGTCAAAAGCAACCGCAATACAGTCAGTAGCATCTGCCCTACAATAAGCAGTATAACCAACTACAACTCCATTATAATCAGTCGCAACCGATGTACAGTCAACCCTAGCCGCAGTATGGTCAACCGTAGTATCAGAATGCATAGCACAACCAACATCCATATGGACAACCACAAGGAGGATTCAGAGGAGGATTCCGTGGAGGTTGGGATAGAGGTGTTGTTTGGGGAGGAAATTTTGGACGAGGTTGAGGGCTAGTAGTGTGTTTCAATTCTGGTCAAGTCGGACACTATCAAAGAGATTGTCTGAGCCCAGTTCTGTAGTGTACATATTGTAGTGCACCGGATTACAGTGTTGAGGACTACCCCTAGCTGATTGCGAAGTGGCAAAATAAAAATCCACCTCAACCTCAACCAAATCCAAATCAGGGAAAAAATACTCCTCCAAATATATAGAATATTTCGGCAGAAATAAGGGGTCGACCAATGAATGTCACAGTAGTGACCATAGGAGGGGATGCGATAGGAGAATACAGAATAGTGTCGAGTGTCCGGATGATAGCAAGAAATAAGATCCAATTCGATGTATAAATGGAAAAAGATATCTTCTTGGAAGCACAAGACACAATGAGATAGATGAGGTAGCCATCGGTTGGCCAGAAAGAACCCACCTACAAGATGCCGTCGGAATTCAACACGATGAACTCACAAAAGAAGATCAATACTTTGAGGGCCTTCTTAGAAAGTTGCTTGGAATTGGCGAAAGACCAGGATGCGCTAGCAGAGATAGATAGCCTATTACACTAATAGGAAGGTGGAAGACAGATCCAAACAGTTAATCGACTGCATAAAAAAAGACAAGAAGGTAGATGAGGATGAATGCGCAGATTGGTGCATTCGATGTCGACTCCATTATTCTGTATTTAGGGTCAGATGTGAATATCTTGACAAAAAATACGTGGGAGATGATGGGGAATCCACAACTAATATGGTCCCTAGTACAGCTTCGACTAGTGAACCAGAGTAAGGTCATGCCCATCGGCTGACTATGTCACATCCCATTCGAGATAGAGGGACTCAAGACCTATGCTGATTTTGATGTGATAGAAATAGTCGATAACATGAGCCCCTATCCGGTGTTGTTGGGGATATATTGGGTAATGGAGAACCATGCCATGATCAACTTCTGGAAACAAACAATGATGTTTGAGAATCGCGACATGAGGTTAGTCGCACCCCTGGATCCAACAAAAGGAAAAAGGTATGTTGAGCCGATGTAGGATGAATTCACGAAAGGATGGGACAACGTGTACAACATCTTAGAAGACTATATCAATCCCACCGTCGATGGAGAACTGGGATGGCGGAGTGGTAGCTTGGCATCGTCAGATTATGATGAAGCACTAGAGAACTGGTAGAATCAACTGCATGAAGTATCATTTTGGAGATGCGCACACATCACCCAGTCGCTAAATGGGTGGCGATAGAGGCCTTTGAACTACCGACATATGAAGGACTTCTCAACTTGACTGAATTTATCAACAAATTTGAAGAAAGACTTGCAGAACCACAGAGGTTGCTAGCACTAGAGGAAGCACTGAAGGCTACGCCAGCGCGATGGTGGGAAATGCACAAGTCGAAAATAATGAGATGGCCGCTGTGTTGACAACTCATGGAAATTAGGTTTGGTGAAACCGAAAGGTACCGCGGAAGGAAATACAACGGAAGGAGTTACCCAAGGGAGAACTTGGAGGAATGTCAAGGTGCATGGGGAGTGAGACCACAGAAAGAATGGGTCCATTTGTTCATCCATACATTGGATGAGTTACCATGGAATTGGTACGTTGCATCAGAACTGCGACACAGAACGACGACATGGGAGGACCTCACTATCAACTTCAGCCATAATTTCAGCTTCTTGGATGAAAACCCATTCATCCATAGTGAACTGCAGGTGATACAGGAAAAGGTTCTTGAAGCAGTTTCAATAGAGAAACCAATGGGATTGTAGTGGACTGTGATGCCAGAGATGTAACTGTTGGAATGTTACAACGTGGCAAGAGGACTGAATGACTAGGATGATCCACGAGCCACTTAAATCCCAAATTCAAAAGGAATCTGGAATGTCGAATCACCTGAGATACCTTTCAACAAATTTCAATAACCACTGCACCTCAAGAAAGTTAATATTGGGTCGGAGGAAAATCCCAAGTTCGCAAACATAGGAAATTATTGGGACGATGCGACCACCGCAAAAGTTACATATCTACTACACGAATTTCAGGATCTATTCCCAACAAAATTTTTGGAAAGGAAAGGCATTTCTGGGGAACTAGGCGAGATGAAGATGCCACTAAATCCTGATGCGAATCCAGTGAAGCAGCGACCGTATCGATTGAACCCCAGATACAAGGAGCAAATGAACGCTGAAATCGAGTGAATGTTGGATGTAGGCATCATAAAGCTGGTAGAAGAATCTGAATTGATCAGTCTAATGGTAGTCCAAGCTAAGAAAAATGACGAAGTCAGAATTTGCGTTGCCCTAAGGAAACTGAATGATGCATGTTTGCATGATCCATTCCTGACACCATTCATAGACGAAGTGATAGAAGGCGTTGGAGGTCAATAAATATACTCGTTCACAGATGGATTCTCAGGATATCATCAAATAAATATTGTGAAAGAGGAACAACATAAGACAAACTTCGTAACAGAATGGGGTTGTTGATGTATTTTTAACTTCGAAAGATATTCTTCTATGTACTACACTTGCTGTTTGTTGTACTTATGATGGAGATGTATTATTCCTCCAATCAGAAGTGTCAGCATTTGTATTTGTAAGTGTCGCAAGTGTTGCAAGTGTTGCAAGTGTCGCAACTTATATTTTATGGGTTATTAGACCACCAATGTGGGGTTGCCCCTGCTTATGTCATGTGAGTGGGTTATTAGACTTCCTTAGGAGGTCAACCCAGCTAGAGTTAAAGATAGGTTATGTTGTGTATAAATAGAGAGTGAGTGTGTCTCATTCTATTCATTCACTCACTCATCCAACTCACATTAGATGAGAGAGGAGTGCGCACAAGTGGAGGAGGAGTAGCTGCTGGAGTTATCTATCTTGGTTTTGATCATTGTGATCTTGTATTGTGCCTTATTCTATCTCTGAGGAAGTTGCGGGGTTTTTCACCTTCTTGGTTTTACTCGAGGAAACTCTGTGTCTCTTATGTTTATGATTGTTATGCAGTGCTTGTTATTCTCTTAGTAGGATCCTAAATAATGTTTGAATGAAATTATAAAAAATTTAAGATGGTATCAGAGCCATGCTAAGAAGAAGACAATGTGCAATTGTGGAAGTTAGGGCTTCTTAATTTTTGGGTTTCTCTCCACAAATCATCAAAGGTAGGAGGCTAGGATGACTCTCCTTGGAAGGGAGCATCTTTTTGTCGAGACGAAATTCAATTCTGAGCAATTTTAGTTTTTGGCCTGTCACTGCTACGGGAAATTAGGGTTTCGGAGAAAGTTGGAAATTTTGGAATCCAAGACCATAGCTAGATACTCCTCAAGAAACTCAAAGTATAGATACCAAGATCAAAATTTTTGGTTGGCCAGAAGGTCGGGCTTCATCAAACCCTAAATCAAGATTTTGATTGGAAACATGGAAAATTAGGGTTTCTGCAAAAGTTGAATTTTTTTGAATCTGTGACCACGGCTGGATGCTCCTCAGAAAAATCAAACTTTAGAGCACAATATCGAACCTTTTGGTTGGGCAGAAGACCATGCTTTATCAAACCCTAGTTCGGGACCCTGTCTAGAAGATCTGGAAGTTTCAAGACAATTTTAGAGGGGTCAAATTTTGCAGATTTCAAAATTGAAGTATACTAGCTTGATCAGCTCAACAAGGTGCATCTTTCCATCCATTCAAAAGTTTGGAATTCAAAGTTTGAATTTTTAGGGTTTCTCTGACAAAACCCTAATCCAACTTCAAATCTAGTTTTCAACAAATCAAGTGGTAAGACCTAAATCTTTTATTTCCATTTGAGTTTCTCATTAAGATGTCTCACCACACCAAGCTTTAGGATAAGATTGAAGGAGCTGAAAACTTCTGAGCATGGAAGTATAGGATTTGGTTAATCCTAGAAGAGAATGAGTTGGACACTTACGTAAGTGAAGAGGTTCCAGTTCTAGAGGGAGAAGATGTTAAGGCCTTACACAAGAAGAACCTGGTCAAGGCTAAGAGAATCATTGTTGATTCTATCAAAGACAATATCATACCTCATGTGTCTTCCCTAAAGACACCTAAGGAGATGTTTGACTCCTTGACCAAGTTGTTCGAAGGAAAGAACATAAATCAGAAGATGACTCTGCGGAACCAATTGAAAGGGGTAAAGTTCCAGAATGGAGAGACCATCCAATCCTAATTTACTAAGGTCTCTCAAATCAAAGAACAACTTGAAGCAGTGGATGAAGTAGTGGAGAATGGAGAAATTGTCATGACCACATTGAATGGCCTACCTACGCCATGGGACTCCTTCATCCAAGGTATTTTTGCAATAAAGAAGTTGATCTCTTTCAGTAGACTATGGGAGGAATGTTCACAAGAAGAAGCTAGGCTTGTAGCTTGAGAAGAAAAGATGGGAAGTGAAGACCAAGCCCTCACATCTCACACCAAGAGAAGTAATCCCAAGAGGGAGCAATCTCATCACAAGAAATCTTCTCACTATCATCCAAAAGAGAAGAAAGATCTGAGATGCTCTCATGCAATGAAAAAGGACAATTTGCTTCGATTGTCCCAAGAACAAAAAGAACAGCAACAAGAAGAAGAAGAAGAGCAACAAGAAGAGGTACGATGGTCATGCTGCTGAGGATGATGAACCTCCCAAGAAGAAGACTAGAGCAGAAAGTGAAGAAGAATATGTTCTAATCTCTGCTCTCACAGGTACTATCTCTCATGGGTGTGATGATTGGCTTATTGATAGTGGGTCTTCCAAACAGATGACTGGGTTTAAAGAATCCTTTATGGATCTATCTGAACATGAGTCACCTCACAAGGTGAAACTTGGGGGTGACTATCAATATCCTATAAAAGGAAGTGGTGAAGCCTCCTACAAACTAGACTCTGGGAAGTCTTTGAAGATGAAATATGTTCTATATGTACCTGGACTCAAGAAGAATCTTCTCTCCATATCATATTTGGATGCAAAGGGGATGAGAGTTGCATTTGTGGATGGCCAAGTACTCATGTGGCCTAAAGGTAATATCATAGATGATGCAGTAGTGATTGGAGAGCAATAGGGAGGATTATACAAATTGAAGGCACAACCTAAACATGACATGGTACATGAATCCATGGATCCAAGTGAACTTTGGCATAGAAGGCTTGCACATGTGCACTATAGAACACTACCAACTACAAGCAAAGCAGTAGACGATCTTCCTGAAATCCAGTCAAAGCATGAAGGTGTTTGCAAAAGGAAAGAACACAAAGAAGTCATTTCCAAGCAGTGAAAGAAAGGCAAAAGGAATCTTGGAAGTTATCCACTCTGATGTATGCAGTCCGATGTCATCCGGTTATTTGAGTGGGGATGTATATTATGGTTCTTTCATTGATTATTTCTCTAGGAATACTTGGATTTATTTCTTGAATAACAAAGATGAAGTATTCAACAAGTTCAAGGAATTCAAAGCCTTGATAGAAAACCACACTGAAAAGAAGATCAAGACTTTTAGATCCGACAATTGTGGATAATTCACTCCAGAAGACTTCAAGAAGATATACAGTGATTCAGGGATTAAGAGGGAGTTGACCACTCCTTATAATCCACAACAGAATGAAGTTGCAGAAAGAAAGCAAAGATTGAGAGGGATTCCACCCAACAAACAAACAAAGATAAGTATTTGAATTATCATTTCTTGTATATCTGATTGTTTAAATAATATTGTTCAATGATGTATATACTTATGTTCCTAGATTTAGGTTGTGTATTATGCATATTAGAATAATTGCATTTATGAATAGTATACTACTAATATGCATTTGATGGGTAAGTATCGTATGGCACTATACAACATTCCATTGATACTTATCTAGAATGAAACCTCTTTGCTGACATGTTGGGAGTTGTGCACACTCTTAACAATGTTCTAGTAGATATGGAAGGCATCTAGAAAGTTATAGGATATGGATAAATGTTGTATTGGAGAATTGGATAAGATAATTGCATGACTGTATGACATATATTTTTATGTGTAAGATTTTGTTCAGAAAACTATGATAAGTTTCTAATCATGCAATTGAATTTGACTTGTAGGAAAGATCGTGTACAATCACCTACAAAAGAAGAACAACATTTGTTCCAGAAACGAAGAAAACTATCTATTGAAGATATAACGCCAATTTCATTAAAATTGGACATATTCTAGTCCAAGTCACTTTGAAGACGGGTCAAAAACAGGCTTCCTAACTCCAAAATCAAGCAAAATCCGGTTCCAAAAGTGCCAAATCCAGTTTCCAAAATCAAGCAAAATCCGGTTCCAAAGATCCAAAACCGATTCCAAAAGTTCCAAAACCGGTTCCGAAAGTGCCAAAACCGATTCCCAAAGTGCCAAAATCGGTTCCGAAAGTGCCAAAACTGATTCCAAAAGTAGCGAAATCTATTCCGAAAGTGCCAAATCAAGGTTCCAAAAGCGACAAAACCGATTCCTAAAGAGCCAAAACTGGTTCCTAAAGTGCCAAATCTAGTTCCAAAAGTGACCAAACCATTTCCAAAACTGCCAAATCTGTTTCTGAAAGTGCCAAATCCAGGTTCCAAAAACATACTTTTTCTTTTGATATTGCCACTTTTGGAATTGGTTTTTGCGGTGTTTCGATATGATAATTATAATGGTCATTTGAAGTTGTAAAAAATATACAAATTATCAAATGAATCAATGTCTGTATAATATGACGGTCATTTGAAGTTGAATTTCATTAACCAACAACCCATTTTGAATGAGGCTTGAGATAAATGAATGAAGGGATGGTCGACCCTTCTTCTTCCCACTATTATTTTCATAATAGTTCTAGACTGCAAGAAGGGTGGTTCAATCCTTCTTTTGTTCACTATTCTGGATACAGGTGAATTGTCGGATATTGGTGTTCAGAATTATCTACTAAAAGAAGGGGCGACTGATCCTTCTTGTCGGCAGTCGAAAGTTCGGATAAATATTGTTTAGATGTTAGAACTTAGGCAATGTCCTGATCCCTACCATGTACTGCGGAAGTTGTTAGTGGGGAATTGTCGTCCCAACCTTCGTAGATTAAATATTTTTTCATTTCTCTTTTAAGTGAAGGGTCAGCCGACCCTTCTTATGGTTATTATTTTTGCAGTCTTCACTATTCATGATATATATGAATTTAAAGCCTATACTTCATAGGTTGAATATTTGCACAATTCCCTCATAAATGAAGGGGCGATTGACCCTTCTTCTGCACAATATTATTTTCATACTAGTTCTAAACTGCAAGAAGGGTTGTCCGATCCTTCTTGTGTTCACCAATCTAGATACAGGTGAATTGTTGGATATTCGTGTTCACAATTATCTACTAAATGAAAGGTTGGTCAACCCTTCTTGTGATTTGTATTTTTCCTGTCTTGACTATTCTGGTTATACATGAATTGATCTCTATTTTGGCAGGCCAAAATCTCACACGTGTGAGCCTCAAAGAGAGAACTGACACCATAAGAAGTGATGACACGGCATGTATGATGACATGGAATGTGTGATGAGGCTGGAAAGACACATGATGGTGTTCTAGTGCTATCATTAAGTCAGTGTCGCAATCTGACGTCATTCTAGAAAAGTATGACAAGTTTTGAAACTTTGGAAATTGACAAAGTATGGAAAAAGTAGAAAAAACTGCTCTGAGACAATGCCTACCATAATTCATGGTTTAAGAAAAATGCACGCACCATCATATCATGATATATCTTGTTGAAGTGGCTATATATTCATGGTCTCATTTTTCCTTAATCATTTATGAGGAGAAAGTTACAAGTCTACCAAAATAGGGTTTTAGGATCAACCTTGGAGAAATTCTTGGAAATGACCAAGTGTTGGAAAACTGGTTCAGGTGGCCTTGGGAAAATGCCCGCAATAACTCATGGGAGAATGATAAAATTGAAATTAGATCAATGGCTATTCGATGAAGGGAGGTTAGATCGACAATCCATAATCTTTTTGCACCACCAACATGCCCGATGTAACAGAGGTCTAAGCGGTTGCAAAATACCATACCGTTGTACGCGTATCATCTCCACATCATTCTGCAATCAGAGAAAGCGGTAAGGAAAACCACCATCCCACATTGTGAAAACACCTTTGGTGGTGTATACAAGAGAAGGGCACGTCAAAAATTGACGTTTTTGTTGCGAACGGTGGAGGATTGGAACATGTATGTGCTGCTCTAAAGCAACAGAGTATAGTTTATTCATCATGTCCATGCTAGGTAGGTCCTCTTAACTCATGAAAGTAACTAGAATTGTTTACATAATGGAGGGAAGTAGTGAAACCTTATGTCAGAACGTTGAAACTGTGAGGATAGGAGAAACCCTAGTGGACAAAGATAGTGACATTCATGACCCCATAATGGTTAAATTCTCGATTTCAGAAATCAAAAGCAAGTTGGAGGGTTTATATAAACAAAATTTGGGTGTGCACAATTTTTATAAGTCTCGTTTTATCCATTCTGTCCCGAACAACCTTCAAGGTTTCCGGAATTTGTTTTGTGGTGTGCAATAAATTATTCTCGGAGTCAAAGAGTCATTATGAATTCATCAAGAAAGAAAATTTTGTGTCATGTAAATGTGTCTACCGTTAGGAAAGCTCTAGCAGTACCCCTGTTTTCCTCCCACCACCAAGAATATTTTGTTGAAGAAGCCCTAGTTAGCCAGTACAGAGAGTCATCCCCTGAGACCAAACAAACCTTCATGACCAGTTGTCTGAAACCTGGCCTTGCCATTGGTAACACCCCCTATCCACTTGACATTAATTTCTTTGATGAAAATTCACAGTTAGTTTTGTCACTCATTTCACAGTTTTTAGGGTTTGATGATGATTCCATGGTCACAAAGGTCCAGTTAAGTTTTCTTTTTAGATTAAGTGTTGCTAAACTATAAATGGATTACAGTCAAGTACCCTACCTTAAATTTGATGAATTCTTGGATCGGAACATCCACTCTCAGTTAGTGAATTTCCACACTTCGAGACATTTCAGATTCCAGACACACCTGATGAAAATGCTCCTGTTTAGCAGTCGAAAAGATTTACATTTCCCACAATCTGTGTTTTCAGAAACAATGGAAGACAGTATGTTTAATTTTATGAATTCTATTTTATCAAAAGTATACAGATTGATGTTTGGATAAATTGTGCCTAGAGTATTATCAAAGATGAAGACCCTGATGCAATTAAGCCCAAAAAAATAAATTGGCTATTGGTTTTTAGGGAAGCAAGAAACAGTAATCAGACTTTATGGATTTGTTAGGGAGCCCTATATTCTACCAGCCTTTTTGACTACGAGATTTTTTTCTTTGGAGTTTATTAGACAAAAATGACCATTTTATACATTTCAAGAAAGCTACAAATATAAAGTTCCCTTTAAAAATTGGTCCTTTTATCATCAAGAACAAGAATGCTCTCCCTTTTCTACAAAAACATTTAGAAGCACTGAGTTTTAGGAAAGTGACAACTATTAATTATGATCCTTGTTATGTTATTTCTAACAAAAGGCAAGAGAACAAAAATAAATCCTTTGATCACCAAGAGGTTGAAGGATTTGCGAAGATGGAAAATTTACTACAATGTGAATCATACACACAAGGTTTGGGAAGTTCACATGTTAATCCTTCTATCTTGGATAAATTTTCAACTGAGTTGATACCTGAGATGGTACCTACCCCAAGAAAGGTTGAAGCAACAAGTAAAAGAAGTTTTTATGAAAGTACTGATATACAGGTGGAGGAAGAAAGAGAATCCAAAAGATTAAAATCAAGGCAGCAAGATGAAGTAGTTGTATCTGACAAAGAAAAGGGAATAAAGAAAGAAAAATACCAAGGGCCAGGAATTCAAGTACGGGAATACGAATTTGACGAGGCAAGAGCTGCAGGTGATTCTAGCAAATTTCATTAAAGAGATGAAATATGTGTAAAATATGGCAAAGATAGACAAACAGCAGCAAAAGTAATGCATAAGTTGTTTCCAGAAGTCAGGAATGTTGTTGATTCAGAAATTACTCTGATGACTAGCAGAGATCCAAACAAAAATACTTTGAATTTCGTCATATCGTCTGATGATAAGGTGACAGAAATGAAATTGAATTTGCAGAAGATAATAGTCCCTGATAAAATTCACCTACACAGATAGACTGGAGAGGTGATTTATGTTGATATGATGAAAGCTACTTTAATATTGGAAAAACTACATTAAAAAGTGAACAGGCTGCAAATCCAGTTGAGGCAACAGAAAACAGAGAACACAGCTCATCAACTGCAAATAAAAAGATTACAAGATGACATGGTGAAGATCAATGATGAACCAAATAGAGGAGAGGCAGTTAAAAAGATTTTAGCTGAGAAAGAAAAGAATATCCAATTACTTTAGAAACATGTTAGAATTCCAGCAACTCGGATAATTCAAGCCTCTGAATTAACTGTGTTAGAACAAGAAAAAAAAAACTTTATCTCAAGAAATGGATGACTGTCTTACTAAATTGCTCAAGTTTGAGAAAAAAGAGGAAATTTGGGAGAAAGATAGATCGAGTCTTAAGACTCAAATTGAAGATCTAAAGGCCAAATTGGCAAATACAGCACAAGAGAAGCAAGGAACATATCAAGGAAACAAAGAAGCAAGCACAGATTATATAGTTCAAGCTATGTCCCAAGTTAGCTTGAAAGAGGTGGAGATCATAGAACTAAAAGAAGAAAAACAAATACTAGAAGAGGAAAATCAGAAAAAGGAAAATGAAATAAAAGAGTTGACAAAAACAATAAAGATTTGGTAGGCAAAAATCATAGGATGATAGGCCAAGTGACAGGACAACTAGCATTGCAAGGTGTAAAGCATTTTATTTGGGATTCAATCATCGATGAGGCTGCAAAATTGAGGCATTATTTAGATTTTATGAAGACAAAGGAAGCCATAGAAAATGATAGCTTACAAAGCTGTAAAGCAATGAGAGAAGTTTTAGATAAGATACCAAAAGATACAGCCCAGGGTACCATAAGTTTCTTAAATACTCTGACAGAAGGTGATCTGAAATCAATGGCTATCGAAAACAGGGTAACAGTCATAACTTGGGCTAGGAGAGTCCTTGGCAAACATTCTCATATTGAGAATGTTCAGGCTAGTGCAGAACAGATGAAAGAACAGGTTGAAGTGCTCAAAAAGGGATTTGAAAAGGTAATACAAAAGGGACTGCCTTCTTTTTGGGATGAAAATAATCAATTAATTTTTCAGGGCAATTATAAGGATTTACTATATAACATTGGGAGGAACCATGAGCAATTTCAAGGTTTGACTCATGTTCTAACAGGGAAAATTCTACTAAAGAAACTCTCCCTTGACTTTGAAATTCTAAACCAACTAGCCATGATAGCCGAAAAGATTCCTGCAACTTCCACTACAGAGCACATAGAGATGAAAGCTTTGGTCGAGGAGATGACTAGTTATGAGGTACCTTCTACAGAGCAATGGAAGACAGTGGAGAGATATGGTAAAATGAAGTACACTTGCACACTTGAAGACTATTGTTCGAGAAAGAATCCCTTTCAGCAACTACAACCAATAGAAAGACATCAAATGTTATATTCTGAGAAATTTTGGAAATTGTATAAATTTTGACCAAAATGGAATGTAATAGTTAGTTGATAATTTTCTATTTTTAGTTATGAATCAGATAGGGGTTTACCTCGAGAGGTTTTACAATGTATAAAAGATAATTTTTGGCAATGTAGTAAGTGTTGGAACCCATGAAGAGATATTCGTTTTGTATTGAGCCCTTCAATTTTGAAAAAAGATGGCCAAGCAAAGTTGGTGCATATTTTCAAGAGTAAAGATTCCAGTGTTATTTTATTCAAAGGATTAGATTTTTTTTGGCAATGTAGTAAGGGTTGGAAATAGTGAAGATATACTCGTTTTGTATTGAGCTCTTCAATTCTGAAATAATATTCCTGAACAGATTTGATGCATCAACAGTAAAGATTCATGTGTTATTTTATTCAAAGGATTAAAAAGAATGTAATTGTCCTGTCAATGATGACCTAATTAACAAATTAAATTATGACGATAATGACTACGCTATGATTGCAGAATGTGAAACAATATGAATCAATGAAAGAACTAGACTGGTGCATAACCTACATATAAATCATATGAATGATAAATCAAACACACAGATTTATATGTTTTATGATTTAACAATACAAAACAGAGTTATTAGATGTATGTATGAAAAAACAAAATAAATCAAGGAAATTTGATTCATATATCAAAAGAAAGTAAAATAGAAACTAACTGAAATTCTTTAAAGATTGTAAAACATTACAAGTATCCAAGTACAGAGTCTCTCTAGTTCTCTCCTTCGATGGTCCCCCCCATTCATGCGATTTTCCTAGTATTATTTCCATACTAGTTCTATACTGCAGGAAGGGTCATCTGATCCTTCTTGTGATCACCATTCTGGATATAGGTGAATTGTTGGATATCGGTGTTCTCAATTATCTAGTAAAGGAAGGGTCGACCGACCCTTCTTGTGCTTAGGATTTTTCCATTATTGACCATTATGGTTAGACATGAAATGACGGCCTAGCCTTAGTATTTTTCCATGATTGACCGTTCTGGTTTTCGGTTGTAAATGTTTTCCAATAATTGGGGATTTGATGCCCGCAACCCGAAACCTGCAATTGCGGATTGTGGGAAGAGTATTGTAAATGTTTGCGTTCTTTGTTTCTGCAACCTGCAATGCGGATTGCGGGAACTATTTGAATAATGGATTTGCGACATGCGTTTTCGTAACTCGCAACCCACAATGCGGATTGCGGAAAATTTGGTTTGTTTTCATTTGAAGTTGAATGTCATTAGCCAACACCCCATTTTTGAATGAGGCTCAATATAAATGAATGAAGGGGCGGCCGACCCTTCTTATGCCCAATATTATTTTCATAATATTTCTAGACTATAGGAAGGGTGGTTCGATCCTTCTTGTGTTCACCATTGTGGATACAGGTGAATTGTCGTTTATTGGTGTTCACAATTATCTATTCAGAGAAGGGGCGGCCGATCCATCCTGTCGGAAGTTAGGATAAATATTGTTTACATGTTAAAACATAGGCAATGTCCCGATCCCTACCATATTCTGCAGAGGTTAGCGGTGGGGAATTGTTGTCCCAACCTTCATAGATTAAAAAACTTTCATTTCTCTTTTAAATGAAGGGTCGACTGACCCTTATTGTGCTTAGTAGTTTTGCAGTCTTCACCATTCATTATATACATGAATTGACATCCTATACTTCGTAGGTTGAATATTTGCACAATTCCCTCATAAATGAAGGGGCGTCTCACCCTTCTTCTGTCCAATATTATTTTCATACTAGTTCTAGACTGCTAGAAGGGTCATCCAATCCTTCTTGTGTTCACCAGTTTGGATACAAGTAAATTGTTGGATATTGGTGTTCACAATTATCTACTAAACGAAGGGTCGGTCGACCTGTCTTATGATTTATATATTTTCACTCTTGACCATTCTAGTTATACATGAATTGATCTCTATTTTGGCAGGCCAAAATCTCACACGTGTGAGCCTCAAAGAGAGAACTAAAACCATAGGAGGTGATGACATGGAATGTGTGAGTTTTGCAATCTGACATCATTCTGGAAAAGTATGACAAGTTTGTGAAACTTTGGAAATTGAGAAAAAAATGCCATGAATTCATGGTTTGAGTATGGAAAAAGTAGTCAAAACGGCTCTGAGACAATGCCTGCCATAATTCATGGTTTGAGAAAAATGCACGCACCATCATATCATGCTATAGCTTGTTGAAGTGGCTATCTAGTTATAAAATATTGTGGATGCGAGAACTGTTTGAATAATGGATTTGCGACATGTGTTTCCGCAACCTGCAATGCAGATTGCAAAAACTTCGGTTTCTTTTTATTTCGAGTTGTAGTCCTGCAACCTGCAATTGCGGATTGTAGGAACATTGTATATATTTCCAAAAAATTAAACCCCCACAACTCGTCTTCTGCATTCCACATATTAGATCTCAGTCATCAATTTGTCTTTATCTTACGGCCCAAATTTTACCCAACAGAATTAATAAATATGTTGATTTTTTCTGTTTCCTTTTATTATTTCTCATCTTTGAAAATTACCTATTGTGTGGATTTTACTACAAGTTTTTACCAGGGGAAGTTGTCACCATTTTTTCCAGCTTAAATGAAGGGTCGACCAACCCTTCTTGTGCTTAGTATTTTTGCAGTCTTATCCATTCAAGATATACATGAATTGACAGCCTATACTTCATAGGTTGAATATTTGCACAATTCCCTCATAAATGAAGGGGCGACCGACCCTTATTCTTCCCACTATTATTTTCATACTAGTTCTAGACTGCCAGAAGCTTGATGAAGATCAACAGTTACAGAAGATTGATGAAGATTGAAGGCCACAAGCATTGTTCACAAAAGTAAGATAGGATGGTTTAAGCGTGGGTGGAGTGTTGCTAGCCCACAAGCAAGTTGGAAATTAGATCAACAGGCGGAAGGATAGATCTACAGATGACAGGTTCTTCAGTGATTTGATATGCGTGAGGAAATGGAATTTTCAAATTTGTGAAGTTTTGGTAGGGAACGCATGTTTTGACGGTACAGATCTGGTGGGGAAAGGCATCAGTGGTGGGGGTTTAGTTCGCAGATTGAACATGCACGGAGTATCGACACGTTCCAAATTCATGAACCTTGGTAAGGGCCGCACCTTTGGACGGTATGGATGCGGACATGGGCTAGATCGACAGTTGATAATAAATACGCATATCTAAGGTGCAAGGAGGGTGGAATTTGAGAGATTGAAGACTATGGAAGGTCGTGGGGCTAAGCATGGAAGAATATCAATGGTACCAGATATATCATGCAAGATGGACGGCTCAAAGAAATTCCTTTATCACTAGAGGTGCAAGAATGATAGGAAAGGATAGATAATATTAAAAATGGAATGCACGGGGATCTGAGTATTGTATGATTCAGTTTCCCCCTTGCCCCCTTGGTTGAGTTCAAGGGGGGAAAGTTAATTTTTATAGACTCAAATAGACTGTAGCACCTTGATCACTGCACATTCTATCTGGGACCAAGTCCAACAAAACTAATGCAATAACTTAACAACTAGCTCAAAGAAAACTTCAAAGAATTAGGTAAGAGATCTACAATGGAAATTCACATGACACATATGGAACAAAGTTATAATCATTTTGAATCTTTGATATATAAGCAAATATAGGGTTTTAATCTTGCTCCAATGCATGCAAGAAAAATTCTCACTTCCAAAGGTATATTCTTCCTCCATGAGATCAAATGAGCTAAGACTTAAAATTGGATGAAAGAATATGCAGGCCACCCGATAATTTGAAAATATTTCTGGTATTAAAAATGGAATTTACATGCATTGAATATATGACAACCTTAATTTACCTGTTGTGTGGATTTTACTGCGAGTTTTTACGACGGGTCATTTTTTCCATTTTTTCCATCTTAAATGAAGGGTCGGTCGACCCTTCTTGTGATTAGTATTTTTGCAGTCTTCAACATTCAAGTTATACATGAATTGGAAACCTATACTTCGTAGGTTGAATATTTGCACAATTCCATCATGAATGAATGGGCAGCTGACCCTTCTTCTACCCATTATTATTTTCATACTAGTTCTAGACTTCCATAAGGGTCGTCCGATCCTTCTTATATTCACCAGTCTAGATACTAGTGAATTGTTGGATATTGTTGTTCACAATTATCTACTGAACGAAGGTTCGACCGACCCTTCTTGTGATTTATATTTTTCCAATCTTGACCATCCTGGTTATACACGAATTGATCTCTATTTTTTAAGGCCAAAATCTCACACATGTGAGCCTCAAAGAGAGAACTGACATCATAGGAAGTGATGACACTTTGTTTTGTTTTTATTTGGAGTTGTGGTCCCAAAACTCGCTATTGTGGATTGCAGGAACGTTGTGTATATTTCCAAAAAATTAAACCCCCGCAACTTGTATTCCGCATTCCCTAGATTAGATCTCAGTCGTCGATTTGTCTTAATCTTACGGCCCAAATGTAACCTGACGAAATTAATAAATATGTTGATTTTGTTTCTGTTTTCTTTTATCATTTTTCATTTTCGAAAATTGCATGATGTGTGGATTTTGTTGTGTGGATTTTACTGCCAGTTTTTACCAGGGGTCGTTTTCGCCATTTGTGCGGATTTTACTACGAGTTTTTACCAGGGGTTGTTTTTGCGAGTTTTTACTAGGGGTCATTTTTCGCAACTTTTTACCAGGGGTTGTTTTCGCGACTTCTTACCAGGGGCCATTTTTGCCATTTTTTCCAGCTTGCACAGGTTGGCTTCGTGTCACTTTCTTATTCAATTGTTCAAGGTTTTTTGCTATTTTGAGTTTTTTTTCTTATTGGTGTTTATTTATTCATCATATTTCTCCAGTTTTTCAAACATGTCTCACAACATTCACTGCAAAACTCCTCAAAAAGATATTTTGAATAAAGACCCAAACTTCAGCATCCTTGCCGACACCAATGATAATGTTTCTGAGACATACCAAATGGATTGGTCTAAAATTTACTCCATCTTTGACAATGACAACCTAACTGATATTCAGAGTGACCGCCCCGCTTATGAAAATATTAGGGATTCACAACTCCATGCTATAGCTTCCAGAACTGCTATCCTTCCCTACATTGATGCAGTTAAGTGGATTATAGACCATGCTAACCCTAAAGACCGCTCTTTCAATGATAGCGCAGGGTCTCAATTGGCTAATTTTTTCCCTGAGGTTTTTACCAGAGCTTACTCCCTAAAACTAGTTGTTCAACCCCTCAATTTGGCATTCCTTGATTCATCAAAGACTAGGTACAATTTCAATGAAATGCTGAAGTCTTGGATGCACAGACCAGAAAATTTCATGCCCAGGGATGATAATTTATACCCAATTTCTTGGTTCAAAGAGCCTTATTCTCTTCTAGAAGCCATGCTTTACAGACTTTATGGTCTCCCTAATTGTTCAATATTCAAAGTTGAATGGGCTCCTATCGCCCATCATGTCCTAACAACGGGGTATTCATTCCCTTGGGCTTCAATTTTATTAGCAGAGATAAAGACAGCCATAGAGAAATATCAGAAAACAACAGCTACAAGGAAGCCATACTTATTTTTATATGCATTTGTAATTGTTGTTTTCTGTACAGAGTTTCAGTATCCCACCATGGGGTGTATTTGGACTAATTACTCACCCCCTGTTCATATTTATTGTTCTTCCTTATGGGAAAGCAATTTTGTTCCCTTGCTCTATGACATCTACGGCCATTTCTTTGGTGCAATTTACCAGCTAATTTTCAGGGAAGATGCCCCTGCCTTTTCTCCTGGTTCCAGAACTCTCATCCCTACATTGGGTGACTGGTATGTGGGAGAAGCCTTTGCTTACATTAGAGTCTGGGGAAGAAGTACTGTACATTTGCTACCAATAGTTTTCCTTGACAGACTGTTACTTGAGGAGATATCTTATCAGACTATTACAGATGGTGTCTACCTTAAGATCACTGGTCCCAAAAGGAAGGGATGGCCTAAGTTCCCTTTAAAACTCAGGCCTTTGTTTATCCCAACTTCAACTTGAGTTGCAACACTGGGAGACAGGATTGTTTCTTTGAAATTGGGATTTTCTCCCAAAAGAACTCATGACCCCAAAGGATTTCTGGAGGCTCATTTCAAATAGGCGCATATGAGGATTGGTTATACACATCAACACATCCCTGATGACTCTATTTATCAGGGAGTTAATATTTTCTCTGTAGTCCTACTGAGGGAAAAGAGAAAAGAAGAACAGAGCCAAATCTTTCAGTATCAACGAGAGCTTAAAACCAAGGTTTTGAGCTATAGAAGCATGGAACTCAATCTTGATGAGCAAACAAGAAAAGGTAGGGAAGAAAATGAAACTCACAAAGCTAGTGCTCCATTGATGTTGACATACCCATATGGAGACAAAGGAAAAGGCCTTATGGAGGATACTCCGAAGTTGAAAACTGCTACAGAATTAAAGATCTTAATGAATACATCTCATCAATTCGAGAAGAAATTAGCATAGATGAAGTCTCTGGTGTTGGATACCTAAGTGGTTGCAATACCCAAACCCACTATTGATATTCAAGTGGCTGCTATATCCAACCTGATTAGTGATGTTCAAGTGATTGCTGTGAGTAAACCAGCTAAAAGACAAAAAATTCAAACTTCTGCCTCTAAATTTACTACTCTTACTATTGAAGATAGTGACATGGAAGATGAAACACTTCCTGATGTGACTGTGGTGTAGGAAGAAACTGAAATTTCTGAGGAAATCGCAGATTTGTTGGATGGCATAGTCATGGATGATCTTGTCCAAGATCAACAATCTCTTGAAACCACTACTGCTATTGATACCACAACTTCAGCACTCTTACTTTCATCCATTCAAGCTCTTTCCACTTTATATTCTGGGTAACACCATCATCCACCATATTCCAGTTATTTGATGCAATAACTTCTATTACTGTTCCATCTCCAACCCTATCAGTTCTACTTTCCATTCCACCATCAATTGTTGCAGAGATCTAGTCTTCAACTGTCTCTCTGCAACCACCATTATCTATTTCATCACCACCATCCAATAATGTCCAAATCCCGATTGTTCTGTCTTCACCATTAGTTTCTGGTGCATCTTTTTCACTTCCTGAAGTTTTTACTTCAATCCCTACTCCAACATCTTTACCCTCAGTCCCTAAAGTTATCCCTTCTCCAGTAACCACCTTTTAGATTACTATGACAATACCTAATACCACTATTACTAAGAAACCCCCAATAATTGAAACAGGAGATGTGGCTACATCTTCCACTGAATTCATATCTACTTATGAGGAAGATATTTTAATCTCCCTTAGAGATTATTTCTATAGAAAAAATGCTAAGGCAGTGGTGAAGAAGGGTAACAAAAAAGGTAGATATCAAGATGTATTGTAGGGCCCCTTTCCTAATCAAATCATTTGGGCCAAGCAATCAGATGACATACAACAAGAAGCACTAGATACTGTTGCTTCCATGGGTGATTTTGCAGGTGCCAACTTTGATTCAATAATCACACTGGATAAAGAAATTGATGTCAAGAAGTATGAGCTCAAGAAACTTGAAGAGAAGCTGGTTAAGGCCAATGAAGAACATGAAGTTGACATTCATGAACAGAGAAAAGAATTTGAAAATAAGATTGAAGACCTTCAAGAACAGAATGCTTCTCTTCAAGTCCAATTGCAAGATGTTGAAGCTTTGGACACTGCCAATGCTGAAAAGATAGATGTGCTTGAACAACAGCTAAGGATGCAACTGCAAGTGTAGCCTCCTCTGCGTTTTCTAGGTTTTCATAGAAAGACTTCAAGGACCTAGCCAATCAAGTCAACGTGGAGCATCATCAGCTTCTAGCTAAGCTATTTACTACCTTGGGTGAAATCCATGAGACTTACATTGTCTTTGACAAAATGGCTGGCACCTTGGGCAAGCAAGTAGAGAAAACAAAATAGGCTTCTAAAGCTGTAGAAGACATCATGGAGTTGCAGAAGTATATTGAAGATAAGCTAGCTGATATCCCTGAGTTGGCCATCCTCAAATTCAGAAGGAACGAACTGTTGTGCGAGCTTGGGAGAATGTTATTGACATGGTACAAGATACTATCAACCAGGCTCAAGCCCTTTGTAGAAGAAGATGGTATGCCTCAAAAAATCTCATGGAGATACTGGCATTCCTTGCAATGGGGCTCATCGAGGGGGCAGATCAGCCAAAATTGATGATAGAAAAGGTCAAAGCCCGTTGTGATCAAGTCAAGGAGAAAATCCTGTCAATTGAGCATGTCCAAATTGAAGGCGTGGATTGGTTGATTAACCAACCTGTTTCCTTGGAGGCCAACTTCTATATGTTTATCCGCACGTGGAATAAAATAGCCAAAATTGAGATTGAATGATTCATGTGTGATGCCTAGCTAGGGATCGATTCTCCTCATTATCTAGATATAGATGAATTGATAGAATTTTGGGACAAGTGGGAAGATTTCCTCACTACATAGAATATTCTGATTTTGTAATCCCTGTTTAAGGGGAATTTATCCTTTGTATTATTTTTGTAATTTATTATTTAAGGGGTAGATCTCTCTTAGGCAAGGGATGATCATTTTTGGGGTAAAAATTGACAGAAGAAGACTGGAGATGCTTTGTTTTATGTTGAGATTGTAATTTCTTACAGACTTTCATTAATATAGTAAAGTTATTCTCTTGCATCATCTTTTGTTCATTGATCAAATTTCTTTGGTAAATATTGATTTCTACGTCAGGTAATTATCTATGTTGTTTAATCCTTTGCAAATATTATTTCATGCAAAGATTGTTAATCTATATTTTTCCTTATGTTAGATCTGTGTATTTATTTATTTTTACATCAAGTTAATCTGCATTTAAACAAGACACCTTTTAGAGTAGGTCTAACTTAGCGTAGATTTTCCTTCCTAGGTAGATTTGTTTCAGACTAAACACACTTTGTTTTCCTTCATTGGAAGACAGATCTTTTTGGGATCAAAACCACAAGTGCCAGTAGAGGCCTTTGTATCTATGGGAGATCACCATCCCAAATAGCTCGAGATAGGGTAATACTTGCGCGGGATTATCTGAAGCCTCTGGCTGGGTTTTCTCCCTATGTTGAGAGCTTTGGAACCGATTCCAACACATACACACTTGAGGCCTCAACAAATGGTGCTAGAAGGAGGGCCTGAAGTAAAATATACCTAAACAGAATACTCATAAACCTCCTCCAGTAAGAACATCATCAGTTGTCACTCATAGCCAATCATAGGCATCTACCTCTAAACAAAAAATAGTCCCACAACCGACTATAATTCTTGGTACACCTGCACCTCAACAGGATAATAGAAGGGATATCTTTATCATATCACCTACTAGAGGACCCCTTTCACTTGAACAAATACTGAAAAGTTCTAATGATAGTGTTGCTAGAGTACAACAAAGAATTATTAACGTACAAAGTATAGGACTAGCATCAATTCAACAGAACACCATTGCATAGACTGATAACCAAGAACACCATGTCACAACCTCATTGATGGATGGATGCCTCCTGCATGTTCTTATAATGATAGGAATAAGCCTAGTTAAGGAGCTATTAATTAGATGCGTAATAACTGAACTTAACAAATTAACTTAATATGATGATAATGACTATTATGTAATTGCAGAATGTGAAACAATATGAATCAAGTAAAGAAATTTACTAATGCATAACCTGCATATAAATCATATGAATGATAAATCAAGCACACAGATTTATATGTTCTATGATTTAACATTACAATTTAAACAAAGGTACTAGATGTATGTATGAAAAACCAAAATGAATCAAGGAAACTTTATACACAACAAAAGAAAGGAAAAAAGAAACTAACTGAAATTCTTTTAAGATTGTAAAACAATACAATTCTCCAAGTACAGAGTTTCTCCCGTTCTCTCCTTCGATGGTTCCCCTATTCATCTGATTTTCCAAGGGAAGATTGCCACTTGCCCTTTTGGAAGGCTACTTCTTACACATCCAATACTTAATCTTCAAATTTTAAAACATATTTTAGCAATTTCAAACTCTGATTTTGCATTTTCGGAAACCAAACTCGACACTTTACAAGAATTATAATCACAGTGAAATTGAACATACTAGTACAAAAAAACATTCAAGTATATTATTTAACAAAATACTTTTATTTTCATTTTATTCACAATTGGCCTCACATCGCTCATGCCATTCAGCTGCAGTAAGCAATGCCATAATCGATCTAACAAAAATGTGTCATTGACATCGTCGCAAGCATAAGTTTCTGTTATAATATAGTTTCCTTCCTCGTTAGAAACATGTTTTTCTTCGGAGTCATCGACAATCACAGTGTTTGTCTGATCCCAACCATGGATCAAAGTGTCCCAAACTATACTCAAAGGCTTAAAAAATACATAAGCATTTCCATCACCCTGAAAACCCTTTCTGGCTATGGAAGAACAATCTTCCTATGTTAAAATCAATCTAAATAGTTTCATTTTCAATCATGTTCTTTCTAATAATCTAGGGAAAAAAATCGTCAACGTTTTTTCGTTGAGCAGATGTCCATACACCAACCTCAAAAATAGTAAAGCATTTTTTTAAAAATCCCCTTAAGCCTGGCCATATAAAATAATACTTTGTTGATGTTTCAATGTCCGGTGGTCATTGCAATCCGGGTTTCTGTTTTTCTATGTAATGCATGTAACAAAACGCCATTGAAATAAAATATTATCAATGGTTTACTATAAACAAATCTGCTAGTACTATCTGCAAACAAAACACACACACACACAACCCAGTCAAAAAACTATTATGGTTCAATGTTTCTAAGTGTATTGATTTCATGTTCAACAATTTTTTAAAGACATTACCAGATACATGGTACGATGTCCATAAATAATATGAGAAATGTGCAATAAAACTTACATCAATTAAATGCAGGAGTTGTAAAAAAAATACAAATCACTAAATGAATTTTTTTTGTATAATATGATGGTCATTTCAAATTCAATGTGTTTAACCAACACCCCATTTTTTAACAAGGCCCGAGATAATTCAACATAAAACACAACATTGTTTTTATAGTTATATCTCTCCCTTGTGAACCATCAAATTTCCAACTAGTTGGCATTTTCAAGCAGTTTTCCTTGCAATTGTCTGTTGATTGATATTGCCCTTCATCTATAAACAACATGTTTGTTTGTTTATATATATCTCCATATTGGATAAGTACATCCTTGAACGACTTTTTGTATATGTTATGTACTCTACCAACATTATAGTATGCAGACATTGAGTGATTATAAATAGTACTAAGTTTACATTGCTCTCGGCCCCCAAATAAATACAAAATATTCATTTTTCAACCATTCAAATATTGCAAGGAAATTTTTAATTTCCATGTTGTCGAGCGAGGAAAACCACAGAGCAACATCGAAATGCTCTCTGGAAACACTGATAATTTTGGGGCTGAACATGCATGTATAATAACGATAGCAATTATGGACAAAATGAGGTTGTGTGGAAGAATCTCCGATGTTGGATAACATCTGAACTCCAAAGAGAAATCCTTCTACTCCCAGGACCAATAGTTTCTTTTGCGGTGATATCCTGACTGCATACAAGAACAGTGACTATATATATAACAACAACAACAACACTTTGTTCATGAAGTTAATGATCACAACCATGCAACTACACATGAAGATGTTGATTTCCAAAGATTAATACAAAAATCACCCAAAATTTCACAGATTCAATTGATTTAATAAAAGCATCACACTAAACTAATAATATGTTACATTCAGATGAAAATAGCAACGTCTCCAAAAAAAACAAAAAAACACATTGAATGATTTAAAACAGACAATGATAAATTACATCTAGAAATAGGCAATGATAGGTTACAGTTGATGGTTGTCACTCAACCAGGATTCAACTCGGATAAGGCATTAAACATCCTGATATCAGCTGATTCATGCATTTTACTAAAACGCTACCAAAGTCCATGTACCAATTCACTATCTGTCCTAAGGGACGATTCAATAAAGAGCTTACTCTAAATACAATTTTGAAATGGAAGTGCTTTCTCACCATCACCCTCCAAAACAATCATTGATGTATTAATTTCTGAAGTTTTCATTGGGAACTCCGTCCACACACTCTCCATATTTTTTTTTGTGTATTTACTTCTTGATCGCAGGTACATCTCTCTCGAAACCAAATAAATAAATAAAATTTCTCATATTTTTATCTTTACCACATGCCATCAAAACTTTTGTAAGCAATAGATTCCCCTCATTGACACTACATTTAGATGACCAAATCCCAACATTGAATTTGGAAAGAATTAAATCCAAAAATGCAATGGAATTTGATCATGACTCATATGAAGTTCTTCTATGTTTAAAATCAAATTCACCACCATTAGTAATCTCTTCCCCCTTTTTTACTCTTTCCCCTCAAACAGTATTTTTTTTATTTCCTTTTTTTCCTCTTTTGGAGTCATTTTCTGTGGTTTTCTTTTGAAATAGAAAACCTTCCATTTCTAATACCAATAACATTTTTGTATGGGGAGCTGCACAGAAATATTGCTTGTCATTATATACTTTGGAATAAATTTGTTTTATCAAATTAAGTAGAAAATATTATTTGTCTTTTACCTGTCAATGGTAGGCCAACATTTGACTGGTGAGTAACATCGCTGGAGACACCGCATTTTGACACCAAGTGTTATGTGGAATTCTGCCCTACGGATAAGTCAAAATTCCCTTAGACTAAAGCAGACTTTAACTAACTCTAGGCTAAGAACAAAACAAAACAAATGCTACCTTGAATCCCTAGATCTAACAAACATCTCAGGATTAAAATGTTGAAGAGAATAGGAGGAGTTTAACTGACCTTCTATCCAAACGCTTGTTCTTTGGTATTTGCTCCAAACTCCAAGCCCTCACAAGTGAACCTGTCAAAATGGAACCAAGACACAAGAATGCACTATTCTCTAGCAACCTGAAACATGAGTTAGGATCTAAATCTAGGAAAGATACAAATCATATCATTAAAACAAAATTAATACACATGATTTGGGAAAACAAGACAAGTTATTCCATTACAACTTGAAGAATACTTACAACAGGTGCTTGATGCCCAAGCCAATCCTTCAGCTCCAAGTGTCTTCTCCTCTAGCTATCTCCACAATGCTGCAAGACCATAAGTTTGGTGCTCTCAAGAGTCCTCCCCTTTTCCAATGGCATGCCCCTCTTTTATAGTGAATGGTGAGGTTAATCAACAAGAGAGATGGGTGGATCTAAGGAGAGATAAGTGGATCAGGGTTTCTAATCGAAGGAGATAAGTTGAGATCGAATCAAGGAACCCAATCTTCCATTATCTTCGAAAATCCAAAATCCCACGAGCCAAGGGAAAAAAGCTATTAAAAGAGTACCGCGTTTTGCAAAGACTGCAGAACGCGGCACTGCCGCGCTTTGGGGAAAAAACAGAACGCGGTAGTGTCTAGTACCGCGTTTTGGGAAATTAGCAAGGCGCGGTAGTGTATGAAAATAAAGTCCAAGGTGGGTCAAGACTTGGCAGGGTGGATTCACCTTCAAGGTTGACTCATCATCTGTCTCTTCTGGATGGTTTAAAACAGTAGGGAAAGTGTCGTCAACTTGTTTTGTAATGGGGATGCGACACTGTGAAATATAGAGATATAACAGATGCCCCCTAAAGTGTGAGGTCAGAAGGGACTGATGGCCGAAAGACTTTACGAATAGAATGTGCAGAGATAGCATCGAGGAGAGCGACACGGAGCTGAAACAGAAACAAAGTGTTAGATATACCACCGAGGCGGGCATTCCCATGCTCGGAAACAGATGACTCAAGGCATGGCTGCCGACCAATACATTGCAGATCCATGAGTACTGAGATAATGTAAACTGTGGATAGATCATGGCTACTATGAACAATCGTAGATCCATGAGACAATAATGACACAGCCACGACCAATACAATAAGTGGATCTGTGTGACAATACAAGAGACATCTCCATCGCAGTCTGGACGCAGTCGAGATACAGTGATGCGCCCAGTGTCTTCTACCCGATCGCATAAAGATACGAATCTAACCATGTGATTACAAGGTGTTGAAGTCGAACATGGAAGAAACCATTTGATTACCGGTCAATGACGTAGACCGTTAACAAATGCGAGGGAGATCACCGATAATGACAATGATTCCCAAGGTATCAGTAGTACATCTCAACGAAATGCGAATGAATGAGTTGATGTCGAGCATCCGAGAGATCGCTTGATCACAGGTCAATGATGTGAACCTACTGTCAAACGCGAGGAAACCTGCCATTGAGGCATGCAGGTACCAAGGTACTAATGGTTGATCTCTAAGTCTAATTCCTGGATAGTGATTTGGTGTCGACAGGAATAGACTCGTCGAAGGTGGGCCATGATGATTCCCACATCGTCGACGCGAAATCAGCACATATAATAGGATGATGAAGCAATGGAGTATGTACTGACACAGCGGAGACCTGACACAATGAATGACTCGATACAATGCAACCCTTTGAACATATAACGGCATGTAACAAGACTTGGCGAGCAGGGATTATTGATAAATAGAGGATAGACACCGGATGAGCGGACTCGTGGCCAGGGAGACGACCCATGATGATGACTATAACTCAATGAAAGACGGATACCCAAATATAGACAAGAGATGGACACATGCCATGTTCAAAGGTGACGACTGACAAGCTGCCATAGATAAACTTGACTTGTTCCCCCCATATTTCCCCGACATGATGGACGAGTACCTCTTTCTTGTTTTACGAGCTTGAAGAGGATAACAGATGCTCGGTGTAGCTCATCTTGTGGATGAGTCCAATCTCACATGTTTTATGAACCTGAGAAAGGAGGGGTTCGTCCCAAAGTGGGTCCTTCGATGTTAATATTTTAACGAGCCCAAGGAAGGAAAACTCGGTAGTTTTTCATATTTAGAGAGCCTAAAAAACTTAAAGGAAGCTCCATAATGTACTTTTTCGTAAAATTTAGTCCCTCGATCCCGAAAAAGTGTAAAACAATTCCCGAGAGAACTCTCCCAGCCAAGATTGACTGAGGTATACCTTTCTCGTAAATAGTCTAGACGGGCCGAAAAAGGGGTAACCTATCACCGAATAGACGACCTTTCAAATACTTTTACAAGTGTGAAAGAGTCAAGATCACTTGGCAATCTTTTCAATTTTAAGGAGTCTGAAAAGAGCTTAACTATGGACTCCTATGGTCTTTTTCGTAAATTTTAAATTATTCTGGCCCGAAAAAAGAATAAAATACAACCAGGATAATACTTTCCTCATCGTTTAACGAGCATGAGTAAAGCTGACCGTACTCGACACCGTTTACTTGCGTTTGACAAGCACGACACAGGTGTGAAAGCGCTTGGAATCTTTTTCAAGTTTTAAATCCAGAGCACGAAAAAGATAAAGTGGGCTCAATATGAAGGTCAAATTACGAATAAACACCGGTATGAATGCATCCCATTTCTACCGCAGATCCTGTCAATAAATGCTCAACAACGGGGCATTAGCAATGTGAACAAGGGTTTATTTATTTGAAATAGTAATTAATTAATTAATTAAAAAAAAATATGAAAAAATGCTATATAAGGCATGGTAAAAATAGAAATTACTATTCATTTGTGTTTTTACCCAAAGGAGACATTTTTACCCATTTTGGAGCAAAATTTCAAGGATCGATACCGAGAGTTCTGGGACACCATTTCGACCGCCGTCTGTGCCAGGTAAGAGTGCTTGAGCCCCTCTTTCATTTCATGTAAGAAATTTTTGTTTTCACCAGGAAAAAATTAATTTTTTGGCAAGCCCTTTTGGGCAAGAATCGCTCACCGTACTACCGCGCGGGGGGCCCTATCGAAAGGCGCGGTACTGTTGAACAGTGCCGCGCTGTAACCCCAAAATGAGGCGCGGCACTGTGGACTGCCGCACGGTAGGGTGTCCTCCAGGCGCGGCACGAGCGAAATTTAAGTTCAAAAAATCACATTTTCTCCAAATTTTTGCTGGAAGTAAGTTGTTAAATAGTTACTGATTGCTTTGTTTGCCTTTTTGCAGGGATTTGCAACTTATTTGGAGCAAAATGGTGAGTTGGAAAGAGAGAGAGCACGAAGCGGATGATTTTTCAGCCGAAAATGACTTACCAACCGTGACCGCATTGCGAGAATGTGGTTTGCTAAAGTTTTTCAAGACCAAAGGGATCCGCCAGCAGCCTAAACTCCTTACTCACCTTATCCAATTGTGGGAGCCTGACACTCAAGCTTTCCGAGTGGGAGAGCATGTGCTTGAAATCCAACTTGAGGATATTTACTTCCTCACGGGCCTCTCAAAGAGAGGGGCCCGGCCGAGCTTTACCGGGTACACTGCTTCAGAAACAAGCACAGATGATTTAATTGCTCGATATTGCCAGGCAGGTTCGAGTAAGAAGAGTGGGAAAGTGGCCATAAAAGAGGTCACAAATCTTCCTTTAAAAACCTTGTTATTCACTATCACGCGTGCAGCGGGAAGCGTGAGTCCACATCAGGCATCCCGCACGCAGGTGAATCTCGCAGCAGAGTGCATGGGAGGAACAGTTTTCAACTGGTGTGATGCAGTGTTGTCCAATCTGAAGGAACAGGTGCACAAGTGTAGGACTGGGAAAAATACCCAGTTTGGCTATGGGAGCATCCTGGTCACTTTCTTCTTGGCTAGGGTGCCATTACTGCGTCCACAGATATCTATGCATCCTCGTCCACCTACTGAGCCATGGATGGCTCGATGGAGTGACTACGCTGGACGCCTTGGGGGACCTCAGTGGCTAGCCTTTGGAGAGGACTTCTTCTCTTGGCTAGAGGAGCAGATAGTCATGATTGACGATTATCCCTATTCAGGGGTAGATTTTCGTGAGGATATCGACTTGGCTTTGCCGGAAGATGATGACTGGGACAACTCTGGTATGACCTTCATGGATATGTATTTTTTCTTTTTGAATATTTAATTTTTATTGCTTTTTTAGAATGTGTAAAAGACGCCTAATGTATATTCGCATGCATGTTGCAGACCGTGGACCACAGAGGCCAGCTAGATACTCTCCACTACGTCGTGGTGGTGTCGATCGTCCAGCTGATCCTGTCGAAGAAGAAGATGAAGACGAGGCAGGAGGTGTCCGGGACATTGAGAGGAACCTGCAGGGATTGACTCATGGTATCCCTGCTATGCGGATGGATGACGTCCCTTACCACCTCCAGCGTTATACTGTAGGTGTACCTGGTCGTATCAGTCGACTTCTTCGCAAGGTGGTTCGAGCTGTGATGTGTTACCACCAGCAGCGGGAGGAGTCCGATGAGGGACATGATAGGTCTCCTAGATCTCCATAGATGGTCTTTCGATCTTTTTGCGGCATGTACACGATATGTAGGCTTTGAGGGCCAATTTTTTGTATATGGGATTTGATCCCCAATTTTGTCTTTTGACACAAACTTTATGTATTTTGGAAAAAACACTTTTATATACAGTGATATGGACCTATTTATGATCTAAATATTTACAATGACTTGTGCATTTTATTTTTTATGATGTGTTTATATATGGGCAAGATGCCAATCCAAAATGTAATTAGCCAATGAATCGGCAATACAGTTGAATTCTCTCGGTATGTGTTGATATGTGATAAAATCAAATGACTGTTCCAAGAGGCGTACTCTTCGAAATAAACGAAGTAATGTAGGATCGCGAACTGTGTAAACACGGTTTAGATGAGAAACCACGAGCTGGGAGTCTAAAAAGACCGATAAGGAGTCAATCCTGAGTGAAGCAACCTCTGTCAAGAGACCAATGACTGCATGGTACTCTGCGATATTGTTGGTTGCAGGACCTAAACAATTGGCTCCTGAAGAAATCAACTCGCCAGTGGGGGAATAGATCACCCATGCTGCGGAAGCAAGATTCCGGGTATGTCGGCTTGCACCGTCGGCGAATCCAAAGTAGGCAGACATCTGCGCATAAAGGCACGAGTCAAAGTAAGAGTAGATACATGAGGTTCACGCGCATACTAAAAAGAAAGCAAAAAAACAAACTAAGTACAGTATGTACAAGAAGTAACCCGCGTAGGGTAATCTCACGCGTAGAAACGCTTGAGGTATAGCCCGTTGTGGGGCCGTGCCAATGGCGTACCATCACAATCGATTAGTTCATAGGCTCCTTTTTCTAGGACACGTTTTACAATGAAGGGGCCGTACCACATAGATTCAAGTTTACCTTTTCCAAGCTTATCATGCATCTGATCATATGTAAGTACGAGGTCACCCTCATTGAAGATCCGAGGTTGAACGGATTTGTCGTATTGAGCTTTGACGCGTTTTTTGTGGGCTTCATTAGCCAAAGCGGCGTCGCGGCGGGTTTCATCTAGCTTGGCTAGGTATAGAAACCGTTCCTCTTCGGAAGTAGTGTGTGGAAGTAGCTCTATGGCTATCTTGAGTGACGGAATTTCACATTCAATCGGGAGAATGGCTTCTAGGCCGTACACCAGTTGAAATGGTGTAAACCCAGTGGCACTTTTTACTGAGGTTCGGTATGCCCACAGTGCTGAGAACAGAGCTGAGTGCCAATTTGATTTTTGGGTACCCACAATGCGCTGAATCATTCGTTTTAGGACTTTATTAATGGCTTCAACTTGGCCATTGGCTTGTGGGTAATACGGGGTTGAGTTTTCGTGGCGAAAACCCAGTTTGGCACTTAGTTCTTCGATCATATGGTTCCTGAAATGGGAACCGTGATCGGTCACAATAGACCGTGGGACACCGAATCTAGCTATGATATGATTGAATATGAACTGCGCTGCTATTTTGCCGTCTTCAGCATATGTAGGCATCGCTTCAGCCCATTTTGTAAAATAGTCGACAGCTACTATGACATAGCTATGCCCCCAGGCTGAAGTGGGTTTACAGTGCATAAAATCGATGCCCCATTTGGAAAAGGGGCCGACGGCAATGACAGGATGGAGTGGAGCAGGATGCGAGCGTGCTTTGCTATGAAAGAATTGACAGGGCGGACACTTCTTGACTGTTTCAATGCAGTCTTTGAAAATTGAGGGCCAGAAGTATCCTGCTCGCAGTATTTTCTGGGCCGTAGCCATCCCAGAGAGATGACCACCACATGCTCCTGCGTGGCAGTCATTGAGAACGCGTTCCGCCTCATCTAAGGTCAAACAGCGTCGAAGGACGGTGTCGACACCACGTCGATACAGAGTATCGTTCACTATAAGGTAGTATTTTACGTGATGTCTGATACGTCGTCGTTCATCGCGGGTGAGGTCGGGATGGAAGCGTTGGGTTTGGAGATATAGGAGAATATCCCCATACCACGGATCAGACGTGCTAATGAGGAACAATGATTCATCGGGGAGAGAATCAATGGGCTCGGATTGCTCAGTAGCACGGGGCAGGTTACAATTTAACTCGGCAAAGACCAGAGATTTCTTAGACTTGGCTTTGACAAATTCCAAGTCAAACTCTTGGAGGATGACAATCCAACGGGAGTACTTGCCCCCAAGCACTTGTCGTGTGAGGATATAGTACATTGGATTGAAATCAGCGATGACGATGGTCCGACGGAGTAAGATGTAGTGACGGAATCTCTGGACAGCAAATACTGTTGCCAGAGCCAGTTTTTCAACATGTGAGTAGCGAGTTTCAGAGTCAAGAAGACTCTTGCTGAGATAGTACACCACATGTTCTATGCCGTTGTGGTCTTCCTAGACTAACACCATACCAATGGTGGAAATCGAGACTGCGAGATAAAGGATATAGTCCTGTGTGTAATTGGGGGGTTGAATCACAGGATCTTTGGTTAAGGCTGCCTTTAAATTGTCAAAGGAGCGTTGGGCTTCGTCATCCCATATGAAGGGAACATTCTTCTTGAGAAGCCGCATGTAGCCTTTTGTTACCTCGGACAGATTGCAGATAAAACGGCGTAGAAAGTTTGCATGCCCTTGCAAACCTTGAAGTTCTGGAATATTGGTAGGTGGAGGCAGGGCTATGATAGCTGCTACCTTTGCGGGATCTAGACGTATCCCGTCTTTGGAGACTATGAAGCCCAACAGTTTTCCAGCTTCTACACAGAAGACGCACTTATGCAGGTTCAAACGTATATTGTAGCGCCTGCACCTTTCGAAAATGGCACTCAAGTGATCTGGATGTTCTTCCCGAGTTCGAGAATGAGCGGGAAGGTCATCAAGATATGGCTCTACGATATGTTTGATGTCATGAAATGCGTAGGACATCGCCCGTTGGAAAGTTTCCCCGGCATTTTTGAGGCCAAAAGGTAACTTTCGATATGCAAAGATCCCCCAAGGGCAGATAAAGGCCGTTTTGTGCTGGTCGGCTGGGAGGATATCGATCTGATTATAGCAAGAAAAGCCATCCATAAATGAAAAGATAACACTTCCGACACAGTTATCGATGATCTGGTCAATAAACGGAGTTGGGTAGTTGTCCTTGGGACAAGCTTTGTTCAAATCACGGTAATCAACACAGACTCTAATCGTTCCCTGTTTTTTGGCTACGGGAACGATGTTGGATACCCATTCTGTCAATGGGACAGGATAGATAAAACCAGCACGCAAAATTTTTTCAACTTCTGCTTTAATGGCGGCTGCCTTACGAGGATGGACGGGTCGAAGCTTTTGCCGAACAGGTCGGGCGCCAGGGAAAGTTGGAATTTCGTGGACCACAATCGACGGGTCAATCCCTGGCATCTCTTCATAACTCCAAGCAAAAACATCGCGGAAAGTTTTAAAATAGGCATTATAGAACTCCGTTTCGAGAGGAGTGCATGTTTTGCCAATGTGTACGTTTTCCACGATACCAGGCTTTACTGAAATATCGATGGGAGTGGTTGCCATAAGGTTGGCCAAGTTGCCTTCGGAAAATACTTCGTCGAGGGAAGTAGGGAACTTGGTTTGAACCATCCCAAGTGAAGCACTGGGTTTGGTATCGGGCTCAAGTGACTGAATGGTGGGGAATGAAGATCGATGATGAAAATCTCGCCATGGTGGCTCATTACCGCACATTACCTCTATGATTGATTCGTCAGTAGGAAAAATCAAGTTGAGAGGATTAAACAATGGTGGGTGTGTATGAGTTTCAGTCGAGAGCTGTGCCACTGTGTGATCAGTAGAACAGTCGACCCAATCTGTGGCTGATTGGATCGCGTCATATGCTGCAAGGTTTCTGTTCAAAGGCGTGAAATTTCCATAACCTTGGATCTGAGTAGGACTCGAAATCACCCATGAATCATCGGAAGGGGTGACATGCGACGAAATCATGTTGACTGGTTGAAGATGGGTTCCCAGCTCTGGAAAAACTCCAATGAGGGATGAATCTTTCATGAGACCAACACCTATGTCTTGGAACCGGTACCGAGGTTGATCCAATAACGAGACGGTATTGGTGGAGTTCAGATGGGAGTCTGGGATACAGTAATCCAGTTGATCAATAGTGACAATTTTCCCTTCATGAGGAAATTGTACAATCCGGAAGACTGTAGATGCTATGGCGGTCATGGCATAGAACCAGTTCCGGCCAAGTAGGAGATTATAATCCAAGGGTGCATCTACGACCTCGATGTGTACGGATACTGTCTTTCCCCCCAGTTCAACACCGATTGAGGGGATGAGTCCATATGGTTGAAAACCATGTCCATCAAACGCTCTAAGAGTAGTGGGAGAAGTTGTGACCTCAGGTGAGCCGAGGGCTCTCCAGCAGTTCAAAGACATAATCGACGTGGAAGCACCCTCATCTAACACAGTGCGGTGGATAACATTTCCACGGATTTTCGTATGCACCTGGAAGGCTAACTGGTGAGAAAGCCTAGGTTTAGAGTGCTCCAAGTTAAACATGATGGAGTTTGAAGTATCTGGGTCCAGTGCCCCCAGTGCTGAAAGTAGGGTTCTACGCTGCGTGGGGCAGTGTTGGAGAACCTCGAGAGTTGACATAGCGCAAGGTGCTTGAGCCAAATCTTCAACAATGTTGTAGTTTTGGGCAGCTCGCGCATTCGGATTGAATGTCGCCTTTCGTATGGTGCCCTTGGGTGGGCGTAGCACTGTATCCATAAGTGGTCTCTCGATATGGAGATGACCATTAGGGGGGGGAATAGGAATCGGATCTTCAACAGGAGACTTGCCTTTGGCTGTCTCCGATTGTTTGTTTGAACTTGGAGGATTGTCATACGTCTTTGAACGAGTGGTGATATTAATCTCCTCATTACTTGTCATTAGGATTTCGCGGTTTGTGGACGTCTCTCCACGGGAAGGATTGGTCGGGTTGCCCCCTTGTGGGGATTCTTGGGCAACCATTTGCTGTTGCTGTTGGGGGAAAGGGTCAGTTAGCACTGCCGGTCGAGAGGATCCTTTAACGAACTTATGGACCTCGTCCTTGTAGGGACAGTCACGCGTATAATGATCATCTTGACAAATCAAGCAGGGAAACTTAGCTTTCCGACGTGGTTTCTGGTCATTCTGGGTAGGTTGTGGCTTGGGGTTCTCCTGCTGGTTCTTCTTGGGTTTACCACGATTATTTTTCTTCTTTCCTCCGGATGGTTGTGATGTAGATTGGACTGCATTCACTTCGGAGGAGACAGCAGGAGAGGTGGAAGCTTTTGAAGTGGCCTGGGTAAAAGCGGGGGAAGCAGAAGCTTGTTGCCCCGTCGAGTTGGTAGCAGGCTGAGTTTTGACTGAACCAACGATACCATCGATGGGTGGTTCAGTGGTAGGCTTTGTAGTATCAGTGTGAACGCGGGAGGCATGTGGAAGAAGTTCATGTAAAGTACCGGATTGAGTATATACTAAATCCATGTATTGTGCTGCCGAGATGGCTTGTTCTTCTGTAACCGGTCCGCGCATAGCAATATCTCTGGCTATGGGAGGCAAAAAGGATTTTGTAAACCAATCAGCAAGTAGCTGATCCGGAATAGGTGCCTTTATTATCCTACGGCGTCTTCGCCACTCATGGATGTGATCCGAAATATGTGTAGAAGTGGTTTGACGCAATGAAGTTAGCAGTTCTGTTCCAGTCTCATACCGGATGGGAAGCTGGAAATGTGTCAGAAACTGCATAGCCAAAGTATTGAAATCACGAAAAGAGTGTTGTGGCAGCTTGATATACCATTTTGCTGCCGTTCCGGTGAGCGTGCGTTGGAAGAGCCGAAGTCGGATGGAATCATCCATCAAGGAGTTGGATGAACACCAAAGATGGAAGGTCATCACGTGGTTCTTGGGGTCTTCCCCGGGTTTGGCATCGAACTTAGGAATGTCCGATGGTAGTTTGGTTGGGATAGGTGGCCAGTGAGGTTCGTGCCATATAGGATCGTTGATAAGCCTCGACAAATCAGGTAGATCAAGTGTGGCTAAAAAGGGAAGTTGACGGTTGGTCTGCGGGAATGAGTAATAACCATGTGGTGCCGAGAACCCTGGAGGGCCCTGCATAGCATACTGCTGTGTGTTATACCCATATGAGTTTCCCGCGGGATACTGCTGGAAATGCTGTGGATGGTAAGCCATCTGGTTAACCGGTTGATTGTAGGCAACCGGTTGGTGAGTGTGCTGCTGAGTGGGTATAGTACCCTGAGGCTGTTGATACCCAGGAATGGTTGCTGTTCCTTGTTGGGGAAAAATTCCTTGGAATTGTTGTGTTCCAGGGATGTTACCACCATACTGTGCAAGTGGAGGATTTCCCATAGCAGGGTTGGGGGGTGGCTGCGACGGTGGTGTCCATGGAAGACTCGTTCCTGCTTGAGGGACGAGTGGAAATTGAAGTGATGGGTTCCATGGAGTTGTAGCAGCTGAAGGGTAAGGGAAGCCAGAATTCAGGTTGGGGGAAATCTGAGATTGCCCCCCAGCTTGGTTCCAGTTTCCAAAAAGTGAGTACCCCCCACTCTGTGGGATTTGATGATCCCAGGAAGGAAGCATGCCTGACGGGGGTTGTTGAGAGTGAGGCCCGGTTGGAACACCGGAATAAAGTTGCCCACTGCCAGGTGGATTGTACATACCGAACTGAGTAGACACTGCTGGTTGGGGAGTTTGTTGGATCGAGCCAACAGGTTGTCCGCCAGCAGTTAGGTTGGATGGCCCTATGTGAGGAGGCTGTAGACTGGAAACTGGGTTTCCATCAAAAGGTTGTCCTCCAACTGGTTGGGTTGATGGCCCACCAGTTGGAGGTTGTTGACTAACAATGGGGTTCCCAACAAAAGGTTGTCCCCCAGCTGGTTGGGTTGATGGCCCACCAGGGAGGGTTTGTATGTTGGAGTTAGGGACCATTGCAGTCGGTTGTCCACCTCCTGAAATAGTATAAATGGTGGCTGAAGGTGATCCTCCGGTTGAAACGGAAGATCCAGCAGTATGACTAGGTGTTCTTCCACCGCTAGCCAAATATGATAGCATGGATTGGCCAACGGCGCCAAAAGTACCAATTTGCGGAGGAGGTCGTCCATATTGGACAGGTGAGGACGGAGAAAAAACTGGGTTATCCCTCATAGAATGTGCACCAAACATTGGTGATGACAGCAAATGTGGGGAATTTAGCCCAGGGGTATCGGCGTCGTCCATAACGTGTTCAATGATGGGAGGACCAACGAGAACTGGGTCCGAGTTCATATCCTGAAAGAGATTTTGGGGATCCGGCAGGAACCTAGGTATAGTAAAGTCTGAAGGTCCTGAGCCGTCTGCAAAGGAATGATGAAATTCTGTGCTAGACGGGACGTTGGGATCCCTATAGTCAGAAGGTCGAGAAACGGGGGGGTATCTAGACGCTGTCGAAAGCATTTGCTCTGTGCTTCGTCTAAATTGTGCCGATGCTAACGAGGAGTTCGCTAGGCTAACCATACTAGACTGGATGGAAGCCATGATTTGATGTCCTGGTGGGAGGTTGGGTAAATGTAAAGTACGAGGTATGTTGCTAGAAGAACCTGTCTCCTGAGGATGAACACTGGGTGACGTAGTAATGACAGGCGGAAGTTCCGCCTGGGAAGTAATGAAGCCATAATCAGGTTCAAAAGGTGTGTCAGGTAGACGAGTATCTTCAACGATTTCAACGTATCCGCCTGGGACTGAAATTAGGCCAGGTATGTCCTGGTCGGACCCTTCTGTGGTGCCAATAGATCCGTCTATATCATCGTGAAAAGTGTCTAATGGACGGGAAGTGTTGGCATCCGGTAGAAGGATGACCTCTGGTCTAGTACTCTGGGTTGTGCTAGGTTCAGCTGCTGTAACTGTGTCCACTGTAACAGATAAATCTGGAATGACAGTGGAAGTCTCAGACATGCTAGTGGTTGCAGAAGCTGAAATAGATTCTGAGACTGTGCTGTGTGTGGTAGTTACGGGCGTACCTGAAGATGTTGTACGTATCGGCGGTGGAATGTTGCCTCGACCAGCACCACGGCCAGGAGGAGCAGGGATGCGTGATGCAGGCGGACCAGAAGTCCGTGGCGGTGGTGGTGGTGGAGGGCTTAGGCCCTGTTGTCTTCGTGATCTTCTTGGTTGATCTGACATGATGACAGGAAAATGAAAATCGGGGGCAGTACCGTAAACAAAGAACTCAAAAACTCTAATGCAGCCGAGTGTGCAAAAGAGGAGCTAGAAAAAATCAAGGCTCACAGGCCAAAAAAGCAAGCTCTAAAATCTATACTGAGACCGGTGTCTCAATAAGCGAGCTAATAAAAAAAATGGCCAGAATGCCAACAAGCAGTCCCTACAAAGAAAAAATGACCCTCTATGAAGATGAGACGCCAAGCAAACTCCTAACTAAGAGCTGGAGACCTCAACAGGCTGTATCCTTCGCAAGGTGATGAAATCCAAGTCGAACAATACAACATGAGAGACCGATATAAGAAGGATATCCCTCTACCGAAAGGGATCCTGGGTAAAAGAGCCCTAGTAGAATAGATACTAAGCTACCTCGTTCATGACACGTCGGAAAAGGTTTTGGGCACTTCAGCCTTCCGAAGAAGACAGCGATCGATGTTGCCTTAGGGCTAAGTGGAGTGCGGTATTCCACAGAGTCCGTCCGGTTCTCAATCTCGCGGTCGTTTAACCCCTGAAAGTTAAAAACAGTCAGGAGGCCCCTCCACAAACTAGCTGTGACCGTGTCAATAAGTACTAGAGGATTTTAGTTCCCTAAAGACAACGACTATGTCTCAGATGAAAATGACAAGGGGGAATTATTTTGATGCCTATCCCCGGTGTCCTACCTAACTACCAATTTCTTTTGATTTCCTCAAGTGAGGTTAAAGTTGGTTTAATTAGGGTGATTAATTTTAGTGGCTGTCTTTACTCAATCGGGTAGTGGACGTGAAACTTGATGGTGTTATGATGACTCAAACCATGCAAATGAGAATGAATCATAAACAAGCCTTTGTCTTCGATGAAATCTAGCTAAGGTAAAGATAGAGGTTCTTCGATCAAATATGCATAACAATTTCCACAAGCAATCAAAGCAAAAGATTTTTCTTTTCTTTTCGATTTATAAACAAAGCCAAACTGAAGTAAACACTCTTTTCAATGCACTAATTTTACAATCTACAATGCTTCTATAATGAGAATTTCTATGGCAAAATTAATGGTTCATTTCCCTATGCAAAATACCACTAGACTTTTTCAATTTAAACAACAAAATTTGCTCTCAACCAATGAGCTTTTTTAATTTACTGAAAATGATAATGACAATATAACTGTAAAAACTACAGAATTCAGTAACGGAAGACAGTGGTGTTGAGTTGGTTGTGGGAAAAAGTCAAGTCAATGCAATCAAATTGAAAAATGACCAATATGTCAAAAGTGCCACTTAATTCAATCAATCAATCAAGCTCACAAACTAGGTAATAAGCAGATCATACAAACTGGAAATTAACCAGAATGCTAACAGGAAACAGTAAAGACTACCTAAGGCAGAGAGGAACTCAGGAAACCAAGCAAAGATAAAAAATTTAAACACTTGCAGACACTACCGCGGGCTATAGTCTGGATGAAGCGCGGCACTGTGTAAGTACCGCTCTGGTACTAAGGCCTAATGCGCGGTACTACCGCGCTGGAATCAGTTATAAGGGCGCGGTACTGTGGCAAGGGAAAGAAAAAGTGCCACTTGAGAAGAAAAAGTAAGGTTTTCAGGGTTGTTGCTAACCCAGGGGACTCAGTAATTAAACAGGGAGATAAATACTGCGAGGAGGGGTGAATAAGGGTCAAAAAGGACCAAGATTCAAACTGGTTTGAAGTGCAACAAAAACTCACAATTCAAAGATAAATGACTGTGAATTGAATCAATCAAGCAGTAATCAAAACCAGCGGAGTCGCCATTCTTGTTATGTGGAATTCTGCCCTACGGATAAGTCAAAATTCCCTTAGACTAAAGCAGGCTTTAACTAACTCTAGGCTAAGAACAAAACAAAACAAATGCTACCTTGAATCCCTAGATCTAACAAACATCTCAGGATTAAAATGTTGAAGAGAATAGGAGGAGTTTAACTGACCTTCTATCCAAACGCTTGTTCTTTGGTATTTGCTCCAAACTCCAAGCCCTCACAAGTGAACCTGTCAAAATGGAACCAAGACACAAGAATGCACTATTCTCTAGCAACCTGAAACATGAGTTAGGATCTAAATCTAGGAAAGATACAAATCATATCATTAAAACAAAATTAATACACATGATTTGGGAAAACAAGACAAGTTATTCCATTACAACTTGAAGAATACTTACAAGAGGTGCTTGATGCCCAAGCCAATCCTTCAGCTCCAAGTGTCTTCTCCTCTAGCTATCTCCACAATGCTGCAAGACCATAAGTTTGGTGCTCTCAAGAGTCCTCCCCTTTTCCAATGGCATGCCCCTCTTTTATAGTGAATGGTGAGGTTAACCAACAAGAGAGATGGGTGGATCTAAGGAGAGATAAGTGGATCAGGGTTTCTAATCGAAGTAGATAAGTTGAGATCGAATCAAGGAACCCAATCTTCCATTATCTTCGAAAATCCAAAATCCCACGAGCCAAGGGAAAAAAGCTATTAAAAGAGTACCGCGTTTTGCAAAGACTGCAGAACGCGGCACTGCCGCGCTTTGGGGAAAAAACAGAACGCGGTAGTGTCTAGTACCGCGTTTTGGGAAATTAGCAAGGCGCGGTAGTGTATGAAAATAAAGTCCAAGGTGGGTCAAGACTTGGCAGGGTGGATTCACCTTCAAGGTTGACTCATCATCTGTCTCTTCTGGATGGTTTAAAACAGTAGGGAAAGTGTCGTCAACTTGTTTTGTAATGGGGATGCGACACTGTGAAATATAGAGATATAACACCAAGCCCTCTCCAGTTTCAATATTGTCCAAGCTCTCACCTTGTTCATTATTGTCCAAGCTCTCACCTTGTTCATTATTGTCCAAGCTCTCGCCTAGTCCATTATTCTCCAATATGATTTGCTGGCCAATATCTAGGGGCATCGTCGATGCCAGCTCTGGTTTTGGATGATCCACATGTTGACCTGGGAATTTGCAGGTATACATTTTATATAATTTTTTGCAAGTATTCAAGGTCACTATCCCCTTTCATAATTTAGTTAATTTAACCACGATCTTTGAAAAATAAATTTTTGCCTTCTTGTCCGATTTGTGCTCTTGTTTGGTATTTCCTAGTGGATTCTCTATCACATTCACTTTCGTCATCGTATAGTACAATTTGATTGGATGATACCTGGGTGTGCTGTTTATTTGAAGCTGTAGTAGAATAGGAATTTGAAGAAGTTATTGAACATAACCAACCGAGAAAAGTAAAATAAAATCAAAGACATCTGAAAATGTTAATAGAACTACCTTGTTTTAGAAAAGTAAAATCAAATCAAATACATCTAAAAAATTTAATAGAAATACCTTGTTTTACACCCAATTCATGATAGAAACTGTTCATAAAAATCTCTTGTTGTATTGTCTCCACAATAGAAATAACTATTCTTTCTGGAGCCCTCATCAACGAACGAAGAAGCCTGCCTCCTGCGTACAACGAAAGAACTGTGCCTTGAGAAGAGACCTGTCTGGAAACTATGTGATCCCAGAATTCATGTGTCCTTTCTTTTGCAAACATGTGGCTTCTCACACTATCGTTGTCAACCTTGGGCCGAGGTAAATCAATCATTGGTAGGCCCTCATCCTTCCAATCCATATCAATTTCAGAAGTAGATAAAATATTCTTATCCCTTCCAATGCTCCAACACTGTATAATAGAGAATCATATAAACAAGTCCCTGGAAAATTCTCTATAAACTCCCTTTGTAGGATTCGGTGTAACATGTTTTTTTTATTTGTTGCTAAAAATTGTGAAAGCTTTAGAAATCATACAAGAGTTTTCCATGTGAGCTAAAATAATACAAGTACATGCCTCTTCATTTGTTTCTAAGTAGTACAAAAAATTAAGCATGTTTTTTTCTGACCATGGACTATCACAATTACACATATCCACAACAACAAACTCACAACTGACTGTCGCACCAAAGAATGGAATTAATCTGAGTGTGCTGACCAAAGATTCGGGATAACAACATTGACAAGAAAAATGTGAACTATTTTCGACGTCATCAATGGACATACCCATCCTCTCTTTATTGATATATGGATGCAATATTTTCTGAGTATCAATTGGTATTTTGGTACCATTTTCCACTTCAAATTCGTTCTTTCTCGTTTTACTCAGAGATTTTGCTTACATTCCGGAGCATAAAATACTGCACAGTTGCTAGAGATAGTTGGGTGCAATTTTATATATTTCAATGATGTTATCGTCAGTGACAGTCTGTGATTGATCAATTTGAACATCATTAACTTTGAAATATTCAATGATCGAATGCCTAGTTGACCTTGAATGCCTAGTTGACCTCTCGTCCTTGATTTGTTTGCAATATTGATTTAAATTTTGTGCGAAAACGTTTTTATCGACTGATGTGCTCATCCAAACCGATCCATTGATTATATTTTCCACCACAGCAGTCAACTCATCTTCATCAATATCACGCAATGGTCTAAAAAAATTAGAGCCATAAATATTTATTTTATTTTGAACAAAATCAGCCTCAGTGATGCTCTTGGGCAAGCATGTCAAGGAGCCACTTTTGTAAATCTTGAATACAGACTGCCATTTGCTCCACAGTCGATCCAATGTCAAAACAAGAGTTAGCTTTCCTTTGTTAGTTTTTCAGAATTTACTTCACTCTGATCTAGGATCTTAACTGAGAGAACAACATGTACAGCATATCTATAGCATATCAATCATGGACACAATAATGCAAGCACACAAGAGACACAAAGTTTCATCGGGGAAAACCAAGAAGGTGAAAAACCCCGCAACTTCCTCAGAGATAGATAGAGCAATGATACAAAACCCAAGCATAATATATATACTCCTAGCAGCAGCTTCTCCTCCTCCAATTGTGCGCCACTCTCCAATGAGTGTATGAGTGAGAAAGTGAATGATCAAATAGAGTGCCTCCCACACTCTATTTATACTTGACTTGACTTGCCTAATAACCTTTACTAGGTCAGCCTCAACTTAACCACTTAACATAATGCTAACAGGGTCGACCCCTAATAGGGTGGTCTAGTAACCCTTTGACCCACATGACTTATACAGGGCCGACCCCATCAAGGTGGTCTAATAACCCATCAAGTATAAGTTACGACACTTACAATATAAATGATGACACTTTCATATAGAGGAATAATAACATATCTATAGGATTACAATATACATATGTGAAATACATTCTAAAGTTACAATTACATCAATACTCCCTCTTAACTAAGAAGGTATTTATCAACATAGATCTGCTAGCACAAGTCTTCTTCTCTGGATCATCGTCACTGGATCATCATCATCGAATCATCGCCATTGTCACTGTTGTTGCTATCTCAATCAATCTCCAATCTACTCGTCATAGGAATTTCTACAGAGCCATCCCTTGTTCATGTTGGATGTAGGCCCGCCACCTATAGGTCTTCATCATCTATAGAGCCAGCCCTTTTTCATGCTGGATGTATCACATATACAAAGCCAGCCCTTTTTCATGCTGGATGTGACCTAGAACAAATCTAGGATTTTCCACCACAGAGCCAGTCCCTTTTCATACTGAATGTGACCTAGAACAAATCTAGGATTTACCACCACAGATCTAGTCCTTTTTCATATTGGATGTGACCTAGAACAAATCTAGGATTTACCACCACATAGCCAGTCATTTTTCATACTGGATGTGACCTAGAAGAAATCTAGGATTTACCACTATAGAACCAGTCCTTTTTCATACTGGATGTGACCTAGAACAAATCTAGGATTTACCACCACAGAGCCAGTCCTTTTTCATACTAGATATGACCTAGAACAAATCTAGGATTTACCACCACAGAGCCAATCCTTTTTCATACTGGATGTGACCTAGAACAAATCTAGGATTTTCCACCACACAACCTTGAAAGAGCATCCTGAGACTTATTACGGGCACACAGCCAAACCTATCGGATCTCCCAGGTCTAAATTACATGTGGTCATGGAAAAACCTTGAAAGAGAATCCCAGGACTTATTACGGGCACACAACCCAACCTATCGGATCTCCCAGGCCTACATTACATGCCATAGGACAAAACCTCGAAAGAACATCCCAGACTTATTACGGGCACACAACCCAACCTATAGGATATCCCAGGTCAACTTACATGTTGATCTGCACAACTTGTCCATAGCCACAGAGCATCAACTTGATATTCATCATACATCATCCTGATGTACATCATCACATGATCATCCTGATCATCATCATAGCATCATCCTGATACATATCATCTGGAGCAACATCATGAAGCTCGTCATCCATGATCATCCTGATCATACAGTGTATCCACCTGATACATATCTAGAGCAGTAACTGAAGCATCGTCCTGATGCTCATCACACAGTGCTTACATCCACAGCCATGGGAAGGATCCTCCTCTCACCATGCCTAGAATGGCTCCTGCAAATGTGTCAATCACTTATTTCTTGAAGTGCCATCAATCTGAAGAACACCAAGCCTCTCTCTGAAGTAATCAAACTTCACTCTGGCTAGTGGTTTCGTCAACACATCTGCAACCTGCTCATCCATCGCAACATACAGGAGCTTCACTGCTCCTCTTTGCACCATATCCCTGATATAGTGATATTTGATCTCAATGTGCTTCGACCTGTCATAGAACACTAGGTTCTCAGTTAGCTTCACACAACTCTGGTTGTCACAAAAGATACTAGTACCATCCAATGGGAGATCAAATAACTCAAACAGTAGCTTCCTCAGCCATACTGCCTCACAACTAGCCGAACAAGCTACAACATACTCTGCTTTGGTTGTACTCAGTGCTACGTAGGACTGCTTCTTGCTAAACCAAGAGACCACACCTGATCCCATACTGAAGCAGCACCCCGAAGTGCTCTTCATATCTAAAGCACTGCCTGCACAGTCTGAATCAACATCACCCTGCAGGTTAAACTTTTGATTCGCATCATACTTGAGCCCATAATCAATTGTAACCTTTAGGTACCTCAGAATATGCTTTACAACAACGAGGTGAAAACCTATGGGATCTGTCAGGAACTGGCTCAATGTGTTCACCGCAAAGCAAATATCTGGTCTCGTGTTCGTCAGGTACATCAAGGACCCAATTATCTGACGATACATCATGACATCAACTGGCTCAGATGAAGCATCACACACAAGATTCAGATTCGATTCCATAGGTGTGGTGATGGCCCTGTAGTCCATTATCCCAAACCTCTTCAGGATCTCTACTGCATACTTCCCTTGTCCAAGGAAGATTCCATCTGCACTCTACCACACCTTCATGCCTAGAAAAAAAATGCATCATCCCCAAGTCCTTCATCTCGAACTCGGTAGCAAGCTTCCTCTTCATGTCGGAAATCAATCTATCCTCACCTGTAACAAACAGGTCATCCACATACAAAGTACTATCACTAGATTTCCTTCTTCAACCTTGTAGTAAAGGTTGGAATCCACTTTACTCTTGGTAAATCCCAAACTAGATAGAAAGTTTTCTATCCTACCATACCAAGTCCTAGGAGCTTCCTTCAAGTCATACAAGACTTTCACATATGACTCCCTATCATGTGTCTTAAAAACAAGTGGTTTCTCCACATACACTTCCTCCTCGACTACACCATCCATCTGGTGTATCTTTCATTTCATCATTGCAACTAGAGCAAGTACTAACCTGATGAAAGTGTATCTAGATATAGATGCAAAAAGTCTCTTCATAATCAGCCACAAGCTACAAACCTCGCTTTGTATTTTTCTATGCTGCCATCTGCAGCATGCTTGATCTTATAGATACACTTGGAAGTCACAATAGACTTCCCATCCGGTCTTGGGACTACATCCCAAACATAATTATTCATGATCAACGGATCATGGCATTCTTCCATTACTTCATTCCGAATCCTGGGAACTTCAGATTCTTCAATATCTTTAATAGGTAGCTTTATTGTTGGAACAAATGTTGTAGTCCTTCTTTTGTAGGTGATGGTATACAATCTTTCATACAAAACAATTTAAATTGCATGATTAGAAACATCTCATAGTTTTCAGAACAAATTCTTACACATAAAGAAATATGTCATACAGTCATGCAATTCTCTTAGCCAATGCTTCAATACAACATTTATCCATATCCCGTAACTTTCTAGATGCCTTCCAATCTCTACCAAAACATTGTTATGAGTGCACAACTCCCAACATGTCAACAAAGAGGTTTCATTCTAGATAAGTAGCAATGGAATGTTGTACAATGCCATAGGCCACTTACCCATCACATGCATATTAGTAGTATACTGTTCATTAATGCAATTATTCTAATATGCATGCATAATACACAACCTAAGTCTAGGAACATAAGTGTATACATCATTGAACAATATTGTTTAAACAATCAAATATACAAGAAATGAGAATTTAAATACTTATATTTGTTTTTTGTTGTTGGGTGGACTCCCTCTCAATCTTTGCTTCCTTGCAGGAACTACTGGAGTGTGCTCCCTCTTGATCTTTGCTTCCTAGATTACATGTCCTTTGAACTTATATCCATCCTTGATCACTATGCATGCTTACTAATATCATTATTATGTTATCCTCGAGATCTCATACATAATCATACATTCATTAGTATAATCTCAATACTATCAAAACATAATAATCTTAAACATGTATAGTCATGATCATTTCAAACACATATAATAAACATTAGTATTCAAGGTTTCAAGGAATACTTCTTTTACTCATGCATATTCTTATTTGACCATAGGACTCTTCTAGTTAGTCATATCATCAATCAAGGTAAGAGACAAAATATACATAAACCCTTGATTACTTACATTTCTAACTCATGAATAATCATTATCAACCATACAACAATATAAGATCCTAACACAAGGTAGGATTCTAACTTGATATTGGAAAAACATACCTGGTTATTATATTTGCTAGTTATGTCTAGCAATGTCTGTTGGTAGAATTTTTCACTACGGATAAGTCAAAATTCTCTTAACTTAAAGCAGATTCCTAACTGACTCTAAGGTAAGAACAAAACAAAACAAATGCTACCTTGAAATTCCTGAACTAACTTTCACAACAAGATCATATGCATTCAGAAACAATGAAAGATATGACTCACCTTTCGATCTAACATTTGTCCCACTTCTAGCTCTTGATCCAAAACTCCAATGAAGAACCTGTTAAGATCAAACAAAGAACAAGCATACAAGCTTCCAAATACCTTGAAGTAAAGATTAGATTCAAATCTAGATTAGATACATTCCATGCTAAGAACTTATGCTATATACATGAAATGGGAAAAACAAGACAAGTTATCTTATTACAAACTTGAAGAATGCTTACAAAGGTTGCTTGATGTCCAAGCCAATCCTCCAACTCCAAGTGCTTCCTTCTCTAGCTATCTCCACAATGTTGCAAGATCATAAGTTTGGTACTTCTAAGAGTCCTCCCCATTTCCCATGGAATGCCTCTCTTTTATAGTGTATGGTAGGGTTAACCAACAAGAGAGATGGGTGGATCTAGGGAGAGGTAAGTGGATCAGGGTTTCTAATCACAGAAAATGAGTTGAGATCGAATCAGGGACCCCAATCTTCCAATATCTTCGAAAATCCAAAATCCCACAAGTCATGGAAAAAAGGCTATAAAAAGAGTACCGCGCCCTGAAATCTGAGCATAACGTGGTAGTACCGCATGTCAGGGACAAAGCATAGCACGGTAGTGTGGACTACCGCGCACCTATAACTGAGCAAGGCGCGATAGTTAGGGTAAATAAAGTCTCAGCTGGGTGAAAACCTGTCAGGGTAAGTTTACTTTCAAGGTTCACTCATCATTTTTCTCTTCTGAGTGGTTTAAAGCAGTAGGGGAAGTGTCGTCAACTCTTTTTGTGGTGGAGATGCAACACTGTGTAATATAGAGGTATAACAGATGCCCCCTAAAGTGTGAGGTCAGAAGGGACCGATGGCCGAAAGACTTTACAAATATAATGTGCAGAGATAGCATCGAGGAGAGCGACAAGGAGCTGAAACAGAAACAAAGTGTTAGATATACCACCGAGGCGGGCATCCCCATGCTCGGAAACAAATGACTCAAAGCATGGCTGCCGACCAATACATTGCAAATCCATGAGTACTGAGATGATATAGACTGTGGAAAGATCATGGCTACTATGAACAAGCGTAGATCCATGAGACAATAATGACACAGCCACGACCAATACAATAAGTGGATCTATGTGACAATACAAAGGACATCTCCATCGCAACTTGGACGCAATCAAGATACAAAGGTGCGCCCAGGGTCTTCTACCCGATCGCAAATGATACGAATCTAGCCATGTGATTACAAAGTGTTGAATTCGAACATGGTAGAAACCATTTGATTACCGGTCAATGATGTGAACCGTTAACAAATGCGAGGGAAATCACCAATGATGACGATGATCCCCAAGGTATCTGAAGTACATCTCAATGAAATGTGAATATATGAGTTGATGTCGAGCATTCGATAGATTTTTCGATCAGAGGTCAGTGATGTGAACTTACTGTCGAACACGAGGAAACCTGCCATTGAGGCATGCAGGTACCAACGTACTAATGGTTGATCTCTAAGTCCAATTCCCGGATAGTGATTTGGTGTCGACGGGAATAGACTTGTCGAAGGTGGGCCATAATGATTCCCACATCATCGACACGAAATCGGAACGAACGATAAGATGATGAAACAATGGAGTATGTACTGACACAGCGGAGGCTTGACACAATGAACGACTCTTGAACAATGCAACCCTTTGAACATATAACGGCATGTAACAGGACTTGGAAGGAGGGATTATGTGAAGCAGAGGATAGAAACCAAATGAGTAGGCTCGTGGCCAGGGAGACGACTCAAGATGATGACTATAACTCAGTAAAAAATAGATACCCAGTATAGATAAGGAATAGACACATGCCGTGTTCAAAGGTAACGACTGACAAGCTACCAAAACTAAATTTGACTTGTTCCCCCATATTCCTTCGACATGATGGACGAGTACCTCTTTGTTGTTTTTCGAGCTTGAAGATGATAACAAATGCTCGGTGTAGCTCATCTCATAGATGAGTCCAATCTCACATGTTTTACGAACCTGAGAAAGGAGGGGTTCGTCCCAAAGTGGGTCCTTCGATGTTAAAATTTTAACGAGTCCAAGGAAGGAAAACTCGGTAGTTTTTCATATTTAGAGAGCCTGAAAAACTTAAAGGAAGCTCCGCAATGTACTTTTTCGTAAATTTAGTCCCTCGATCCCAAAAAGGTGTAAAACAATTCCCGAGAGAACTCTCCCAGCCAGAATTGACTGAGGTATACCTTTCTCGTAAATATTCTAGACGGGCCGAAAAAGGGGTAACCTATCACCGAATAGACGACCTTTCAAATACTTTTACAAGTGTGAAAGAGTCAAGATCACTTGGCAATCTTTTCAATTTTAGGGAGTCTGAAAAGAGCTTAACTATGGACTCCAATGGTCTTTTTCGTAATTTTTAATTATTCTGGCCCGAAAAGAGAATAAAATACAACCAGGATAATACTTTCCTCATTGTTTAACGAGTATGAGTAAAGCTGACCGTACTCGACACCATTTACTTGAGTTTGACAAGAACGACCCGGGTGTAAAAGCGCTTGGAATCTTTTTCAAGTTTTAATCCAGAGCACGAAAAAGATAAAGTGGGATCGAAATGAAGGTCAAACGATGGATAAACACCAGTGTGAATATATCGCTTTTTTAAAGGAGATCCTGTCAACAAGTGCTCATAAAACCGGATATTATCAATGTGAAATGGGTTTTTTATTTTAACCATATAAAATAATAATTAACAAATAGGTGAAAAACCTATAAAAGGATGGTTAAAAATAGAAATTTACCATTTCATTTGTGTTTTTACCCAAAGAGGAGATTTTACCCATTTGAGGAGCAAAAACTTCAAGGATCCATATCGAGAGTTTCAGGACACCGTTTCAACAACTGTCTGCGCCAGGTAAGAGCCCTCAAACTTCTCTTTCATTTGATGTATGAATAATTTGCTTTTAGTAAGAAAAATTGATTTTTTGGGCGATCCCTACTGGGCAAAAATTGCCCTTCACAGTACCGCGTGGGGCCCATATCAGGAAATGTGGTACTGTTCGACAGTACCGTGCTGTGTATTTAAGCCGAAACACAGTACTGTGCAGTACCGCGTGGCAAGATGTGCCCCAGGCACGATGAAGATGATTTTTAAGATGACAAAATCATTTTTTCTCAAAATTTTTGCTGAAACCAAGTTATTAAATAGTTACTAAATGTTTCCCCTAACCTTTTGCAGGAGTTTGCAATTTGTTTGGGTCAAAATGGTCAGTTGGAAAGAAAGAGAGCACGAAGTAGATGATTTGGCGGCCGAAAATGACCTTCCTACCGTGACTGCATTACGGGAGTGCGGTTTGTTGAAATTATTTAAGACCAAAGGCATTCGTCAGCAAGCCAAACTTCTTACCCATCTTATCCAATTGTGGGACTCTGACATTCAAGCTTTCCGAGTGGGAGAGCATGTTCTCGAAATTCAACTTGAGGATATTTAATTCCTCACGGGCCTCTCGAAAAGAGGGGCCTGAGTGAACTTTACTGGATACACAGTTTCAGAGACGAGCACAGATGCTCTGATTTCTCGGTACTGCCATCATGGTTCGAGTAAGAAAAGTGGCAAAGTGGTCACAAAAGATGTTACAGAACTTCCTTTAAAAACTGTTTTGTTCACCATCACACGTGCAGCAGGGAGTGTGGGTCCACATCAGGCGTCCCATGCACAGATGAACCTAGCAGTGGATTGTATGGCTGGAACAGTATTTAACTGGTGTGAGGCGGTGTTGACCAATCTTAAAGAACAAGTGCACAAGTGTAGAGTTGGAGAGAACTCCCAATTTGGTTATGAGAGTATCCTAGTCACCTTCTTTTTGGCGAGGGTGCCATTGCTGCATCCACGGATATCTATGCCCCGTCGTCCACCTACCGATCCATGGATGGCTCGATGGAGTGATTATGCAGGGCGTCTTGGGGGACCTCAGCGCTTGGTGTTTGGTGAGGATTTCTTCTCCTGGCTCAAGGAGCAGATAGTTATGATCGATGACTACCCCTATGCAAGGGTGGAATTCCGCGAGGACATAGACTTGGCACTGCCAGAGGATGAAGATTGGGACAACTCAGGTATGACCTTCATGGATATATATTTTTTCCTTTTTGAATATATAATTTTTATTGCTTTTTTAGAATGTGTAAAAGATTTCTAATGTATGTTCGCATGCATGTCGCAGATCGTGGACCACAGAGACCAGCTGGGTACTCGCCCTTACGTCGCAGTGGTGTTGATTTCCAAGTTGTTCCTGATGAGGAGGACAAAGATGAAGCAGGAGGTGTTTGGGACATAGAGAGGAACTTACAGGGGTTGACTCATGGTATCCCCGCTATGAGGATGGATGACGTCCCTTTACATCTCCAGCTGCATACTGTAGGTGTGCCTAGTAGTATTGGTCGACTTCTTCGTAGGGTGGCTCGAGCTGTAGTGTGTTATCACCAACAGCGTGAGGAATCTGACGAGGGACATGATAGATCTCCCAGATCTCCATAGATGGTATTTTTTGTCTTTTGCGGCATGTATACGATATGTAGGCTTTAAGAGCCAACTTTTTGTATGGGATTTAGTCCCAAATTTTGTCTTTGACACAAACTCTATGTATTTGGAAAAACACTCTTATATACAGTGATATGGACCTATTTTCATGATCTATTTATTTACAATGACTTGTGCATTTTATCTTTTATGATGTGTTTATGTATGGGCAAGATGCCAATCCAAAATGTAATTAGCCAATGAATCAGCTATACAATTGAATTCTCTCGGTATGTGTTGATATGTAATGAAATTAAATGATCGTTCCAAGAGGCGTACTCTCCAAAATAAACGAAGTAGTATAGGATCGCGAACTGTGTAAACACATTTTAGATGAGAAACCACGAGCTGGGAGTCTAAAAATACTGATAGGGAGTCAATTCCGAGTGAAGCAACCTCGGTCAAGAGACCTATAACTGGATGGTACTCCGCGATATTGTTGGTTGCAGGACCTAAACAATTGGCTCCTGAAGAAATCAACTCGCCAGTGGGAGAATAGATTACCCATGCTGCGGAAGCGAGATTCCGGGTATGTCGGCTTGCACCGTTGGAGAATCTGAAGTAGGCAGACATCTGCGCATGAAATCAGGAGTCAAAGTAAGAGTGGATACATGAGGTCCATGCGCACACCAAAAAATGAGTAAAAGAAAACTAAGTACATTATGTACAACAAGTAACCCGCGTAGGGTAACCTTACGCATAGAAGCGTTTGAGGTATAGCCCATTGTGGGTCTATGCCAATGGCATACCATCACAATCGATTAGTTCATAGGCTCCTTTTTCCAAGACATGTTTTACATCAAAGAGGTCGTACCACATAGATTCAAGTTTTTCTTTTTCAAGCTTATCGTGCATTTGATCATATGTAAGTACGAGATCTCCTTCATTGAAGATCCGAGGTTGAACGGATTTGTCATATTGAGCTTTGACGCATTTTTTATGAGCTTCATTAGCTAAAGCAATGTCGCGGCGGGTTTCATCTAGCTTGGCTAGGTATAGAAACCGTTCCTCTTCGGAAGTGGTGTGGGGAAGTAGCTCTATGGCTATCTTAAGCGATGGAATTTCACATTCAATCGGCAAAATGGCTTCTAGGCCATACACCAGTTGGAATGGTGTAAACCCAGTAGCACTTTTCACTAAGGTTCGATATGCCCATAGTGCTGAGAATAGAGCTGAGTGCCAGTTGGATTTCTGGGTACCCACAATACATTGAATCATTCGTTTCAGGACTTTGTTAATGGCTTCAACTTGGCCATTAGCTTGTGTGTAATACGGGGTTGAGTTTTCATGGCAAAAATCTAGCTTGGCACTTAGTTCTTCGATCATATGGTTCCTGAAATGGAAGCCATGATCGGTCATGATGGATTGTGGGACACCAAATCTAGCTATAATATGATTGAATATGAATTGCGTTGCTATTTTGTCGTCCTCAGCATATGTAGGCATCGCTTCAGCCCATTTTGTGAAATAGTCGACAGCTACTATGACATAGCTATGCCCCCCAGATGAAGTGGGCTTACAGTGCATGAAATCGATGCCCCATTTGGAAAAAGGGCTAACGGCAATAAAAGGATGGAGTGGAGCAGGGTGCGAGTGTGCTTTACTATGAAAGAATTGGCATGGTGGAAACTTCTTGACTGTTTCAATGTAGTCTTTGAAAATTGAGGGCCAGAAGTATCCTGCTCGCAGTATTTTCTGGGCCGTAGCCATCCCAGAGAGATGACCACCACATGCTCCAGCATGGTAGTCATTAAGAACACGTTCTGCCTCATCTAAGGTCAAACAATGTCGAAGAACGGTGTTGACACCACGTCGATAAAGAGTATCGTTGACTATGAGGTAGTATTTTGCGTGATGTCGGATGCGTCGTCGTTCATCGCGAGTGAGGTCGGGGCGGAAGCGTTGGGTTTGGAGATATAATAGAATATCCCCGTACCATGGATCAGACGTGCTAATGAGGAACGATGATTCGTCAGGAAGAGAATCAATGGGCTCGGATTGCTCAGTAGCATGGGGAAAGTTACAAATTAACTCAGCAAATACCAGAGATGTTTTGGACTTGGCTTTGACAAATTCCAAGTCGAACTCTTGAAGGATGACGATCCAACGAGAATATTTTCCCCCAAGCACCTAACACGTGAGGATATAATACATTGGATTGAAATAAGCTATAACGGTGGTCCGGCGGAGTAAGATGTAATGATGGAATCTCTGGACAGCAAATACTGTTGCCAGAGCCAGTTTTTCAACATGTGAATAGCGAGTTTTGGAGTCGAGAAGACTCTTACTAAGATAGTATACCACATGTTCTATGTCGTTGTGGTCTTCCTGTACTAGCACCATACCGATGGTGGAAGTCGAAGCTACGAGGTAAAGAATATAATCCCTTGTGTAATCGGGGGGTTGGATCACAAGATCTTTGGTTAAGGCTGCCTTTAGATTGTCAAAGGAGCGTTGGGCTTTGTCATCCCAGATAAAGGGAATGTTCTTCTTGAGAAGCCTCATGTAGCCTTTTGTTATCTCGAAAAGATTGCAAATGAAACGGCGTAGAAAGTTTGCATGCCCTTGCAAACATTGAAGTTCTGGAATGTTGGTGGGTGAAGGCAGGGATAAGATAGCTGCTACCTTTGCAGGATCTAAACGCATCCCGCTTTTGGAGACTATGAATCCCAACAGTTTTTCGGCTTCTACACAAAATACACACTTATGCGGGTTCAAATGTATATTGTAGTGACGGCATCTTTCGAAAATGGCACTTAAGTGGTCTGGATGGTCTTCCCGGGTCCGAGAGTGAGCAGGAAGGTCATCTAGATATGGTTCTACAATATGTTTGATGTTGTGAAATGTGTAGGACATCACCCGTTGGAAATTTGCCCCGACATTTTTAAGGCCAAAAGGTAACTTTCGATATGCAAAAATTCCCCAAGGGCAGATAAAGGCCATTTTGTGCTGGTCGGCTGGGAGGATATCGATCTGAGTATAGCCAAAAAAGGCATCCATAAATGAAAAGATGACACTCCCGGCACAGTTATCAATGATCTGGTCGATGAACGAAGTTGGGTAGTTGTCCTTTGGACAAGCCTTGTTCAAGTCACGGTAATCGACACAGACTCTGATCGTTCCTTGTTTCTTGGCTACGGGAATGATGTTGGATACCCATTCTGTCAATGGGACAGGATAGATAAAACCAGCACGCAAAAGTTTTTCAACTTCTACTTTAATAGCGGCTTCCTTACGAGGATGGACGGGATGAAGTTTCTACCGAACAGGTTGGGTGCCAGGGAATGTTGGAATTTCGTTGACCACAATCGAGGGGTCAATTCCTGGCATTTCTTCATAACTCCAAGCAAAAACATCGTGAAAAGTTTTGAAGTAGGCGCTCTAGAACTCCATTTCAAGGGGAGTACATGTTTTGCCGATATGTACGTTTTCCATGATACCAGGCTTCACTGATATATCAATGGGAGTGGTTTCCATGAGGTTAGACAAGTTTCCTTTGGAAAATACCTCGTCGAGGGAAGTGGGGAACTTGGTTTGAACCATCCCAAGTGAAGTACTGGGTTTTATATCAGGCTCAAGTGGCTGAATGGTGGGGAATGAAGATCGATGATGAAAATCTCCCCATGGTGGCTCATAACCGCACATAACCTCCATAATTGATTCGTCAATGGGAAAGATCAAATTGAGAGGATCAAAAAGTGGTGGGTATGGATGAGTCTCAGCCGAGAGCTGTGCCACGGAATGATGAGTGGAACAGTCGACCCAATCGATGGCTGATTGGATCGCTTCATATGCTGCAAGGTTTCTGTTCAAGGGCATGGAGTTGTTGTAGTCTTCAATCTGAGCGGGACTCAGATTCACCCATGAATCATTGGAAGGGGTCACATTCGATGAAATCATGTTGACTGGTTGAACATGGGTTCCCAGCTCTGGAAAAACTCCAAGAAGGGATGAATCCTTCATGAGACCAACACCAATGTCTTGGAACTGGTACTGAGGTTGATCCAATAACGGGACGGTGTTGGCGGAGTTTGGATGGGAGTCTGGGATACAGTAATCCAGTTGATCAATAGTGACAATTTTCCCTTCATGAGGAAATTGCACAATCCGAAAGACTGTAGATGCTATGGCGGTCATGGCATAAAACCAGTTCCGTCCAGGTAGGAGATTGTAATCCAATGGTGCATCTACGACTTCAATGTGTACGGATACTATTTTGCCCCCCAGTTCGACACCAATTCAGGGAATGAGTCCATAAGGTTGAAAACCATGTCCATCAAACGCCCTGAGAGTAGTGGGAGAAGTCGTGACTTTGGGTGAGCCTAAAGCTCTCCAGCAATTCAAAGACATAATCGACGTGGAAGCACCTTCATCTAACACAGTGCGGTGGATGATATTTCCACGGATTTTTGTGTAAACCTAGAAGGCTAACTGGTGAGAAAGCCGAGGTTTGGCGTGTTCCAAGTTAAACATGATAAAGTTTGAAGTATCTGGGTCCATTGCCCCCAGTTCTGAAAGTAAGGTTCTACGCTACGTGGGGCAGTGTTGAAGAACCTCGAGAGTCGACATGGTGCAAGGTGCTTGAGCTAAATCCTCAACAATGTTGTAGTTCTGGGCAGCTCGCGCATTAGGATTAAATGTCGCCTTTCGTATGGTGCCCTTGGGTGGGTGTAGCACTGTATCCGTAAGCGGTCTCTCGATATGGAGATGGCCGGTAGGGGGGGGAATAGGAATCGGGTCTTCAATAGGAGATTTTCCTTTGGCTATCTCGGGTTGTTTGTTTGAACTTGGAGGGTTGTCGTACGTCTTCGAACAAGTGGTTATATGAACCTCTTCATTACTCGTCATCAAGATTTCACGGTTTGTGGACATCTCTCCGCGGGTAGGATTGGACGGGTTGCCCCCTTGTGGGGTTTCTTGGGCAACCATCTGTTGTTGTTGTTGAGGGAAAGGGTCAGTTAATACTGTCGGGTGAGAGGATCCTTTAAAAAATTTGTTGACTTCATCCTTGTAGGGATAGTCACGTGTGCAGTGATCGTCTTGACAAATTAGGCAGGGAAACTTAGCCTTTCGATGTGGTTTCTGGTCATTCTGGGTGGGTTGTGGCTTGGGGTTCTCCTGATGGTTTTTATTGGGTTTACCACGATTTTTTTTCTTCTTTCCCCAGGATGGTTGTGACATAGATTGAACTGCGTTCACTTCGAAGGAAATAGCAGGAGAAGTAGTTGTTTTTGAAGCAGCCTGGGGTAAAGCGAGGGAAGCAGAAGCTTGTTGTCCCATCGAGTTGGTAGTAGGCTAGGTCTTAACTGAACCGAAAATACCATCAATGGGGGGTTCAGTGGTAGGTTTGGTTGGATCAGTGTTAACGCGGGTGGCATGAGGAAGAAGTTCATGTAAAGTACCGAATTGAGTGTATACCAAATCCATGTACTGGGCTGTCGAGATGGCTTGTTCTTCTGTAACCGGCCTGCGCATAGCGATATCTCTGGCTATGGGAGGTAAAAAGGATTTTTTGAACCAATCAGTGAGTAACTAATCCGGAATGGGTGCCTTAATTAGCCTACGGCATCGTCGCCACTCATGGATGTGATATGAAATGTGTGTAGAAGTGTTTTGACGCAATGAGGTTAACAGTTCTGTTCCAGTCTCATACCGGATGGGGAGCTGGAAATGAGTCAGAAACTGCATAGCCAAGTTGTTGAAATCAAAAAAAGAGTGTTGTGGCAACTCGATGTACCATTTTTCTGCCGTTTCGGTAAGCGTACATTGGAAGAGCCAAAGTTGAATGGAATCATCCATCAAGGAGTTGGATGAACACCAAAGATGGAAGGTCATCACGTGGTTCTTGGGGTCTTCCCTGGGCTTAGCATCGAACTTAGGAATGTCTGATGGAAGTTTGGCTGGGATAGGTGGCCAATGAGGTTCATGCCATATAGGATCGTTAATAAGCCTCAAAAAATCAGGTAAGTCAAGTGTGGCCAAAAAGGGAAGTTGACCGGTTAGTCTGCGGGTATGAGTAATAACCATGTGGTGCAGACAAACCTGGAGGGCCCTGCGTAGCATACTGTTGCGTGTTATACCCATATGTGTTTCCTGGGGGGTACTACTGGAAATTCTGTGGATAGTAAGCCATCTGGTTAACCGGTTGAGTGTAGGTAATCAGTTGGTGGATGTTCTGCTGAGTGGGTATGGTACCCTGGGTTTGTGGAAACCCAGGAATAGTTGTTGCTCCTAGTTGGGAAAAAGTTCCTTGGAATTGTTGTGTTCCAGGAATGTTACCACTATACTGTGTAAGTGGAGGGTTTCCCATAACAGGTTTGGGGGGTGGCTGCGACGATGGTGTCCATGGAAGGCTCGTTCCTCCTTGGGGAGTGAGTGGAAATTTAAGTGATGGGTTCCATGGAGTTGTAGCAGCTGAAGGGTAAGGGAAGCCAGAATTCAAGTTGGGGGGATTTTGAGATTGCCCCCCAGCTTGGTTCCAGTTTCCAAAAAGTGAGTACCCCCCACTCTATGGGATTTGAGATTCCCAAGAAGGAAGCATACCTGACGGGGGAGGTTGAGAGTGAGGTCCGGTTGGAACACCGGAATAACGTTGCCCGCTGCCAGGTGTGTTGTACTGAGTAGATGCTGCTGGTTGGGAGAGTTGTTGGATGGAACCAATGGGTTGTCCGCCAGCAGATGGGTTGGATGGCCCTATAGGAGGAGGTTGTTGACTAGGAACGGGGTTCCCAACAAAAGGTTGTCCTCCAACTAGTTGGGTTGATGGCGTTATAGGAGGAGGTTGTTGACTAGCAATGGGGTTCCCAACAAAGGGTTGTCCTCCAACTGGTTGGGTTGATGGCCCACCAGGGAGGGATTGCATGTTGGAGTTGGGGACCACTACAGTCAGTTGTCCACCTCCTGAGATAGTGTAAATAGTGGCCGAAGGTGATCCTCCGGTCGAAACGGAATATCCAGCAGTATGACTAAGTGTTCTTCCATCGCTAGCCAAATATGATAGTGTGGATAAGCCAATGGCGCCAAAAGTACCGATTTGCGGAGGGGGTCATCCATATCTGACAGGCGAGGATGGAGAAAAAATTGGGTTATCCCTCATAGAATGTGCGCCAAAATGGGTGATGGCAGCAAATGTGGGGAATTTATCCCATGGGTATCGGCGTCGTCCATAACGTGTTCAATGATAGGAGGACCATCGAAAACTGGGTCCGAGTTCATGTCCTGAAAAGGGTTTTGGGGATCCGGCGGGAACATAGGTATAGTAACGTCCGAAGGTCCGGAGCCGTCTGCAAAGGAGTGACAAAAATCTGTGCTAGACGGGATGTTGGGATCTCAGTAGTCAGAAGGACGAGTAATGGGGGGATATCTAGACGTTGTCAAGAGCATTTGCTCTGTGTCGTGTCGAAACCGTGTCGATGCTAACGGGGAGTTCGCTAGACTAACCATACTAGACTGGATGGAAGCCATGATTTCATGTCCCGGAGGGAGGTTGGGTATAGATATAGTACGAGGTACGTTGCTAGAAGAACTTGTTTCCTGCGGATGAACACTGGGTGACGTAGTGATAACAAGCGGAAGTTCCGCCTGGGAAGTGATGAAGCCATAATCAGGTTCAAAAGGTGTGTCAGGAAGTCGAGTATCTTCAATGATTTAAACGTACCCGCCTCGGACTTAAATCAAGCCAGGTATGTCCTGGTCGGACCCTTCGGTGGTGCCAACAGATCCGTCTGTGTCATCGTGAAAAGTGTCTGATGGACGGGAAGTCCTGACATCAGGTAGGGGGATGACCTCTGGTCTAGTATTTTTGGCAATACTAGATTCAGCCGCTGTAAAGGTGTCCACTGTGGCAAATATATCTGGAATAATAGTGGGTGAAGTGACAGTGGAAATCTCAGATATGCTATTGGTTGCAAAAGCTGCAATAGATTCTGAGACTGTGCTGTGAGTAGCAATTATAGGCGAAACTGATGATGTGGTATGTATCGGCGGTGGAATGTTCCCTCAACCAGCACCGCGGCCAGGAGGAGTGGGAATGCGTGATGCAGGTGGACCAGAGGTCCGTGGTGGTGGTGGTGGTGGAGGGCTCTTGCCCTGTACTCGCCGTGATCTTCATGGTTGTTCTGACATGATGACAGGGAAATGAAAATCGGGGGCAGTTTCGTAAACAAAGAACTCAAAAACTCTAATGCAGCCGAGTGTGCAGAAGAGGAGATAGAAAAAGCAAGGCCCGCAAGCCAAAAAAGCAAGCTCTAAAATCTATACTGAGACCGATGTCTCAATAAGCGAGCTGATAAAAGAATGGCCAGAATGCCAACAAGCAGTCCCTAAAAAGAAGAATGACCCTCTACAAAGATGAGATAACAAGCAAACTCCTAACTAAGAGCTAGAGACCTCAACAAGCTGTATCCTTCGCAAGGTGATGAAATCCAAGTCAAACAATACAACATGAGAGACCGATATGAGAAGGATATCCCTCTACCGAAAGGGATCCTGGGTAAAAGAGCCCTAGTAGAATAGTCACTAAGCTACCTCGTTCATGACACGTTGGAAAAGGTTTTGGGCACTTCAGCCTTCCGAAGAAGACAATGATCGATGTTGCCTTAGGGCTAAGTGGAGTGCGGCATTCCACAGAGTCCATCCGGTTCTCAATCTCACGGCCGTTTAACCCCTGAAAGTTAGAAACAGTCAGGAGGCCCCTCCACAAACTGGTTGTGACCGTGTCAATAAATACTAGAGGATTTTAGTTCCCTACTAGACAACAACTCTGTCTCAGATTATAATGACAAGGGGGAATTATTTTGATTCCTATCCCCGGTGTCCTACCTAACAACCAAATTCTTTTGATTTCCTCAAGTGAGGTTAATGTTGGTTTAATTACTGAGATTAATTTTAGTGGTTGTCTTACTCAACCAGGTAAATGGACATGAAACTTGATGGTGTTATGATGACTCAAACCATGCAAATGAGAATGAATCAAAAATAAGCCTTTGTCTTCGATGAAATCTAGCTAAGGAAGAGAGAGAGTTCTTCGATCAAAAATGCATGAAATTTTTCACAAGCAATTTTAAAAATCAAAGCAAAATATTTTTTCTTTTCTTTTTGTAAATAAAGCCAAACTGAAATAAACACTCCCTTTAATGCACTGATCCTACAACTAAGATGCTTCAAATATGAGAATTTATGTGGCAAATTCAATGGTTCATTTCCTAATGCAAAATGATACTACTAGACTTTTTCAATTCAAACAACAGAATTGTTCTCAAATGATAATTTTTTAATTACTGAAAATGATGAACACAATGTGACTGTAAAAGTTACAGAGTTCAGTAAAAGAGAACAGCAGTGTTGGGTTGGTTGTGGTGAAAAAATCAAGTCAATGCAATCAAACTGGAAAAATGACCCAATATGCAAATCATGCCACTAATTCACACAACAATCAAGCTCACAAACAGGGAAATAAGCACACCACACAGACTGTAAAATGACCAGGATGATAACAGGCAACAGTAAACACTACCTAAGGCAGAGAGAGACTCAGGAAACCAAGCAAGGAGAAAAAATTTAAAACATTGCAGACACTACCGCGTGTCAGGGTCAGACTGTAGTGCGGCACTATTACAGTACCGCTCTGGTACTAATGCCGAGAACGCGGTACTACCGCACTGTAGAGAATTCTAAGGGCACGGTACTGTTGCAAGGTAAGAAAAAAGCGCAACTTTAGAAAGGAAAATGGAGTTTTCAGGGTTACTTCTAACCCAGGGGACTCGGTGATCATACAGGGAGAATAAACACAGCGAGGAGGGGTGAATAAAGGTTAAAAAAGACCAAGATTCAAAACTGGTTTGAAGTGCAATAAACAAAATCACAATCAAAATATGGATGACAGTGAACTGAATCAATCAAACAGAAATCAAACCAGTGGAGTCGCCATTCTTGTTAGTAGAATTTTTCCCTACGGATAAGTCAAAATTCTCTTAACTTAAAGAATATTCCTAACTGACTCTAAGGTAAGAACAAAACAAAACAAATGCTACCTTAAAATTCCTGAACTAGCTTTCACAACAAGATCATATGCATTCAGAAACAATGAAAGATATGACTCACCTTTCAATATGACGTTTGTCCTGCTTCTAGCTCTTGATCCAAAGCTCCAATGAAGAACCTGTTGAGATCAAACAAAGATCAAGCATACAAGCTTCCAAATACCTTGAAGTAAAGATTAGATTCAAATCTAGATTAGATACATTCCATGCTAAGAACTTATGATATACACATAAAATGGGAAAAACAAGACAAGTTATCTTATTACAAACTTGAAGAATGCTTACAAAGGTTGCTTGATGTCCAAGCCAATCCTCCAGCTCCAAGTGCTTCCTTCTCTAGCTATCTCCACAATGCTGCAAGATCATAATTTTGGTACTTCTAAGAGTCCTCCCCATTTCCCATGGAATGCCTCTCTTTTATAGTGTATGGTAGGGTTAACCAACAAGAGAGATGGGTGGATCTAGGGAGAGGTAAGTGGATCAGGGTTTCTAATCACAGAAAATGAGTTGATATCGAATCAGGGACCCCAATCTTCCAATATCTTCGAAAATCCAAAATCCCACAAGCCATGGAAAAAAGGCTATAAAAAGAGTACCGCGCCCTGAAATCTGAGCATAACGCAGTAGTACCACGTGTCAGGGACAAAGCATAGCGCGGTAGTGTGGACTACCACACACCTATAACTGAGCAAGGCACGGTAGTTAGGGTAAATAAAGTCTCAGCTGGGTGAAAACCTGTCAGGGTAAGTTTACTTTCAAGGTTCACTCATCATTTTTATCTTCTGAGTGGTTTAAAGCAGTAGGGGAAGTGTCGTCAACTCTTTTTGTGGTGGAGATGCGACACTGTGTAATATGGAGGTATAACAATGTCTTCTTGTTCTCTTCAATGACTTCTGCTAGTAACCTGCATATCTCATAGGTTAAGCATTGTAGAACCAAATTATACATACATCGTAAGTAGAGCTTCGTTACAATGGATGAATCTTTGTCTTGATGTCACCATGGTCATATGTTCTTGAACTAGAACATGATTCGTCTTTCTTGATGTACCTTTCATGTTAGCGAACAATATCAACCTCATACAACACCACAATGCATTAGTACAATCATAAGTGTCAAAACCCTAATCAAAGAATATCCGCATTCATAATTTTATTAAGCTGATACGACAAGTCTAAGTTTAATTAAGATTGTACTAACCTTAATGAAGACAAACATACCATAAAATTAATCATGAACAGATTTTGAAACATACCTGTAAGTCATACCTATCAAGATTGCTTGTAATCTTCTTATGTAAGGCCTTAGCCTCATCTCCCTCTAAAATAGGAACTTCTTCACTTATGCAGGTGACCAATACATTCTCTTCTAGGATTAACCCAATCCACTTGAATTGCAGAAACTGAATCTAGAGCTGGATTAGGGTTTGTCAGAGAAACCCTCAAACTTCAAACTTTAAATTTTGAACTTCTGAAAGGATAGAAAGATGCGCCTTGATGAGATGATCAACCTGGTATACTCAGAATTTGAAAACTACAAATTTTCACCCCTCAAATTTGCTTTTCAATCTTTCAGATTCACTAGGGAAGACCTTGATTTAGGGTTTGAGTTTCCCAGAGCTTCACCCAACCAAATAGTTTGATCCAAAGCTATAAACTTCAATTTTTCCTAGGATCCTCCAGCTATGGTTACAGATTTAAAAAATTCTCATTTTTGCAGAAGCCCTAATTTTTCACTTTTCTGATCAAAGTCTCGAACTAGGGTTTGATCATGCCCGGCCTTCTTCCCAACCAAAAAATTCGATCTTGGTCTCTAAATTTTGATTTTATGAGGATATCTATCTATGGTCTCCTATTACAAAAATTCCAACTTTCTACGAAACCCTAAATTCCCGTAGCGATGAATGAAGGTGCTCAGAATCCAATTCCGTTTTGACATAAATATGCACCTGATTGTTTTTGGTGTAACTCAGAAATTTCAGATCTACAGGGTCTGAAACTTCTGCATGTGGTATCCTGACCTGTTAACTTTCCAAACCCATGGGTCTGAACTCAAATAGATTCTTTGAGAGATATTTATTCCAAGTGTCGCAACGTGACCTGTTTATGGGATAAAATAGGAGAGCGAACTTGTACGGAATGCCACGTGTCACTGGTTCAATTTAGGCCTCTGAGAATAGGACTTGTGAAAGTACAGTCTGTGCCCTACCTGCCACATTTTACAAAATTTCATTTGGGGCTTCCTAGCCCAGGTTGTGACCTTTTTGCCTAGGTCACCTGTTTATGACTGAGATCTGGAAGAGGCAGAAACCCTATATTGGACAGATCATAAATCTGAAAGTACAACGAATTAGAGGCTCTCCTTTGGACACAAGGTACATGGGGATATTATCTTCGACTTGTAATATTTTCCGATCCTGAAACGTTTCCAAAATGATTTTATAGCGAAAGTGCTATATCAATCCCTAGCTTCGCAAGTGCAACAAGTGTCATAAATGCCATACCATGCCTTTTTTCAGGCTAGCTCTAATACCATGTTAGTTTTCAGAATTTACTTCAATCTAATCTAGGATCTTAACTAAGAGAAAAACATGTACATCATATCTATAGCACACCAATCATGGACACAATAATGTAAGCACACAAGTGAGACAGAGTTTCACCGGGGAAAACCAAGAAGGTGAAAAGCCCCGCAACTTCTTCAGAGATAGATAGAGCCATGATACAAAACCAAAGCATAAGAGACATACTCCTAGCAGTATCTTCTCCTCCTCCAATAGTGTGCCACTCTCCAATGAGTGTATGAGTGAGAAAGTGAATGATCAAATAGAGTGCCTCCCGCACTCTATTTATACATGACTTAACTTGCCTAATAACCTTTACTAGGTCAGCCTCAACTTAACCACTTAACATAATGCTGATAGGGCCGACCCCCAATAGGGTGGTCTAATAACCCTTTGACCCACATGACTTATACAGGGCCGACCCTATCAAGGTGGTCTAATAACCCATCAAGTATAAGTTACGCAACTTACAATATAAATGACAACACTTTCATATAGAGGAATAATAACATCTCTATAGGAATACAATATACATATGTGAAATACATTCCAAAGTTAAAATTACATCAACAGCCTTTAAGGCTCTCCTTATTTTGAACAGGAAAGATATCCATACATTCATCTTGGAAAGACTGCAAACATATAAAATTGAATATTCTAGTTAATTTGCTAATTTCATAACATAGGCAGCAATCTAAAGACTTTGATTGATAAGAAGAAAAATTCTATACCTTCCAAGCATCACTGGAAACGTTTCCCGTTCCCAAGCGGTATGGAGTACCGCGGGATATCCATTTCTCCCTTTCTTTTTCAACTTGAGAAATGAATGATGTGTTTGCAAATTCCTTGTTTGACAAATTTTTTTGTTTGCATAATTTGTTGATTGTGTTTTGAGGAACTTCTCTATGTAGAAGACGAGTTGTTTGATGTCGATACCTTGAATGTAGTTTATATCAATCATTTGCAATGATTATTTTCTTCACAGAAATAGTATGCTTCCCATCCAATATATAAAAATTTACTGATGGAAAATTAATTTCTTCTTCATTTCCAGGAATAAAGGACAATGTGGTCTCCTTATCGAAAGGAAATAGAATAGCATCTCTCAATGTTGTTGTAAATGTATGGAGAAGAGATACAACCATCTTTTGCACGACCTCCTCATCAACCCTTCGATATTGTATGTGTGGAGGCACAACAACACATCTTGTTACGTTAATGGAAAAAACTTGCTCATTGAACAAAAAGTTTTTGATCTAATGTTGTTGAACTTATTTTGAACTTTTGAATCTCTTAGTCGCTTTCCACAACATCTTCGAATCTCTTAGTCGCTTTCCACAGCATCTCTTTAGAAGGAATTCCGTTGAGTTGTTTGAAGGAAGATTTGTCCACATATTTTACAATATATTGGAGAAATGCTCTTCTGTTGTACGTAAGAATCTTTTCATGGAATACCTTTATCGGCTTCTTATTAATATTCATGTAATGCAATACAGAGGAAGTTTTCCTAGCCAGCACTCTTTTCCTCCATACCGAAAAAATTCCTCTCTTCAAGGATGATGCAATATCAATTCCTAAACGATTAGAAACATCATACGAGGGAAAATCCCACCCTTGCTTCGCACAGGAAATCATATCTGGATCGGGACCACTTTTCATTCGATCTGACCGATAATTACAAACCATAAGATCAAGCTGTAGAAGGCAACACTTTTCACCATCGACCGCTTCAACTTGAACTCGCATATTTTCATCAGATTCATCGAGATCCGCATATGTCAATATTCCAGCTCTAGTCCAAGCTCTCTCATAATCCAAGTAGAATAGATATAAATCTGGGTACAAATTATCGGGTTCTTCCATCTCAACCTACCATCCATTTGTGAATAGGTGAATGTCGTGATATTTTTTCAATTCAAAGAAAGGGATTTCCTAGTAGTTACTGAAGCTCAACAACGCAACCATGCTTTATCTAAAAAACATTCAATATTAAGTAGTCAATATAAGAATGCATACAATGTCTATAATTATAAATTAGTGTTTTAATATTCGATGTATACTTGCAAATGTTCATGCTAATGATCCATGGTTAAGGAACGACCCCTTATTTTCAAAATCAATTGATTAATTAAGAACAAATCTACTAGCATTATCCATGAGAGATTGAATGCACATTTTATAGAGTCCTTTAAGATAAGGATCGATCATAGAACGAGTGATCATCATAGAAGGGTGGCTGATCCTTCTTGTTTATGTGTATGAGTTTATCAGATGTTTTGTATTCGAGTTTATGTGAGTTTTTATACTTAATTTATATGTATGTGAATGGTAATTGCACATTGATTAATTATAATACAAGTGCGTGATTGTGAAGAAGAAACACATAGTTTGATGAATTCTTAGCTAACTGGTGAATACAGTAGAGATTCAGCGTAGTTCTATATACTGCGATAGCTTCCAAGTGTGAAGCCATCTAGTGTTCTATCCCATTAGTTAGTTGATGTTAAATAGAACGTTAAGCAAATATTGTAACGACATATGTGCATCGGCATGGTTAAGAGAATCTTGATTATGCAATCCCCATATTCGCTTCGGGATAGACTTAAACCTGTTTACAAGGTGATGGCGAAGGGGCCAGTGAAATGGGTTTTGTTGTGTATACATTTATCTCATGACTGAAGGGTCATCTGACCCTTATTATGCTCAGTCTTCTTTCAGTGTTCACCATTCTTCATATACATGAATTGACACCCTCGCCTTCGGAGGTTGAATATTTGGACAAAAGTATATGCAGGCCACCCGATAATTTGAAAAGATTTCTGGTATTAAAAATGGAATTTACATGCATTGAATAGATGGCAACCTTAATTAAGCCTGGACAATTACTGGACAACAAGCTCTACAAATCATATAGAGATAACAAATAAAACTTATTAAAGAGTATTGATTGGATTGTTTCTTATCTCTTCTTTTCCACCAAACCAAAGCATTTTGACTGTAACTAAATGGCTACCTTGCCTTTGTTAAAATTTCCCATGCAATGAACAGGCAGCCGACCCTTCTTCTACCAAGTATTCTTTTCATAATAGTTCTAGACTGCAAGAATGGTCGGCCAATTTTTCTTGTGTTCAACATTCTAGATACCGGTTGAACTCTTGGATATACGTGTTCACAATTTTATAATAAACAAAGGGGCGGCCAATCCTTCTTGTCGGAGGTCGAAAGTCGGGATTAATATTGTTTATATGTTATAACTTAGCCAATATCCGTTCCCCATTATTTACTGCGGAAGTCAAGGGTCAAGAATTGTTGTCCCATCCCGCAATCTGCATTGCAGGTTGCGGGATAGTGGAATTGATGGAACATTTTAATAAATCTAGGTATCTGCAATCCGCAATATATTTGCGTCTTCAGAAAAGGCGATGAAATCCTCATGGGGTGTGCAAGAAGGGTTGGTCGATATTTCTTGTGCCAATTATTCTATTCAAAATAGTTCTAGGATGCAAGAAGGGTCGGTCGATCCTTCTTGTGTTCACCACTCTGGATACAGGTGAATTGTAACATATAGGTGTCTATAGTTGTCTACTAAACGAAGGGGCGGTCGATTCTTCTTGTCGCAATTCGGGATAAATATTGTTGATATGTTATAACTTAGCCAATATACCGATCCCAACTATTCATTGTGGAAGTCAGAAGTCTGGAATTGTTGTCCCAGCCTAGGCGGGTTGAATATTTTTACACTTCACTCATAGATGAAGGGTCGGTCGACCTTTCTTCTGCCTAGTATTCTGTTCAAAATAGTTCTAGACTGCAAGAAGGGTTGGTCGATCCTTCTCATGTTCACCATTCTGGATACATGTGAATGGTTGGATATAGTTGTTAACAATTTTATAATAAACGAAGGGGCGGTCGATCCTTCTTGTTGGAGGTCGGAAGTTGGAATAAATATTGTTTATATGTTATAACTTAGCCAATCTTTGTTCTAGGATGAATTCTACATTAATTTGGAAGAAAGAACATTGACAATATTTAAATGTGTGGATCAGAGCATATAAAATTAATTCTAACTCAGATATTACAGTCAACTATGAGGCAAAGCGATAAGATGATGTAACACAAAATACATTCACAAAAGAGAAATTAAAAGACTGAAGAAATTAACAACATATGAATCTCTGTTTCGGATCCAACCCCTATTAATTTGTAAAATCAAAATTTATACAAAACGGTCTTTGAATTCTTTGCTAAAAAAAGAAATTTCAAAGAAATTTGGTTGATGTAACACTTGGGTAGTTAACAAAGGAACCGCAATGTCATTTAAAATTAAGACACCTGAATTTTTATTCCTAACATAACATGTGTTTTGGTTTCCCAAATCTTTCAACAATTTTCCATTTCTCTTGAGTTGGGATTCCATAATCCATCATTTCTTTCACCATCACCTCCAATTCTATGCACTTTGTGTAATATACATGTTAATTTTGAGAAATAATTCACAATACTCTAGGATATTTACTGAGAGAATAACATATACAGTATATCAATGCATAACAATCACAATAAGCATGAGAAGAATCACAAGAATCAAAAGCATGAGAGACAAGAGACACAGAGTTTCCGTGGGGAAAACCCTAAGGTGAAAAACCCCACAACTTCCTCAGAGATAGAGAGAGCAATGGCTCAACCAAAGTGCAACCAAAATACACTTGAGATAGTCTCTTAGAGCAAATGATCCTCCTCCTCACTAGTGCGCCACTTTCTGAGTGAGAGAAGTGTGTCTTTCCGAATGATCCAAATAGAGATCTCCCGATCTTTATTTATACTTAACCTGTTTTCTCAGTTACACTATGGGGCTGATTTGTCTATCTAGATGCATCCACAATATAATATATATTTCAGGGCCGACCCCACACATGGTGGTCTAATAACCCATCGACAAGTACACACACTTGCGACACTTGTAAATCCACATGACGACACTTCCTTATAGAGGAATAACACATCTCTAATAAGGGTACAATAAATATATCTGAAATACATAGATGAAATACATTCCGAAGTTACATATACATCAACACTCCCTCTTAACTAGGAAGGTATTTCTCGACACAGATCTGCTAGATAAGTCTTCTTCTCAAGATCATCGTCATCATCATCGTCACCATTGCTGCTATCTCAACCAATCTCTAACTCTACTCGTCATAGGAATTTCTACAGAGCCAATCATTTTTCATACTGGATGTAGGCCCACCACCTGCAAGTCTTCGTCATCACTGGCCATACTGTGGAGATATCAGGACTTATTATGTGCATCACAAAACCTTAAAAGAGTCTCTTGACTAGCAAGAACCCTAAAGAGCATCTGAGGCCTTTTTCATCTTGTCCAAATCTCCAGGACTTATTACATGTGACCCCACCACAAAACCTCGAAAGAGAATCCCAGGACTAATTACGAGCACAAGGCTCAAGCTATCGGATCTCCCAGGGCACAAATTACATGTGGTCACCACAAAACCTCGAAAGAGCATCCCAGGACTGATTACGAGCACAAGGCTCAACCTATCGGATATCCCAGGGCACAAATTACATGTGGTCATGGAAAAACCTCGAAAGAGCATCCCAGGACTGATTACAAGCACACAGCTCAACCTATCAGATCTCCCAGGGCACAAATTACATGTGGCCATGGAAAAACCTTGAAATAGCATCCCAGGACTGATTACAAGCACACGGCTCAACCTATCGGATCTACCAGAGCACAAATTACATGCCATAGCACAAAACCTAAAAAGAGCATCTGCCAGATATCCCAGGGCACAAATTACATGCCATAGGAAAAACCTCAAAAGACTATCTGCAGATCTCCCAGGGCACAAATTATATGTCCTCCCAAGCAAAACCTCGAAAGAGCATTTTCCAGATATCCCAGGGTACAAATTACATGCCATAAGCAAAACCTCGAAAGACTATCTGCAAATCTCCCAGGGCACAAATTACACACTTATCTGCACAACTTGTTCCATGGCCACAGAGTATCAACCTGATACTCACCATACATCATCCTGATGTACACATGATCATCCTGATCATCATCACTGCAACATCTTGCTGCATGCCATCTGGAGCAACATACTGAAGCTCATCATCCATGATCATCCTGATCATACAATGCATCTACTTAATGCATACCAAGTATCTACCTGATACATATTATCATACATGATATACCTGATAATACAATGTATCCACCTGATACATATACAGATACATATTCCAAGCATCCAACATGATGCATATACAAAATACATACACATGATCCAACCGATCATATCCAGCATCAACATGATGCGTACATACATATAAATGATCCAACTGATCATATCCAGCATCCAAAATGATGCATACATACATATATAAATGATCCAACTGATCATACAAAGTAGAAACCATAACATCATCATGATGCTCATCATCCAGTGCTTACATCCATAGCCATGTGAAGGATCCTCCTTCCAACATGCTTGGAATGGATTCAGCAAATGTGACCATCACTTCTTCCTCGAAGTGTCATCAATCTGAAGAATGCCAAGCCTCTCCCTGAAGTACTCGAACTTCACCCTGGCTAGTGGCTTCGTCAACACATCTGCAATCTCCTTGTCCGTCGCAACATACAGGAGCTTCACAACTCCTCTCTGCACCATATCCCTGATATATTGATATTTGATCTTTATGTGTTTTGACCATTCATGAAACACTGAGTTCTCGGACAGCTTCACACAACTCTGGTTATCACAAAAGATACCAGTAGCATCCAATGGGAGATCAAATAACTCAGACAATATTTTCTGTAGCCATACTGCCTCACAACTAGCTGAACAAGATGCAACATACTCTGCCTCAGCTGTACTCAGTGCTACACAGGACTGCTTCCTGCTAAACCAAGAGATCACACCTGATCCCATACTGAAAAAACACCCAGATGTGCTCTTCCTATCTGCAGCACTGCCATCCCAATCTAAATCAACATAACCCTGCAGGTTAAACTTTTGATTCGCTTCATACTTGAGCCCATAATCCATTGTACCCTTCAAGTACCTCAGAACATGCTTTATAGCAACCAGGTGAACACTCCTCGGATCCGTCAGGAACTGGCTCAATGTGTTCACCGCAAAGCAAATATCTGCTCTCATGTTCGCCAGGTACATCAAGGACCCAATCATCTGACGATACATAGAGACATCAACCGGCTCAGATGAAGCATCACATAAAAGCTTCAGATTCGATGCCATAGGTGTGGCCATGGCCTTGCAATCCATCATCCCGAATCTCTTCAGGATATCTATTGTGTACTTCCCTTGACCATGGAAGATCCCACCTGTATTCTTCCACACCTCCATACCTAGGAAATAAAGCATCATTCCCAAATCTTTCATATCGAACTCAGCATCAAGCTTCCTCTTAGTATCTACAATCAATCTATCATCTCCTGTTACAAATAAGTCATCCACATACAGAAGTAGAATCACAAGGTTCCCTTCCTCAACCTTGTAGTAAAGGTTGGATTCCACTTTACTCTTGGTAAAGCCCAAACTAGATAGGAAACTTTCCATCCTACCATACCAAGTTATGGGAGCTTGCTTCAAGCCATACAAGGCTTTCTTCAATCTACACACATACGACTCCCTGTCATGTATTTCGAATCCGAGTGGCTGCTCCAAATATACTTCCTCTTCAACTACACCATTCAAGAAGGCAGTCTTGACATCCATCTGGTGTATTTTCCATTTCATTGTTGCAGCCAGGGCAAGTACTGTTTTGATGGAAGTATACCTGGCTACAAGTGCAAAAGTTTCTTCATAATCTATTCCCTCTTTCTGAGAGAAGCCTCGAGCTACAAATCTTGCTTTGTATTTTTCTACACTGCCATCTGCAGCATGCTTGATTTTGTAGATCCATTTGGAAGTCACAATAGACTTCTCTTTAGGTCTTGGGAAAACATCCCAAACATCATTCTTCATTATTAATTGGTATTCCTCAACCATGGCATCCTTCCATTCTTTCTTTTCCGCTGCTTATTCATAACTAGAAGGTTCTTTGTTCATAATGTCACAGAGTAAAGCAACGTAGCTGGTATGTGATCGGGTTCTCTTCTTTGCTCTGTGTTCTTCTTCTTGAATGCCAAATATTTCTGCATCTTGAATGAGCTCTCTAGCCCATGCAGGTTTCCTCTTGTGAGAGTTATCCTCACGGGGTGGATCTATAGGTTCTTGCGGATCTTCAAACTCATGAACAACTTCTGGAATTGCTTCAGTCATGGTAGTGTCTTGAAATCTAGTTTCCTTAGGTTCTTCATAAACTTCGATAGGTGCCTTCCTTGATTTGATGAATGCTAAGTTTTCATCAAATGTTAAATCCCTGCTGACATCAATCCTTTTGAACCCTGGAAAGTATATTCTGTAAGCTTTCGAGCTTTCACTGTAACTCACAAAGATACCCTTCTTTCCTGAAGGATCTAGTTTGGTCCTCTTTTTCTTTGGGACATGTGTGTATACCGGACAACCGAATATTCTGAGATGGCTAACATATACATATACTCTAGGATCTTTACTGAGAGAATAACATATATAGTATATCAATGCATAACAATCACAATAAGCATGACAAGCATCACAAGAATCAAAATCATGAGAGACAAGAGACACAGAGTTTCCGTGGGGAAAACTCTAAGGCGAAAAACCCCACAACTTCCTCAGAGATAGAGAGAGCAATGGCTCAACCAAAGTACAACCAAAATACACTTGAGATAGTCTCCTAGAGCAGATGATCCTCCTCCTTACTAGTGCGCCACTTTCTGAGTGAGAGAAGTGTGTCTTTCCGAATGATCCAAATAGAGATCTCCCGATCTCTATTTATACTTAACCTGTTTTCCCAGTTACACTATGGGACCGAGTTGTTTATCTAGATACATCCACAATATAATATATATTTCAGGGTCGACCCCACACATGGTGGTCTAATAACCCATTGACAAGTACACACACTTGCGACACTTGTCAATCAACATGAAGACACTTCCTTATAGAGGAATAACACATCTCTAATAAGGGTACAATAAATATATCTTAAATACATAGATGAAATACATTCTGAAGTTACATATACATCAACAATACATCTAGCATACCCTTCTTAATGATTACAAATTTTTCAAGTATTTCAAAATCATTGATCAATTTAACAATTATTGTCTTTCTAGTTAATCCTTTGACTAAACCTTCAAATTTTGAGTGATCCATATGAGCATGTACTATCAAATTGTGATCATTTTCTTGATTCATTAATTTTCCATCAGCACTCCAAAAAGAAGGTAGACCACATTCAAAAGTCCCTAGAAATAATTCCTTAAAATTTTGAACTTCAAGGACCATTTGTTGCGCCATGTCTTCTACTTCTTTAACACAGTCATGCTTGCCAATAACTCTTCTTCCCGAAATGATGATTGATGGTATGTATTTGATTCCAAAAGTCTACATATCTAATTGGGTTATATTTTTTAACAAACTGACTGTATTTTGAGTTGTTTATGAAGGCCTTTTGCGTAATGTCTCGTTTTCCACTTTACACCTCTGGAGAAGTATGTTTGCTATAACATATTTATCTGCTATACAATTCAAATCAGACCAGAATTTGGCGACTTCCACTGATATTGTATCCCATATAATGTGTTTATCTCTGTGTAATGGAATCCGACCTGTCAATATATCTTTCAATTCATCAACTTTCTTTTGCAGTTGATTTCTATCACTCAAAGCCTTTATCTTTGCTCCAGAATTTCGAATTACTTCTTCTTTCAACTTCTGGTTTTTCGGTCTCAACTCTTCTATCTCTACATCTTTTAGACTAATTTGTGACATAGCACTAGTCAGTTCCTTAGTGGAGGAATTTTTCATTTTTCCTTCATCCGTACATAGAGATTGATCCCCTCGCTTCACTGGTGCTTGCTCAGTTTCAATCTGATTGGTATTAAACAATGAAATTTGTGACAACAATTCAATTCTTTGTTTTTCCTAAGCATGCTTTTCGTCTTGTAACTTTAAAATTTTATCTTTGTGATCCATCATGTATTGATATATGGATTCGTTTTCTTGTTGTAATGTTGTCAACTCTAGATATTGCACATGTTGATTATTTGGCACCTTCAATTTTTTCTTGAGAATTTGAATGGTATTTTCTTTTTCATCAATGAGCCTTTTGATAAACTAGTTGTTCCATGGCTCAACTCCCACGGTCATAAGGTCCACTTGTAGTCTTTTAATCTGGATCGAATTTGCTTTGTTTTCTCTCTTCTCTTGCCTCAATTGATTCTCCAGCTTTGTTATCATAGACTGCAATTTAGAAACTTTTTAAGTGAATTGCAATAAATCAGAATATAGGACATCTCATGTTTGTTTATGCAATTGAATCTTATTGGGTATATTAATTGCATCAAGCTTAAGTTCCATTTCAGAAACTTTAGCATCATTCACCACTACAAACCTTATAGTGTTTCTTCCTGGTTCTATAGTTGTAAGAAGGGAAACTTTTTGTTCTGTCAGCATTCTTACTTGAGGGTACAATTTTTTAGTTTCTTCAAAAGACTGCTCCCTCTTTGATGTATATTGTGAAAGGACATCAAATCTGGACTTATACTGAGAGTTACTTCCAGATTCCTTTATTTCTGAAAAATAATATTGCCACATAATATTTGCAGTGCCTGCGAAATCAAACTGGTTTTTTTAGGAATAATTAAATCTCGTTCCTCCATACTAATAATTTCGTTATGTCGTTCCACTTTTTATTTATTCCTTGAAACTTATTGATCGACTTCCATACTATCAACTTCTGAAATACTTCTCTTACTGGTGATATCATATTTAGCTGGTGTCTAAACCAGCACTGCCAAATTGCCTGTTTGTTCTATATTCGCCTCTTTATTATCTTGTTCAAATTTGAATAAATTTTCCATTTCTTTCAATCCTTCTACTGTTTGATGATCAAAATCCTTGTTTCCATTTTGATGTCTCCTTTGCGATATAATTTGATGAGGATCATAATTAATCCTTTCAGCCTCTTGGAAATCCATAATCTTCAGTTTTTTTTTACTACAAAGAGGGTTGCCTTATTCTTAATGATGAATGGACCAACTTTAAGAGGGAATTTCACATCCGATGCTTTTTTCAAAGCATAGAAATGTTCTTCTTCTGAATACAACCTTTGTCTAATAAATTCCAAGGCAAAAACCCTCGTTGTTAAGAAGGATAGCAACATATATGGTGCTCTATTAAAACCATACACCCTAATTATAGTATGTTCTCTATACAAGAACCAATCACCTGTTTGGAATTCTGGTGTAGGCTTCAAAGTTTCTTTCATTTCTTCTAACACTCGGGGCATTTTAGCATTAAAAATAATTCTGTAAAATTCTGCCATGATTTTATGGGTTAACTCAAACATATTGACATGTTTAGGAAGGTCATGAGAAAAGATGGTACCAAGAAACATGGATTCCGAAACATTTGAACACATGAACAGCTTCAGGAGATATGAGTGATATATGAAATGATTCAACTGGACTCGACTATGACTCTAGGAATTCATCAAAATTAAAACAACAAACTGGACTCGAATGTGACTCTAGTGAAACTACTTGGAGAAGGAAACCTAACATAACTTCTGTGATTGAATTATCACTATCTAGACCTAAAACTTGACTCAATAAGGACAAAACTAACTGGGTATCTTGCTGAAAGACATCAATACTCAAAGGGAACGATAGGTTTTCATGCAACAGACCATCTTTCAAGACTTGTAATAAAAACTTGTATTTTTCTGCAGGACTGCAATTTCTATAAAACTTTGCCAAATTTTCTTTGTTAAACGACTCAGGGCTTTTGGGAAATGTTTCAGGTAAACTTAGAAACTCACAAACAGTCTGCGCATTTACTGGTTATAGAATTTTAGTCATTTTTACATTAATGATTACCCTTTTGCCCTGCGAATAATTCGCCGCACACCAACAAAAAAAATTGGGGAAATGTAGGGTTTGTTCGACAAAAAAATAGTACAAAAAAGAACCAAAAACATTAAATATATCCTTTCCCTGCGACTTAAATTCCACTAATTTCTCCTTAGACGGCGAAATACTACACACAGACAAAACAGGGTCGAAAATATCCCTTTCCCTGTCAAATACAAGCTTCTCATTTTCATCTGAACTTTCATTGAAGGGAAGAAGGTCTTGGGTTTTCTCCATTTGGGACACAAAATCTAAACACTGAGGGTTTCAATCTACGTGTGCAGTCAGCTTCTTGGGTGTTGTTCCATTTGATGAAGACAACGACTTGTTTCTCGTGAGTTCTTTTCCTCCAGGCAACAAGTGACAAAAACATTTTTTAAAACTTCGAACAAACCTTTTGTAGAACATATGCTTAGGTAGTTTCAGAACTTTCGATGAGCGGTTTAAATTTAACCACTTTTCATAGCGGACTCCACCAATGCTTGCCACGTGGTAAATTGTTTAATTTCTACTCCACCTTTTCCAATTTTAACCACCCTGCACTTTCTAGCGCGGGAACCCATTTCCACCGTCGATTTGCTTCTGGGTGGGTCTGCATCATTATTCCGCCACATTGCTACACGTTTGAAACTTTTGGTGTGAGTCATCCAATTTTTTAGCGCCTTTTCCACCTACACCCTCGGAGTGAGAGACCTTATGTAGAGACCTTAGAATAGTGACAGTATTTGCATTGTTCCTCTCTATAAAGATTAATAAGCAATTTTATATTAATGTTAAATAACCCAAGAATCCATATAGAATAAATTTAAAAAACATAAAGACAAAAATGATAACAATATGAATAAATCACTTGTTTGATCAATTATACCAATTCTAGACATTGTTTGTAGATGCGTTTGTAGAATATCTAGTGTAACATGGGAAGAAGTCGATGAAGAAGAGGGAGAGATGACCATAATAGATAAGAGAAGTGATTCGGATTTATGTGGGAACGAAACAAAAGATAGCATATACATAATCATATATAGAGATATATTGCAAATAACACAGTGATACAGTAAACACATATTCTATTAAATAGCGGAAATAGAACATACTGTAAAATACAATAGATAGAATGGTGGTAGCTATCTCTGAGAAGAGATGTGGCCGCTATGCTCATCTGTGCCAAGATGAATACAAAGAGAGGCCGAAAGGGCCTATTTATCATAAGCATGAGGGAAAGAATCCCAAACATCCAAAAACCTAACCCTAGAAGATGAACCGTCATAAAGGTTGCGGCCCCAAGGTGGTTAGTTGAACAGTCAACTTCCTGGGGTCATAACTTTTGCATACGATCTCCATTTGGGGCACTCGGTAGCCCGTTGGAAAGGTCTATCTAAGATTTACAACTTTCGACTAGTTTCAAATGTAAGTTGTCGGCAACCATTTGGTACCCCAAATCACCAAAAAATGTCGTTTAGGGCCTCAAAATGGCTCCGGAAGTTCAGGACTCGAAAAACTGCAAAATAGTAATTTACCAAAATTGCCAGAAGACTATTTTGAGAAAGTTGGAAGAGGTGGGCCGCCACCGATATCCACCTAGATCAATCCTCCCTCCTTAGGAAGCAATGGTCTCCATTGCATTAAATCCCTTATCATATGTCGAGCTGTGTGTCGAGTTGAGCTCTTGGTGCGACATTTGTTGAAGTGGAAAGGTTGCCTTACTTTGACATCTTCAGAGGGTTGTAATTGTTGTTGATGGATGCGATGGAGATGTTCAACAGTTTTGGTTGTTGTGGTATCCTTGGTATGCACCGGTGTGGATGGTTTCTTTTTGGAGGATCACCTTGAATGCGTGGCCTTGCACTGTAGAGGTACCCGAATAGGCGATGTGGCACTAAATTTGTGTTCTTGTTTCTGCTGAGTAGAGAGATAATGGGCAGAGGTTGTGGATGTCTCTGCGATCTGATGTTCTCCTTTAGTGGCAATTGCGAATACGGAAAATTTCCCAGTGTGGGAGATTATCTTCCTTCCCTACTCGTTTGGGGTATGTGCAACTATCTCTGGTATCCGATAGATTTGTCCTCCCAAAGTGACAATGACACTGCGAGGTCGTGATTCATATACAGCATGACACTTCCACATATATGGTTGTCCTAAAAGAACATCATATACTTCAAGTGGGGCCACATCACACAATACCTCATCTTTGAAGGGATTGATGCCATATGGTAGGCGACATTGGTGACTGACGCGGATCCCTCGTCCTAGGCTTAGCCATCCAATGGTGTATGGTTGTGGGTGTGGTGTTATTGGTAGATCCAATCTCTTGATGACTTCTGTTGAGATCAGGTTCTTCTGGCTGTCGCTGTCCACAACAAAGTGTATGGGAATTCCCTTCACCCATATCTGTGAGTGGAAAAGGCACTCCTCTGCCTCCGACTCGTTAGGTTCCTCTGGTTGAATCTGTGTGGTGGCGACAATGGCACTGGGTTCTGCATCAATGATTTGCTTCCCTTTTCGCACGGCTGTGAAATTAGGTTCTAAGTCATAATCAGAACTGGGATCCGATTCTGAAGCTTTGATCTCAGCCACCAATGACTGTTTTGAGTGACATTCATCAGTGTTGTGACAGGGGCTTTTGTGGAACTCGCACCACTTCCCAGTGTCCTTCTTTGTCTTTTCTTTACCCTTCTTCGCTTGTGGTTGGGACTGGTTGTCCTTTCCCTGCCCCGTGTTCTGCAAGCCAAAGTTTACCTTGCCCTGCTTCTGTGCAAGTCTGAATTCACGCTTGTTCTTTTGCTAAAATTTCTGCTCGATTTTAACAGCATATCGATAGGCGGATCCGAGTGAAGAGATTTCTAGGGAATCCATCTCTGTTCGTATGTACCAGTGTAGGCCACTGCAATATTTCAGTACTAGGTGGCGCTCGGAGTCCTTGATACCCAGCTTTGTGCACGAGGTATGAAAGTTGTTGGTGTACTCCGCCACCGTTTGGTCCCTCTCTTGGTGCAGAATGGTCCATTTTGTGTACTGGTCATCATAGTTTCCAACAAGGTAATATTGTTCCTTGACGGCATCTATAAAAGAGGCCCAAGTGGGATTGGAATATTCAAATAATCCCGACTCGTCTGATGAGTTTTGCTCACAATAAGTTTCCCACCAATTTTGACATGGGGGACGGCCTTAAGGAGCACAAAGATGATCTTTTCCCTCTCAAAAAATTGGTGGACAGAGAAATACCCTTCTAGTAGATTCAACCATTTATCTAGGGCATCAGCATCGATATGGCCTTCAAATAAAGGAATATCAAAACTAACCTGTACCTTGAAGGGAGTTGTATCTCCAAAATGGCTGCTCGTTGAGAGTGCATTTGCCGTTGTTGGCATGCGTCGAAGGATCTCAGTGAAATTATCCATCATCTCATTCCTCTGTCGCGCAAGGGTTTTCTCGAGCAAAAACTTGATAGGATCTACTGCTCCATTGTCTCTCTTTTCTTCAACCATGGGAGGTTGTTTGGGGTGGCGAGAGTGGTCTTCCCCAAGTGAAACTAGTTCGAGACCCAACTCTCTGTATCCTGACCTCGTCGGGGACATGCACCGAGAAACAATCAAAGAGAAGACCGTTCTGATACCACTGATCTAGATTTATGTGGGAACGAAACAAAAGATAGCATGTACAGAATCATATACAGAGATATATTGCAAATAACACAGTGATACAGTAAACACATATTCTATTAAACAGCGGAAATAGAACATACTGTAAAATACAATAGCAAGAATGGTGGTAGCTATCTCTGAGAAGAGATGTGGCTGCTATGCTCATTCGTGCCAAGATGAATACAAAGAGAGGATGAAAGGGCCTATTTATCATAAGCATGAGGGAAAGAATCCCAAACATCCAAAAACCTAACCCTAGAAGATGAACCGTCATAAAGTTTGCAGCCCCAAGGTGGTTAGTTGAACAGTCAACTTCCAGGGGTCATAAATTTTGCATACGATCTCCGTTTGGGGCGCTCAATAGCCCGTTGGAAAGGTCTATCCGAGATTTACAACTTTTGTTGGGTTCAAATGCATGACATTGGAAACCATTTGGTCCCCCAAATCACCAAAAAATGTCGTTTAGGGCCTCAAAATGGATCCGGAAGTTTAGGACCCGAAAAACTGCTAAAAATAGTAATTTACGAAAATTGCCAGAAGACTTTTTTGAGCCAGTTGGAAGAGGTGGGCCACCACCAATATCCACTTGGATCAAGAAGTCTAAACAACAAGATCAATCTTCCAAGATGGCATTGAGATGAAACATTAAATTAGGAAAAGAAGGAGAGATCACATGTCGTAGCAATAACATCTAAGGTTGGTGTTGTTTTTTTATACAACCCATTTCATATTAGCTGCATAATTCTATTGTTCATGTAGTGTCCCTTTTTAATAAATTTGTTAAAATTGGAAAATTGCAATTTTTGTCCAATTCGACCCTTAGACTATTAATGACTCGAATGCTTCCAAATGGCTTCAAATGCTTCTGATTTGGGTCTGAAGGTGTTTGAAAGGTATTGGGACACAAAAAGTGACAAAATTTGTATCATTCCTCTCTACAGCTTTTAATAAGCAATGTCTAACCAAGATAAACCAAGAACCCATATAGAGGAAATTTTAGAAACATAAAGAATACCTAACAATTTGAAAAAACCATTTGAAAAGTATTCATAACCATTGAGGTGTAATATGACACATTTATGCATCTATTATAGGCTTGGAAAATTCCAAAATACTTCAGCCACTTGCATTTACAATTAGAGAATGGAAGGCAGAATTACTAGGAAAATCTATGCTAAAGCCCCCAAGGGTAGATGGCTCCAAAAGACTCTTTAAAGGATTTAGAATTGGGTCTAAAGGTATATGAAGGGTGTTAAGACATAAAAAGGAACCTCATTGGCGATTGTAGACTAATATCAGAATACTTCTGCAACATCCATTTAACTTCAAGAGAAGTTGCAGAATTTTACTAGTCAAATCGAGGTTCAAAACCCCAAAGGGTAGGGGACAAAGATGGCTTCCCAAATGTTGTAATACCTTTCCAAATTTTAGAATACAGACATGTTACTAATAAAGGAATTTAATGATCTCCCCAATTCATCATCAATTATTTTTTATAGGCTTATGCAACTACCATAATTCATATGTTTGTATACATGTCTTCACATACTAGGGGGGAATGCTAGTAAACTTCACCACTGGTTATGAAATTCAAGATTTAGGTTCCAAGGACTTGTGCAATGTTAATGAAACTTCTTCATTATTAACATTAATGACACTCCATACATCAAAAAAATCACAAATATTGACTTATACAATTCGAAATAATGTCTCTTCAAGCTCCAACAACAAGATATAGGGAAAATGGAACCATTTATGCATTGTTTGGTATTTTTACATAGTTTCACTTGGTATTTCGACCAGAGATTCTTCTGAGAATTAAATACTGAGTATATATATCAGAATAAAAACAAATGGATATTCTTGGACCATCACAAAAGCTACTCTCCTTCTTTGTTCTTGTGACTTTTATAAAGTTCTCAAATCCTCCATGGGTACATCTCAGGACTGACTACACTGTCTCTGAAAAAACCTGAAAAAGACTTGTGTACCCTACTATCACCCCATCATCTTCGGATCATCTCATCATATTTAGATCGTATCATCGTCAACAGAGCACCATCTACTGGAACATCTTCTGCTATCGGCAACCTCCTCAGCTGGAACACTGTCTGCTGGAACATCCTCGTCTGCAACACCATCAACTGGAACATCTTCTGTTGTCAGCAACCTCATCATATGGAACACCATATGCTGGACATCCTCATCAGCAACACCATTATCTAGAATATATTCTGCTGTCAGTAACCTCATCAGCTAGAACACCATCTGCTGGAACATCCTCATCATCAGCACCATTTGTTGAAACACCTACAACAAACATTAGTAACTAAATACTGATACTATTAGTCATCCAATATTGATCTACCCTCACCCTTGGAGAGGCATCCATCCCTATGGACAAGAATCAGTTCGTGAGAGTTCGAACTATCAGTCAGCCAATATTGGTCTTCCGTCCCTCCTAGACAGGCATCTATCCTTTGGGATAGGATCTCTATCAGTCTTTCTTTCTAGAGAGATCCCTCTGGACTACACTAAGCTTCAAAAATCACATGAGCCAGAGGCTTAGTCAGCACATCAGCAAATTCTTTCTCTATAGGAACATAATCAAGTTTCACAGCTCCCTTCTGCACCATATCCCGGATATAGTGGAACATAATCTCTATGTGCTTCGATCTATCATGAAACACGGGATTTTCTGTCAAGTTGATGCAACTCTGGTTGTCAAAGAGTATCTCCATAGCATCAATCTCTGCATCGAACAATTCTGTCAACATATTTTGAAGCCACACTAATTCACCACAAGTTGAACAAGCTGCTACATGTTCAACTTCCGCTATACTGAGTGCAACACAGGGTTGCTTTATACTGAGCCATGAGATCACGCCTGATCCGAAACTAAATTAACATGATCCTGAGGTACTCTTTTTGTATTCAGCACTTCCATCCCAATCTGAATCTGTGTACCCATACAGTCTGAATGCACTATATGAGGCATATCTGAGTCCATAATCCAATGTACCCTTCAGATATCTCATCACATGTTTTGCCGCAATCAGGTGAACTTTACTGGGTTCCACCATATACTAACTCAATGTGTTTACAGCAAAGCAAATATCTAGTCTCATATAATTCATATACTTATCTTTGTTTGGTTGTTGGGTGGACTCCCTCTCAATCTTTGCTTCCTTACAGGAACTACTGGAGTCTCTAACAGAGTGTTCTTCTTCTTATGGGAGTTGCTTGTGTTCCTGGGACAATCTCCTTCTTGTGATGAGGATGCTCCCTCTTGTTGTAATTCTCTTGGTGTGTGCTGTGAGAGCCTGGTCTTCACTACCCATGTTTTCTTTTCGAGCTACAATTCGAGCTTCTTCCTGTGAGCATTCCTCCCACAACCTACTGAATGTGATGAGCTTCTTCCTAGCACAAATTCCTTGGATGAAGGAATCCCATGACCTAGGAGGACCATTCAAGGTGGTCATCACTATTTCTCCATTCTTTATATCTTCTTCAACAGCTTCAAGTTGTTATTTTATCTAAGAGACCCTTGTGAAGTGTGACTGCATGGTCTCTGCATTTTGTATCTTGACATTCTTTAATTGATTCCTCAAATTCATCTTTCGATTTATGTTATTTCCTTCAAACAGCTTGGTCAAGGAGTCAAACATCTCTTTGAGTGTCTTTAGGGATTACACATGTGGTATGAGATGGTCCTTGCTAGAATATGCAATGATCCTCTTGGCCTTGACCAAGTTCTTCTTATGTAAGGCCTTAGCCTCATATCCCTCTGGGATTGGAACTTATGTAGGTATCCAATTCATTCTCTTATAGGATTAACCCAATCCTATACTTCCATGTTCGGAAGTTATCAGCCCCTTCAAGCTTATCCTCAAGCTTGGTGTGGTGAGACATATTAATGAGAAACTCAAATGGAAATAAAATATTTAGATCTTACCACTGGATTTGGAGTTGGCTAGGGTTTGACAGAGAAACCCTAAAAATCCAAACTTGGAATTTCAAACTTCTGATTGGACAGGGAGATGCATTTGACTAAGGCAAGCAAGCTGGTGTGCTCGGATTTTGAAACTCCAAAAATTTACCCCTCAAAAGTGACTTGTGAACTTCGGATCTGCAAATGCACAATGGCCTCTCCAATTTTTTTCCAATGCACAATGGCCTCTCCAATTCCCAATTAGAGTAAACACTCCACCTGCGTGACAAGGTACAAGCTCTCCAAATTGCAAAGATACAAATAAAAATGATCAAAAGCTACTCTCCTTCTTTTTTCTTGTGACTTTTATAAACTTCTCAAGTCTTCCATGGGTCAAATTCCTTCCAAAGGATTCATTCCAACTCAATTTGGGAATAGATTCCAATGTGTGCCACTTGTCCAACAATTCCTAGTCTATTTATTCCCTCATTTCGAATGGGTGTCACTTTCGCTGCACTAACTCCCTTTTGCACCTTCTTGGAGGCTATTTTTATCCCTAACATGTCATATATTTCAGATGTCGGCATCCAGATCTTATTTGTGTCATAGGTGTCATAGCATCTTCATCATTGTTGTCACACTAGAGGCTACGGAATCTATCCCAACTATCACAATTCTTCTAAGATGCCTCTTCCTCTTCCATGGGACTTATTCTTCCACTCCAATTTGACCTCACATGACTCATGCCATGAATAATACCTCTTAAACCACCCCAAGTATGTTACCCTTCTTCTTGAACTCGAATTGGTGAGAGAATCATGCCAAGTGTAGTGGGGAATCTTGCCACAAATGGGTGCCACAACCTCTTAATATATTTCCTCATGGTCCAATGCACAATGGCTTCTCCAATTCCCAATTAGGATGGGAATCTTTCACCCTCAAAATTGGTACTAAGGCAAGTAGAGTAAACACTCCACAAGCATGGACAAGCTATGCTCTCCAATACGCAAAATGAGAAATGATCAAAAACTACTTTCCAATGGCATAGATATTATTGTTGATTGTATTGGAATATTCCATGGTAATGATATTGGCATGAGATCCCTCTAATATTTTGGAATGTACTATGAGGTCGATTATGTAAGGGTTTGAAGGTGAAAATAGATGAAGTCTATTGGTGATTATTTATGGGATTAAATTACAATCTTTGGAGGCATCTTTATGGTCTTGCTTGTTAAGTTTAAACCAAATAACCAAGCAAGATCTCTGAAAGAAGCATAATCACAAGATAGACACACAATATATCCTGGGAAACCCTCATGGGGTAGAAAACCCAGTAAAGCTTTCCTCAATAAGATGATCAACCAAAATACAAGATGTGCTCCTCCTTCCTTTGTCTCCTTAGCTGATCTCCCAGACAAGTGCGCACTCTTCCACAAGTGAGTGAGTGATCTAATGAGGAGTTCACCTCCTCTATTTATACTTGACTCTCAACTGACTAAAAGACCTGTTGGGGCCGACCTCACCTGGAGAAGTCTAATAACCCCTAAAATATAACTACAGGGCCGACCCACACATGGTGGGTCTAATAACCCTAGTTAATATCAAACCCTGGAGGAATAAACATCTCCAGATACATAGTAGGATTACCTCGGAGGAATGAAACATCTCCGGAATAAATAATGTACAAATATAATATTCTTAGAAGTTACAATATTCAACACTCCCCCTTAACGAGAAGGATATTATAACAACATCTGTAGGAGCAAGGAGTCATTTACTACATCATCTATATATCATCGGAAGCTTTCTTCAATTCATCATCATCAGTAACTTGACTAGTTACTGGAACATCAACATCGTCATCAGCATCGTCATACAATCATTAGCATGATCATCATCATCATCGCCACATGATCATCAACATCGTCATCACACGATCATCAGCATCGTCATCACACGATCATCAACATCATCGCCACACGATCATCATCATCGTCATCACACGATCATCAGCATCGTCATCACACGATCATCGGCATCGTCATCACACGATCATCGGCATCGTCATCACACGATCATCAGCATCGTCATCACACGATCATCGGCATCGTCATCATACGATCATCAGCATCGTCATCACACGATCATCGGCATCGTCATCACACGATCATCAGCATCGTCATCACACGATCATCGTCATCATCAAGGAATGATGTAAACCAGTCATGTACCTTTTGAACCGAAGTCCAGGGACGATCCAGTCCTATCATGTTCTCGGAGACCTCACGTCTACGGCTCAGTTTACAGGACCAAAGTCCAAGGATGATCCAATCCTTCACCGTGCTTTTAGGACCTACGTCCAAGGATGAATTAATCCTCAACCGTCCACCAAGGACTTCATTCTCGAAGACATACGTCTACGGCTCTTCTTTCGGACTGAAGTCCAGGAATGATCCAATCCCTTCATTATCGAAGACATACGTCTACGGCTCTTCTTTCGGACTGAAGTCCAGGAATGATCCAATCCCTTCATTATCGAAGACATACGTCTACGGCTCTTCTTTCGGACTGAAGTCCAGGAATGATCCAATCCCTTCATTATCGAAGACATACGTCTACGGCTCTTCTTTCGGACTGAAGTCCAGGAATGATCCAATCCCTTCATTATCGAAGACATACGTCTACGGCTCTTCTTTCGGACTGAAGTCCAGGAATGATCCAATCCCTTCATTATCGAAGACATACGTCTATGGCTCTTCTTTCGGACTGAAGTCCAGGAATGATCCAATCCCTTCATTATCGAAGACATACGTCTACGGCTCTTCTTTCGGACTGAAGTCCAGGAATGATCCAATCCCTTCATTATCGAAGACATACGTCTACGGCTCTTCTTTCGGACTGAAGTCCAGGAATGATCCAATCCCTTCATTATCGAAGACATACATCTACGGCTCTTCTTTCGGACTGAAGTCCAGGAATGATCCAATCCCTTCATTATCGAAGACATATGTCTACGGCTCTTCTTTCGGACTGAAGTCTAGGAATGATCCAATCCCTTCACATGTTTGTCAAGAACATGTATCCTCATCATCATAACATGTATCACCACAACATGTATCGTCAACATCAAAAGCATGTATAATCACAACATGTATCATCATCATCAAAACATGTGTAACCACAACATGTAGAACATGTATAACCACAACATGTATCATCATCATCAAAACATGTGTAACCACAACATGTAGAACATGTATAACCACAACATGTATCATCATCATCAAAACATGTGTAACCACAACATGTAGAACATGTATAACCACAACATGTATCATCATCATCAAAACATGTATAACCACAACATGTATAACCACAACATGTATCATCATCATCAAAACATGTATAACCACAACATGTATCATCATCATCAAAACATGTATAACCACAACATGTATAACATGTATAACCACAACATGTATCATCATCATCAAAGCATGTATAACCACAACATGTATAATCATCATCAAAACATGTATAACCACAACATGTATAATCATCATCAAAACATGTATGCATCTATCATCAAAAGTATCTAGCATGTATACATCTATCATCAAGAGCATGTATACATCTAACCATCAAAATAAAGAATATAAGAGTCCTAAATCTAAATAATTCTAGGTGAGTAAGTGCAGAAAAATAGGTAACCTCATCATTGGTGAGATAGGCTTGTCTGTCTCATACTGTGCTACTCCCCCTTTCGAGGAGGGTTCTTCTGAACTATACCAAGCTTGTCTTGGAAGTGTTCAAACTTTACTCGAGATAGAGGCTTGGTCAGGATATCAGCAATTTGATCCTCAGTGCTTATATACTCTAGCTTGATAGCTCCTTTCTGCACCATATCTCGAATATAAAAGTAACGGATCTCTATGTGTTTTGACTTATCATGAAACACAGGATTTTCAGTCATCTTGATGCAGCTTTGATTATCACACATAATCACAGTGGGGTCCATTTCTAAGTCAAACACTCCAGATAAAATTTTCCGAAGCCATACTGCTTCACAGCTAGCAGAACAGGTAGCTATATATTCAGCTTCAGCAGTACTGAGGGCCACACTTGATTGTTTCTTGCCGAACCATGAGATCATGGCAGATCAAGACCATAACATCCACCTGAGGTACTTTTTCTATCTGAGACACTACCTGCCCAATCAGAATCTGAGTAACCATGTAATCTGAGTTCATGACCTCTAAGATAGAAAAGGCCAAAATCTAATGTACCTTTTAGGTACCTCATTATATGCTTTGCAGCTACTAAATGAACCTTTCTAGGTTCTACTAGATATTGACTTAAGGTATTTACAGCAAAGCATATATCAGGCCTAGTATTTGTTAAATACATCAATGATCCAATGATTTTCCTATATAGAGTTATGTCCACTAGTTCTGATGAATCATTAACTAACAACTTTAAGTTGGATTCCATGGGAGTGTCCATGGCTTTACACTCCAACATATCAAATCTTTTGAGAATCTCCACAGTGTACTTACCTTGATTTAGAAAGATCCCTTTTGGTTCTTGCCATACTTCTAGACCCAAGAAGTAGTGCATTAGTCCGAGATCTTTCATCTCGAATTCTGAAGAAAGCTTCTTCTTGCTTTCAATAATCTGTTTCTCATCTCCAGTTAGGAAAAGATCGTCTACATATAACAGCAATATAACTGGTTCATCATCCATCACCTTGAGATAAAGATTTGGGTCAGCTTTACTTTTGGTAAAGCCCATTCTAGTTAAGAAATTGTCAATCCTTCCATACCAAGCCCTTGGAGCTTGTTTTAGCCCATATAGTTCCTTCTTTAATTTGCATACATGAGTTCTTCCATCATTAACCTCAAACCCTTGAGGTTGCTCTATGTATACTTCTTCTTCAATTACACCATTCAGAAAAGCTGTCTTAACATCCATTTGATGTAATTTCCACTTCATCATGGATGCAAGAGCCATAATAGTTCTAATTGAAGTATACCTGGCAAATGGTGCAAATGTTTCTTCATAGTCAATTCCCTCCTTCTGAGAGAATCCTCTGGCTACAAATCTTGCTTTGTATTTTTCAATGCTTCCATCTGCGGCATGTTTTATTTTAAAAAATCCATTTGGAAGAAACCACACTTTTATCTTTTGGCTTGGGAACTATATCCCAAACATCATTTTTCATTATTGACTGATATTCTTCTGTCATTGCTTCTACCCATTCTTTCTTCTGAGCTGCCTCTTCATAGCTAGAAGGTAGTTGATCCACAAGATCACACATTAAGGCCATATAGTTGGACACTAGCTTTGGTTTCTTTCTTTCTCTAGTGGAGCCTTCAAGAGCTCCATATCTTTCAGCTCCTTGAATAATATCTCTAGCCCATGCTGGTCTTCTTTTTCTGGAAGGTTCTGCAATAGGGGGTTCTTGAAGTTCCAGCATGTCATGATCCTCTGGTGTAGCTTCTTCAGGGATGTGAACAGTCTCTGAATTTCTGGGTGATGAATCTTCTTCATAAACTTCTTCAAGTTGACACTTTCTGGATTTCTTGAGAGCTGCTTCCTCATCAAAGGTTACATCTCTACTTATTTCTATATGATGGAAACCTGGTATGTAGATTCTGAAGGCTTTGGAAGTTTCACAATAACCAACAAACATTCCCTTCTTACCTGAGGGATCCAACTTGGTTCTCTTTTCTTTTGGAATGTGGATGTACACAGGACACCCAAATATTTTAAGATGACTTACCTCAGGCTTCTTACCTGTAAACACTTCTTCTGGAGTTTTGAATTCAAGAGCACTGTGAGATAATCTATTTTGCACATAAACTGCTGTCTTGGCTGCTTCAGCCCATAAGTACATGGGAAGATCTTGGTCATGTATCATGGTCTTCACAGCTTCCATGATTGTTCTATTTTTCCTTTCAGCCACCCCATTTTGTTGGGGATTGTAAGGAGTAGTTAGTTCCCTTTTAATTCCAGCTTCTTTGCAAAAGTCCTCAAATTCCTTTGAGGTGAATTCTCCGCCATTATCTGTTCTGAGAGTTTTGATTTTCTTATCTGATAGATTTTCTATTAGAGCCTTGAACTCTTTGAATTTTCCAAAGACTTCATTCTTACCTTTCAGGAAGTATATCCAAGTTTTCCTTGAATAGTCATCAATGAATGAAAGATAGTATTCAAACCCACTTAAGGAAGTGGTGGGCATAGGACCACATACATCTGAGTGTATGAGCTCTAAAATGTTCTTAGTCTTTGTTTCACTCTTTGGAAAGGGGTTCTTGATATTTTTCCCTTTCTTACATCCTTTACATGAGCCATCATGATCAGCTTTTAAAACTGGTAATCCTATGACTACCTTGCTTACATAGGGTAAGGCTTTAAAGTTGATGTGAGCTAATCTTCTATGCCATAGCTCACTGGGGCTAGAGATCTCATGTGCAAGGGCAGCTTCTGGATGACCTTTGAGTTTATAGAGACCTCCTTCTTCTTCACCAATAACAACTGCATCTTTAATTGTCTTCCCTTTGGACCACATGAGTACTTGTCCATCTATGAAGGCTACTCTGAAGCCTTTCTTATCTAGTGCTGAAATAGAGAGAAGGTTCTTCTTTAAACCTGGGACATATAAGATGTCTTTCATCTTCAAGGGTGTTCCAGAATCTAGCTTATAGCTAGCTTCACCAATTCCTTTGATAGGATATTGGTAGTCATCTCCTAGAGATACTTTCTGTGAAGAAGACTTTTCTTCAAGATTTGAGAAGGTCTTCCTTTGACCTGTCATGTGCTTGGAAGCACCACTATCAATGAGCCATGTATCTTCTCCAGGATATACAGATCCAGAGAGTGCAGAGAATAGAACATATTCTTCTGGATCTTCTTTCTTCACCTTACATCTTTTCCTTTTGGGTTTTACCTCTACCTCTTCTTCTTCTTCATCTTCTTCCTCTTCTTCTTCTTCACTATCATTTTCTGCCATATGTGCATGATGTCTTTTGTGGAAGACTTTCTTCCTTTGATAAGGACAAAATCTGGAGATGTGTCCCAATTTATGACAACTGTAGCATTCTACCGTAGAAAGATCTCTTGCTGAATTGGGTCCTCTTCTCTTGTTAGATCTAGAGAAGTGTTGAGATCTTTTGTGGTCAACTCTCTTGAGATGACTCATTCTTCTTCTTTTGGTATGAGTGGCTAAGGCTTGGTCATCTTCTTTGAGAAGGGCTTCTCTATTTGCAACCCTAGCTTCTTCTTGAACACAATCCTCCCATACTATGTCAAACTTCATGCTCTCTTTCCTGGCACACATGGTTTGTATAAATGACTCCCAAGATCTAGTGAGACCATTGAGGGCAGTCATCACAAGTTCATCCTCATCAAGAGTATCACCAATTGCATCTAGTTGTTCCTTGATTTGTGAAACCCTTGAGAAGTAGTCTTGAATGGATTCTCCTTTGTGCATCTTGGTACTCTTCAATTTAGTCCTCAGATTCATCTTCCTATTGATGTTCTTCCCTTCATATATTCTTCCTAGGGCATCATAAATTTCCTTTGGAGTCTTTTTGGAGGCCACTTGGGAAATCAAGTGGTCTTTGATGGAATCATCTATGATTATCTTTGCCCTAATCAAATCTTTCCTATGCTTCTCTTTGGCTTCATCTCCTTCTGGTTCTGCAACTTCTTCCTTGATAAACTGAGCAAGATCATTCTCTTCAAGAATGAGACCAATTCTGTATTTCCATGCCCAGAAATTCTCTATGCCTTCTAGCTTGTCTTCAAGCTTAGTATTTGGAGCCATCTTCTCTTGGGGGAGTCCAAGAGACAGAGTAGACTTACTTGGAAAGTTACTTTTCACTTTTCCGGAAACTGAAACAGAATTTTATCGCACTTTTGGTAGAATTAGGGTTTGACTTTCCTGGAGTTCTACTTAACCAAAAAGTTCGATCTATAGCTCAAAAGAATGCTCTTGATAAGGGCTATCCAACCATGTAATCAGAAATCAAAAAATTCCAACTTTTTTCTGAAACCAAAATCTGACGTATCGCACTTTTGGTAGAATTAGGGTTTGCAATTCCCAGAGTTCTACCCAACCAAAAAGTTCGATCTAGGGCTTAAAAGAAAGGTATTGAAAAGGGCTATCCATCCATGCAACCAAAAATCAAAAATACCAACTTTGGGCTGAAACCCTAACTTTACCAAAGAGAGAGAGAGATAGTCTTACCTTGTGAAAGATGTCATATTCAGTCTAGCTCTGATACCATGTTAAGTTTAAACCAAATAACCAAGCAAGATCTCTGAAAGAAGCATAATCACAAGATAGACACACAATATATCATGGGAAACCCTCATGGGGTAGAAAACCCAGTAAAGCTTTCCTCAATAAGATGATCAACCAAAATACAAGATGTGCTCCTCCTTCCTTTGTCTCCTTAGCTGATCTCCCAGACAAGTGCGCACTCTTCCACAAGTGAGTGAGTGATCTAATGAGGAGTTCACCTCCTCTATTTATACTTGACTCTCAACTGACTAAAAGACCTGTTGGGGCCGACCTCACCTGGAGAAGTCTAATAACCCCTAAAATATAACTACAGGGCCGACCCACACATGGTGGGTCTAATAACCCTAGTTAATATCAAACCCTGGAGGAATAAACATCTCCAGATACATAGTAGGATTACCTCGGAGGAATGAAACATCTCCGGAATAAATAATGTACAAATATAATATTCTTAGAAGTTACAATATTCAACACTCCCCCTTCACGAGAAGGATATTATAACAACATCTGTAGGAGCAAGGAGTCATTTACTACATCATCTATATATCATCGGAAGCTTTCTTCAATTCATCATCATCAGTAACTTGACTAGTTACTGGAACATCAGCATCGTCATACGATCATTAGCATGATCATCATCATCATCGCCACATGATCATCAACATCGTCATCACACGATCATCAGCATCGTCATCACACGATCATCAGCATCATCGCCACACGATCATCATCATCGTCATCACACGATCATCAGCATCGTCATCACACGATCATCAGCATCGTCATCACACGATCATCGGCATCGTCATCACACGATCATCATCATCGTCATCACACAATCATCAGCATCGTCTTCACACGATCATCGGCATCGTCATCATACGATCATCAGCATCGTCATCACAAGATCATCGGCATCGTCATCACACGATCATCAGCATCGTCATCACACGATCATCGTCATCATCAAGGAATGATGTAAACCAGTCATGTACCTTTTGAACCGAAGTCCAGGGACGATCCAGTCCTATCATGTTCTCGGAGACCTCACGTCTACGGCTCAGTTTACAGGACCAAAGTCCAAGGATGATCCAATCCTTCACCGTGCTTTTAGGACCTACGTCCAAGGATGAATTAATCCTCAACCGTCCACCAAGGACTTCATTCTCGAAGACATACGTCTACGGCTCTTCTTTCGGACTGAAGTCCAGGAATGATCCAATCCCTTCATTATTGAAGACATACGTCTACGGCTCTTCTTTCGGACTGAAGTCCAGGAATGATCCAATCCCTTCATTATCGAAGACATACGTCTACGGCTCTTCTTTCGGACTGAGGTAATCATGGAAACCTCAAAGGTAAAACCAACAAATCCTTCCTATTAATGAGGTAATCGTATACAAAATTGCTCTACAAGCACCAACTGGATGGAGAACTTAATCCCATGGATTCTTCTGCCACTACAGAAAGGATGCTCCTACACCCCTGGTTTTCTACCTGCTAAATAGACAAGGATGCCCCACCTAAATCTCTACCCACGACTGGAAGTAGGAAAGAATTCCCTTAGAAGGCCTGAACCTGCCCCAAGAAGCACCCAACAACCCTCTAATTTATAATAGTTTTAACTTCGGTTTTTCAGATCTTGCTTCTGATATGCAATTACCAAAACTTCATAGAAACTTATGGTCCTCTTCATACATTTGACTTGTATGGTTATATATATTTTCAAAGAAATTTATTAAGGAAAATCATGCATCTTCATAAAAAAATATTGGATCCTTATAATGGCATCGATTCATCATTGATCTTCATAGTCTTACAATCTTGTTTTAATTAGTAAGGAATTACTATTTTGCAGAGTTAACTAATTTTGGCAATTCTCCAAAGTTGGCAATTTGGCCAAATTGTTCTCCAAATATACCATTTCCAAACGTCTCTTCGACAGAGAAGACGTCAAACCGGCGGTCAACTAAGATTTACGAATAATTTGCGTTTGATCCTTTAAATTAACCCTCCAGCATCTCTCAATAGTTGAATGATTCAAACTCGTTGGATCTTCATCAATCCACATTGACGGTGGACTTCAACATATGCTTAGCTAGATTTCATAAAGAATCTGCACTGTATCCTATGATTTCAACGTTGCACAACTTAACCCAACGTAACTATCATGTAGCGTTGGTTTGCCCCATCCAAGATCGACAGTGGACTTCAAAATTTTATAAGCCCAATTATGAACCCTTGCCATCAATATGTCCCATCAGTTAAATCAAAGGGTAATGTATTTGACCCCTAATGTCCTATAATGCGCTATAACAGTCTTTCAATTGCTTTGATCTTCAATTCCGATGGCTCTTTAGATTTACTGCGATTCGTGTTCTATTTTTTTTATCATTTTCGATCCGTGTTGTGGAGTTAAATAGGATCTGCTCCTGTTCGCTCGAGGTTGCCGAAAATGTTTTCTAAATTAGATATGTGTTTGACTCTTTCTCTGTCCACTGGCCCTCATCAACGTCAGGTTGTTAAAGTCGGAGAACAGGAAAGTCTGAGGATTGCGACCATTGCTCTACTCAGTGGCCGCAAGATCCTGTACGAGAAGCTTTCTTGCAGGAGTTCTTCAGGCTTGTCTCCTTGTTTAATGGCGGAAGCTAGCAGTCGCGGAAGGACCAACATCACCAATGCACACACCCGCAGACAAGTCAATAATTTGGACAAGGAAATGGAAGAGGTTCAGCAGAAGTTAGACTCCTTGGAGAAAACCATGGCAAATGACAAAAACGAAATAATGCAAACCATGGAAAATGACAAATCCTAAATGATGGAGAGGAATGCACAAGACAAAGCCGAAAAAGACGAAATGATGAGGCTAATGCGAGCCCTCATCTATGAACGTGATGAATCCATTCAAAATCAACTCGAGGGGAGCCTAGCTACTTCGATAGGTTTTGGATAGTATCGTCCATCCCATCCAACTATCGGAACTCCATCAACTCCCTCAGAGGCAAGATCGGCAAGATCATCAAGAGGGGTCAAACCAATGGATATCAACTCCTGAGGGAACGATGCGGCCCACCCACCACGGTCACTTCTTATTTTAGGTTTAGTTTTCTGTTAGTTTAGGCCAGGGATTTTGTCCTCGGCCCTTATGTTAACTTTGTATTGGCAGCTATTTTAGGTTTACTTTTCTGTAAGTTTAGGGGAGGGATTTTGTTCAATGCCCTAAATTTTGAAAAATTATTTAAACTCTGTGATGATGTCCCTAATATTTGAAGAATATGTATCCAGTTTTTTGAATATTAATTTTCTTAAATCTTTGTTCTTCTCTAAATTCTTAACCTCTCTTATTTATCGATTATGTTTGGATTTATGTATTTTGTTTCAGTTTAGATAAAGTTTTGAATTTCTTTTGCATGATAGTTTAAATAACGGAAAACAAAAAATCGAGGCCATCAATTCAACATAGTGATTATTTACTGGAGAAAAACTCTTTGAATTTAGAAAAACTCCATGAAACACATTAACGAACCATATTTTATTTCATTTTTCAGATTGAGCGAGGAACCATATTTTTCTTGGAAGTGCATTTTATCTATTTTGTATAAGATTTGAAAATGGATTTGTGTTTATTTTTGAAGTACTAATGTTTGTAAATTTCCTTATTTACTTTGCATAATATACATGGTTATCTAAATATGGCTTAAATTTCTAGTTTGAAAACAATAATTTTTAATAAAAAATTATCAATAGGATTATTATAAAAAGAGTATTATCGACGGTCATGTATTTCTTGGTTTTTCCCTTGATGTTTCTTCTCTTGCATTGGATTCACTCGATGTTTCTGCTCTTGCATTGGAATCACTATAACATAAAATGATTCTACTCTTGCATTTGAATTACTATAACTTAAATCCATAGGTTTATATTGAAATGGTACCTTTAAGATCCGTAATATTCTTTTAAACAATAGCAAAACTAGTGGAAAAATCAAATATGCCACGTGTCACAATCTGAGCATTCCATGTGTCACCCTGGAAGCAAGATCTCAACATTTTAACAACAAAATTTATAGAAAGATTCCTCGAAAGAGTTTGATGGAAAGTTGAAACTTGTGTTTAGTGAAAGGGTGTTGGAATTAGATGCTGAGGAGAAAGAGCGTACTCTCCTTCCTCCGGAGATGTTTTGTAGCAGTGGCAAAAGTAGATATCAGCACTCTAAACAGAAATTTCAAACACGAATTTAATAGGAACATTGCTTCGCACAACTTGATTTCAATTGGAAATATTCTCAGAGAAAGAGCGGCCGCTCTTTCTCCAAGTTGTCTATTTTTACAAGTCCCACATAAAGGAAGTGGTAGCCGCCCGTTCTTCTGCCATAACTCTATTCATAATAGTTTTAAGAATGCAAGAAGGGTCGGTCGATCCTTCTTTTGTTCGCCATTCTGGATATAGGTGAATTGATGGATATGGGTGTTCACAATTATCTACTAATCAAAGGGGTGGATCTCTACTATTTACAGCAGAAGTTGAAATCCTAGAATTCCCAGACTGGCCTTCGTAGATTAAATTTTTTTACACTGATCTCGTAAATGAAGGGTCGGTCGAACCCTTGTTGTGGTAATCATTATGCCAATGTTCACCGTTATGGGTATAAATGTATTGACGGTTTATCCTTCGTAGGTTGAATAATTTTACACTGCTTCTCACAATTTGCATGCAAGTGGAACTATTCTCAGAGAAATAGCGGCCTCTCTTTCTCCAAGTTGTATATTTTTACAAATCCCTCATAAAGGAAGGGGTGGTCGCCCCTTGTTGTGGTAAGTATTCTTCTAGTGTTCACCGTTATGGATATAGATGAATTTTACATTGCTTCACAGAATTTGCTTGCAAGTGGAAATATTCTCAGAGAAAGATATCTGATATTTTTTCAAAAAGTACAAATACATATATGATCTTTTCCACACAGAAAACTAAAAACAAGACATTCATCCAAAACTATCTAATCATCATGACTCAGAGATCGACCAATACAAAAAGTTGCTTATATAAAGCAACTACAAAAAAGGAGAAATATATTATTACTTATTTTATGAATACACATACACATTTAAAAAACAATATTATTATATTTACCCCCACATAATATATTTATAAGACAATTGTCTCGCACATCCTAATACATATACCTTAATTCTTCATGAGTTGCATGTTGACATCTTCCAAAAGAAATTGCATGTGTTTTAACCAGAAATTAAAAACACCTATCCTATGAACAACCTTCCCTTCAATATCTAAAGCCTTGAGGTAGGAAACATTGTAATAATCAAAATTGATTAACTCTAATGGGGGGCAAATTATTTTTTTGTAAAGATGCGAATTTATATTAATCTAATAGAAATATAAATAAAGTAGAGATTACAGTCGATGGTGGTCTTATCCAGAGGTATAAGCCATACATATTAACAGAGTTGTGGCGATTCAAAATCAAACTATACAAAAAAACCTTGGCCATTGTATGGAAACCAGGGTGAATATCAGGAGTAGTCATGGCCATAGAGGCATACAAAAAACTGGCAGTCATAGGCATAACCAAAATAGACAAAAAGTATGAGAGACATCAGAAGAACCTCCTCAACCAGTTGCAGAGGGGCCTTTTGCATCAGAAGGTGTCTCCTCTAGAATTGGGAAGATGAAGTAATCTGTGTCTTTCCAATCGCTTGCAGGTGTTGGAGTAGCATTCCCAGGTGTCGAAGCAGAAATACCAGGTTTCAACGTAGCTCTCACGGGAGGCAGAGTATTCTTCGTAAAAGGACAATTTTCTTGAGTAGGGAACTTGACCAGCAATAGTGTAGTATTCTATGGAATGATAGGAACAAAACCAATCAGCTCATTGCTTGTTATCTTTTCCAGGATCGGGCCCAAGGTGGAGGGGATGGGAAAGGAGGTGTGTGGTTGCTCCTTTCCCTTCATAAGGTTCCTATTGCATATCAAAACCGAGATGCTACCCCCTGGGTTGGACTTATCCATGCCAAGAGGAGTGGCAAGAGTTCCAAGGGTGGATTCGAGTCTGACAACAAACGTGGTGACGCCAGGTGTATTGTTCCCAGGACAACTGTCATGGCTGAAGGGACGAGTGGCGGCATAGGAGTCCCAACTAAGTGTGTGTTCCAGTGTGCCGAGGGTGGTAGCCAAGCTTGGCATAGTAGCCTGCATATTTTGGGTGGTGTGGCGAGCAGGGTTCCAATTAGTATGCATGTCCTCCATAAGCTGGCCTAACATGTTCTTCACAAGCCAACAGGGATCCCAGGTCTGCTCCTGATTCCTGTTAACCAAAATGTCCACAATTATCCCAGCCTCCTAGTTATCAATTAGTAAAAGGAATCGAATGGATACTTCAACACTGTAGCCCTGCCTGGTGTGTCTCCTCTCCAAAGCTGCATCTTTCTGTTTTCTCTTGGTCTTGGTACCCTTTGGCCTTCCCATGGGAACCAATGAGAATATGTCACAGGTGTAGGTAAGTGAGAGCGTCACGATAACTGGAGCACGAGGAGCCTAGAGCAGAACTAGGTGAGTGCAAATGCACAACGCAAAGGGCCATGACATAACATAGTAGTGTGAACCTGACATCCTGATATTCGCACGCCGGAGATCCATGTAAATTGTTTCCAGTCAGGATGAGGCAATGTCGGGGGCAGGGGAATTAAAGAGCCCAACGAATTGACATCGCATGACTGACCTCACAATTAATACATTGATTTGTGGAGGGGTAAGGCCTCGATTATTGAATCAGAAGACCCAAGGGATGTCTAATGGGATCTATGGATATGAATTTGCAATGCCCGAATGAAATAACCAAAGATCCTAAGCTTTAACATTGGTGATGGGGGAGAAATTATAAAGGTCCACTCAATTTTATATAGGGGCACAGATGAAAGGTGTAGATCTGTGGCGACTAAAATTGACGTCCATAGGCGCCCTTCGCAAATTAAGATGGCGCGTGAACTTGTATTGTGTTGGAAACTAGAGATAACATAAAGATGTAAGTGATACATCATGTGAATTTATAGATATATATATTTATACCATGTAACATTCCCTTCTCTTAATACACTCCCTTGTATTGTAGAGGCATTGCCTTATGTTGAAGGTGATGAAGGTGTTGATTTATCTCAACTTATGTTGAATCTTATTGATGGAAATTCTTCCCACATAAATCTCGGAAGGTGTTAATTATATTGATATAGAGTTGGCTATTATGTTAATTTATGATTTCTTTCACTTCGTGTATTGAAACAATTATGTGTTGTCTTTGCAATTTATGAATGCATCTGATTTGTTGGTTCAGATTTTTCTTAACTCACTGTTTGGATGTTATTATGTATTAGGTAAATTTATTCTAATGTTTATGTATTGAGTCATTTTAATTTTTTGCATAATTAATGAAATTCAATCGGTTTCTCTTGGCCATCTTTTTTGGATAATTTGTCAAATTTCTATGAACTATGTTTTATGTTTCCAATTTAATGAATGCATCGATTTGTAGGTTGGATTTCTATTAATATAGGATTCATGTTTTATTATCTGTTAAATGAATTTCTTCGTTTAACTCATTTTATCTATTTCTGCAACTGATAAACATCCACACATTTATATTCCTGCTAAGTGGAAAAGCGCTCTTACATAGCCAGTTGCTTGGATCTGCGTTAGATAAAGATAAGTAATCTTATGCGATTGATTCTGATGCATTTTTATTTTGTTCTTGTATGTTGTGATTGTGTAATTGAATGGTTTTAAAATATGTTGTGATTGTGTAATTGAAAGGTTTTTTCCATTCTGCATGTGCAAGTTGACGTGGAGAAGCCACGTGGGCAGGAATTATGGCACGGAGAAGACACGTCGGCAAGAGCCTCGACGTGGAGGAGTTGCGTGGGTAGAAGGTGTGATGTGGACCGGCCACATCATATCCACACGTGCCAGTGACCGTGAAGGATGGGAGAAGGTGGTTTCGCAAATGGAGGAACGTGGTTTTCCTTACCCCCCTTCCAACTTGCAAAATCATGTGGTGATGCCATGCAGAGAGTGGTTTCAGATTCCACAACCACCCATCCCTCCATCCTAGCGTGCATGTTGGGGATGTGGAATGGACATGGGATCATTGATCTTTTCCGCGATTTAAAATGGTTTGTACATTGGCAGTGATCCTAACCCTAATGGCACCAATGGTAAATGATGGATTGTATCACTAGTGTGAATAATCTCATCATGTTTATGATGGATTGTGTTTATGTGTCACGACGTACAGATGATATCCCGCCACACTGTGATAATTAATGTCACGAACTTTCATGCATTGATATTATGATGATATCCCACCACACTGTGATAATTAATGTCATGAACTTTTATGCATTAATACCGTGATGATATCTTGCCCACTGCCTACATTGAAACTTAAAGTTCAAACTCTCTGTGTTTTCCAGTTTGGGGCTCTGTTTTCTCTCAGGACCGAGGTTTGCTTTTGCTGAGGTGGAACCGAGAAGAGTGTTGGGTGGGTAGAGCAGTAAGATTGGTTTGAAGAATCGACTGCTAGTTTTTCAATTGGTAGGTATTTATATTATTCAAACCATAAATCTAAATCTGTAACAGAGCATGCTTATTCAACCTCCAGGCTAAAAATCCATATCTTCCATGGTTGTCAACAATCAATGCAATGACAATTTCAAGTTCACAGTAATTTAAAGTCGCTAAACGTTTTAGATTCTTCAGATTTCCTTCCACCCTTGTCTGCCTTCTTCATATTTCCAAAATTTATTTCCTTCAATTATGGGTAGTTATCTTCTTACAATCCATTAATATGAATTCACATCGTTATATTTGCAAAATCATGCGTTACTCATTACTGGGCTAAATTAACAGGTTTAATATCGATTTTTGCCAGCTTACATACGTTTTTTGTCTAGTGATGTAGCGTATTATTTTCATATATTCCATATTGTTTTCTACAAATCCTCTAGCATTTGGCAATACAAATGAACTCGGAAAATTGAAACATGTTTTTTCTTTTTATTATCATTTTGCAGTTAATATTCACTATAGTATACTGATCTATGTAAACGTTATAATTTATTTGAAATATTTGAAATTGATCATTTATGTCTTAATTTATATAATATTGATTACATTTATTTTATAAATATATTTAATTTAAGTATTTAATTTAATTGAATAAAATTAAGCAATCAAATAGCTTTAAACATACTTATAAACGTATAATTGTTTGCCAATACACTATCTTGGCTAGAAAAGTCCCATGTATTGGGTAGTTAGGCGTGGTGTATGACTCAAATTGTTGGATGCAATGAGAACACATGTGAGTCTTGCATATGATAGCAAGGCATTTAGTTGAAGATATAAAGCTGATTAAAATGTTCTTAAAATTAAGTGAATTTTAGCAGAACATTGGTGAAAATTGGTGAATACCCTTGTCTGTCTTAATTTGTAGGTTGACAATGAAGAAAAGAAAATAGTCCATTAATATTGGGCATTGGTCATAATGTATCCAAGTTCGGCTGCTCTTTCTTCAAGTTCTATTTTTACAATTCCCTTGTAAGAGAAGGTGCGGGCGATCCTTCTTCTTCCCAATATTCTTTTCGTTATATCTTGAGACTGCAAGAAGGGTCGGTCGATCCTTCTTCGTCTTCACCATTATGGATATCATTCAATTTCTAGATAAAGGTTTTCAAAGTTATCTACTACACAAAGGGGCGACCGACCCTTCTACCAGTGTTCACCAATTTAGATATAGATGAATTGACGTACTAGCCTTCGTAGGTTGAATAATTTTACAATTCCCTCAGGGGCGGCCGACCCTTCTTCTGCCCAATCTTGTATTCATAATAGTTCTAGAATGCAAGAAGGGTCAGTAGATCCTTCTTTCTTTCACCATTCTGGATATAGGTGAATTGTTGGATATAGTTGTTCAAAATTATCTCCTAAACTAAGGGGCGGTCGAACCTTCCCTTCGGAAAATGGAAGTTGGGACAAACAATTTTATATGTTAAAACATAGATGATGTCCAGGTCCCTACTATTTACAGTGGAAGTCAGAATTCGGGAATTGTCGACATAGCCTTCATAGATTAATATATTTATATTAATATCGTAAATGAAGGTTCGGACGACCCTTGTTGTGCTCAGTATTCTTCCCTTGTTCATAATTTTTGAAATACATGTATTGATGGCCTAGCATTCGTAGGTTGAACATTTTAATATTCCATTATAAATGAATGGGTGGGAGACGCTTCTTTTACCCAGTATTATTTTTGTAATCTTTCTAGACTGCAAGAAGGGTCGTTTGATCCTTCTTGTGTTCGTTTCTTATACAAGAAGGGGCGGCCGATCCTTCCATTCAGAAAATTGGAAGTCCGGACAGACATATTTTTATATATTATAACTTATGTTATATCTTTGTTTAAAATAAATATGATTTTTAATGTCCTCCTGTTATTTTATATGTCATAAAACGCTTCTGAACTGGATTTTGGTACTCAACAATGTGTGGACCTACTTTTGAATGGATTGAAAGTTGCTGAGGGAATCTCTTTTCCAGAAAGAAAAATTTTGCATAATATCAGCTCTAATGTTGAATGTATCATTGTAAATGTTACCAAGACTTTAAATGCAATTCTTCCATTTCCCTATCCATCAGAAGGTGCATATACATTGTCAGAGGCTGTTGGTGGTTATATTCAATGGCCTGTATCTGAGATCGTTAACCAGATTGGGTCTGCTCTTCACGAGAATGAGGTGAATGATATACCAGCTTCTACTTCGACGAGTGTAGCACATATCATAACAACTGAGAATGAGGTGAATGATATACCAGCTTCTACTTCGACGAGTGTAGCACATATCATAACAATTGAGAATAGATCTTATTTTATTATGAGAAAAGTTAAGGTGTTACGTAAGTGTTTAGAAAGTAAGGATTGCATTTCCATAGGTTTGGTAACAAATGTGAGTGGGACTGATTTTGTTGGGGGAACATTTTTGGGTGACTTCTCCTTCATTGTTCTGGTGGATGAAGTGATATTTTCTTGTATGGAATGTTGTCCAAGGTCGAGCAGTGGAAGTTTTTTTGTATGGACGATTAAAATAATCATCGATTTTAATACAGAAACATTGCTTTCTATTGCAAGCAATTTCAACAATAATCAATCTAAATCTAATTTGAAAGTATTAAGAGAAAATCACAATGTCAGGTTTGTGGGACAGAGAGTTAATTTGATACATCAATGTTCTTTAAATCTGCAGTATATTGCTCGGGGAATAGTGTCAACTATTTTTTAGGGAGATATTGTACAATTCAAAGAACTAGATGCTGGTGAGTTTGGTATTTTAGTTCATAAAGTCTTCTGCAATTGAAATGATTGTGGTGTATTTGAAGGCTCCCTTTTTTTTTAACAGAAACAGGGGAAAGAGTGTATTTATAAAATCTGTGCACAGCTATTCATTACATGCATATGATAGAGTTTTTTAACAGAAGAGGAAATTTCTAAAAAGGCTGTAACTGTGGTTTCTATCAACATATCTTTAAAAGATCTGAGCCTTTTCTTACTAAAACTATTCAAAATGGTGCTAGGATAAACCCTGATAAACTGTCTGTTGAGTAGAATGCAGAAATACATTGGCAAAATATATACAAAATTTTGAAACTTGAGCTAAACTGGAAATTAGCCATAATTCTTGAGCTGGGCAAAAGCTGCGTCCACCATTTCCTGATTGATCTCTTGATTGACCCTGGGGGTTTCCTGCACATAACTTCCCTGCGTTTTCCCTGTCAGAACTGCCATATCTTCCTGCAGCATGTCAACCTTTCCCATAAGCTCGAACATTTTTTTCTCTAAATCATCAATCCTCGAATCCTGGCATGAAAGTTGAGAGACTGTATCATCAATCCTCGAATCCACGGCTGGGATGATGACTCTTTTTTAATATAGAGACTGGGATATCATGTCGATGGCTTTGATGGAAGCTCTATCGCTATTTTCACTCCTACCCTCGAAGATACTTTTATTTCGATTCAGCCAGATCTACCAGCAAATGTTCATTGGGATGAGGTTCCAAATTCTTGACATTGTTCTCTTGGATCTGCCAGGAAAGGAGCGACCCCAGTGATCAGTGATTTCTTTAAGAGTTCTAGGAAGAATGGATGGTCTCCATTGATTCCCCAAGACTCGGACCCACACTTGCTTATCAAAGGAGCATTCCAAGAAAATGTGGTGGGAGTTTTCCTCGGCAATTTTACACAATGTGCACCTTGAGGGACCTGCTATTCCCCTGGCTCTGAGATTGTCTGTTGTTAACAATTTGTTGTGATCCAGAAGCCAGAAGAATATGTTTATTTTGGGAATACCATCCAATTTCCAAACTTTCCCCCATCTTTTGTGTACCGGAGTATTAGAGAAGGTGAGTTTTTCATAGCCGGCCTTGACTGTATATGTACCAGCTTTCCCCCATCCCTGGAGATATTTTTCTTTTATGTTTACCGGGACTTTCCCATGCAGAAGATTGAGAAAGATTTTATATTTGTTTTTGAGATTAGCTGGGGGACTCATCTGCTTCCAGCTCTCCCATTATCCAGTGGCCTTCCATATCACTATGTCTTTTAGCTTTGTGATTCCCACATTTTGCAGCCAGGCTCGATTGGAATCTAGACATCGCATTGTTCCAAGTGGCTTGTCTCCATTTATGTTGTCGGTCCAAAGATTTATTCTTTTCCCATTACCAGGGATCCAATAGAGGCTTTCATTGATTAAATCTGCTGAGGAGGAGATGAGTCCCCATATTGTTGTTCCTTTTTTGTTGTTTGGTTTGTCGAGGCATCTTAATCTTGAGCTTCTTGAATATTTTCTCCTTATTACTTCCTTCCACCATTATTTATTTCCAGAAACAATCCTCCATGCTAGCTTGGTTCCCAAAGCTTCGTTTACTAAGACACGCTCACGAATTCCATGCCCTCCTCTCTTTTTCTTTTCTTTGACCGTCTTCCAGTTTATCAAGTGGAATTTTTATTTTGTGTCTTTCCTCCTTGCCACGAGAACTTTCTTATCTCTGTGCTAAAAGCATTCTAAGCAGAGACGGGGGCCAACATAATTGTTGCTATGAAGACAGGCAGCGAGGAGAGGACAGATTTTATCAAAGTGACTTTCCCAACTAAATTCAACCAGCGAGTTCCCCACGAATTTATTCTATTTTTGAATTTCTCAAGGATAGGAGTCCAAACGGAGGAGGAAGGTTTTTTGAGAGAGATAGGAATGCCAAGATATTTAAAGGAAGACCAGTCAAGGCAGGGTTTAAATTCCAGTATGGCTTATATGAGTCTAACAATGTCAGGCCGGCAGTTCCAAGTGTATATATTGCACTTTTTTTCATTGGTTTTTCCCCCAGAGGTCTTAAGGTAAAGGTCAAGGGTCGATTTAAATCTTGCATCAATTTGGGGAGAAGCACTGCCAAGGAGAATGGTGTCCTCAGCGAACTGAGCATGATTAATAGATGGGACATTTCGGATGTAGGAAATAGCCGGGAGAGAGGCTGAAGCTAAAGGGAGTTGAGTTTTCTTCTTAGGGAGTCAGCCATAATGACAAAAAAGAAGGGATAAAGGGGACAGCCTTGCCTCAGTCCCCAGAAGAGGCAAAAAAAAGAGGAGGGTCTGCCATTTAGGAGAGGGGAGATCCATGGAGCTCCTATACAAGCTTTCACCCAGCTAACAAAATTTCCATCAAAGCCAAATTTTCTCAAAACTGCATAAAAAGGCATGTCTAACTCTATCGAAGGCATTGGCCATGTCTAATTTAATTTCCATACCTGCGTCCTTGTTCTGCTTGCTTGAATGTATAGCCTCTTGCACTAATAAAATGTTATCATATATTTGCCTGCCTGGGATGAAGCCGCCCTAATTAGGAGAAATAATATTAGGAAGCAGTTTCTTGATTCTGTTTGTTATTACTTTTGTAATAATTTTATAGGAAGAATTGCAGAGCGAGATAGGTCTGTATCTTCCTATAGAAGTGGCCTTTTTATCCTTCAGGATTAGAGCTATGAAGGAGGTGTTGGTTCCTCCTCCTATCTTCTCTCTATTCCTAGTCCAATTTATCATTCTGACAAGGTCTCTTTTCTGCAGATGCCAACACTTTTTGTAGAAGTGAATGGTGAATCCGTCTGGGCCTGGAGATTTTTTCGGGTGTAGAGACCATACAGCTTTCCTGACTTCTTCTTTGGTTACCTATTCCAATAGTGTAATGTTATCTTCGGCTGAGATGAGGTTGGGAATATCTTGACACATTAGATCCAAGTCTACAGCTGGCGGCTCCTCTTCCTCTTTATAGAGAGACTCGAAGTGGTTTTTGACTTCATCCTCGATGATTATGGGGTCTTCTATCTTCCTTCCATCTTCTTTGGCGCAAAGAATGTTGTTTTTCCTGTACCTTTCCTTGCACTGAGCATGAAAAAACTTAGTATTCCTATCTCCATCTTTGAGCCACAGGCATCTAGAGCGAAGTCTCCACTCCTCTTCCTCTCTTCTAGCCGCCTGACGAATTTGAGCTTCCAAGTCATTTTCTTTTCTCAGCATAGCTTCTGATATCAGATCTGTTTCCATTTTGTCTTGCAGAATTTTCAGCTCCCCTTGCAGAGTGATGACTTCTTCTCCAGGACTCTTCATGTTTGTTTTTGCCCATCTTTTTAACATTGTCTTGATGTTCTTAAGTTTGGTTTCCCAAATATACCCTGGGGAACCTAGAATAAACTGTTTCCAAAGTGCTTTGACTTCTTCGAAGCAATCTTCATATTCCATCCACGCTGGATTATATCTGAAGGGGAGGGGACCGAGGTTTCCAGGGAGTGAGAAAAAAAGGGCAATAGGGCGGTGGTCAGAGGCAGCAAAAGCCAAGATTTTGGAGTCGAGCAGAAGGGGTTTGCTTAGAAAGGATGAGCTGAGAAGAAATCTGTCGAGCTTGGCAGCAATATGTCCTAGGCCAGTTCTTTTGTTATTCCAAGTGTAAGTTCCATGCAGTTAGGACCTCCTCTGTGTTCATTTGCATTGATTGTGGCATTTAAATCTCCAGTAACAATGCAGGGAGAGGGGTTTCTACCAAGTTGTAGATCTATCAAATCGTTCCAAAAAAATTCTTTGAGCCCATGAAGCATATACCCATACACATTTCCTATCCAATATTTATCATTATTTGACAGATCTTCTAATTCCATAAAGAGCCAGTTTATGTTATTAATTGAAGAGTTACACTTGTACTTACCTTTGTCCCACCAAGTGATGAGCCCTCCCGAGGCTCCTATGGAGTTGAATGCTATTCCTTCTCCTTTGGGCCAGATTTGAGTTAAGGTTTTGAGACAGTCTGCCTCCTACATTTTAGTCTCCTGGAGCATGAGTATTGAGGGTTTTTCCAACTTTTTGATTCTTTTGATTGCTTCTGTCTTTTGCTTGCCGCCTAAACCTCTGCAATTCTAGGAGACTATCTTCGTTATTTTTTAGAGTGGTTGGACACTACTCTTTCTTTCTTTTCCTCTGCTATTCCTTGATTTTGCTTTGTACTGGATAGAATTCTTACATGCTGGTCAAAACTGGTTTGCTTACCCGCCGCTTTGTCTAAAGCCGTTTCTTGTTCTCTTACGACCTTGTTAAGCTTCCTTCCTTTTTTCGTCTGAGGTTCCATTTCTTCTTCCTTACTTTCTGAGGTTTCTTCTTGAAATAACTTGGCTTTTTCTCTTGTGACTGAGCCACCTAAAGCTTTGGATACTTCACTTTCAGGCTCCTCTTGTTGTGGTAAGGGTATTACCTGAATTTCCCCATCCTCTAGTTGTTGATTAGAGGCCTCTTTCCTTTCTTCTTCCCTTGCTTTTTCTGTCGCTACCTCTTGTACATGGTCAAGCACTTGAACATGCTCTTCCTCAACCACTTCAGAGGGTAGAAGCTGAAATATGTTGGCTTCTCTGGTTGGATTCTGCTGCTTGCTGACCATTTCCTTCCTTTTTGGTGTTGCTTGATGAGAAAGGGTGTTAGAAGGCTTCCCTCCCTTTTTTCTAGTAACCTCATTCCAATCTCCTTCTTGGGTTTTTTCAACTTTCGGTGACTTTCTTTTAGGGAAGAGTTTAGCAAAATGCCCATATTCGTGACAGACTTTGCACTTGAAAGGGATCTGTTCGTAGTCCACATTTTTTAGATGATTCCAACCATCCATTGACAGGCTTATAGCTTTGGGAGCCCTTTCTCAAGGTTCACTTCTACACATATTCGGGCACAGGGAAACATAGGGGGTTTTGGTTCAGATTTGTCTATATATTTCCCCAATGAGTTGCCAATAGCTTTTAAATCCTCGTCGTTCCAACAGAGCAATGGGGGATGCGGCAACTTGACCCATACTGTAACTGTTGAGGGGATATCCTTTTATGGGTCAAATGAAAGGTCCCACTTGTTAATGTACATTCCTCTTGGCCCCATGAAATAGGGTCCATTTCTGAATATAAGATCTCTGTCCTCTTTTTTTTCAAAATAGAAGACGAAGAAACCCTTGCCACAAAAGATCTACTGAACTTCTCCTTGGATGAGAGGGCACCAATTTTTTTTGAGCCAGATCTCTATAGATCTCGGTGAGGGCCACAAACTAGTGAAGTGCCCAACCAACCCTTTTTCTGAGAGAGCGAGGGCTTTGCATTTCGAGGTTGTGGAACCCAATTTGACCTCAGGGATAGCAGACTTTTTAACAAAACTCGAGTCGACAGGCCCAACCTGCTTTGAGGACGAAGGTTGAGCCACTACCAGCAAACGGAAGAGAGCATTGAGAGGTGCTCGACCCGGATCAGGGGGTGGATCCATGAGGGACAGTCGGCCCAAAACCTTAACCAGAACACAAAACCCCCAATTTTGAGTCTTAATAAGGCTTGGGCGTGAATTTTTGTGGAATTGGTTGTATTTGAAGGCTCCCTTATAATATTGTCTGCAAACCATTTGATTGACCTCCATGATGTTCCTTTGGATGTTATACTAAAAAAGAAAGCAGACGAAGATATGGTCAACTTTGGAATGTGTTTGAAGAATGTCCTTTACATATGGTCCTTCCAAGTACTCCCCATTGTGAATATACAGATGTTAAAGGTAATGGAACAAGGCCATACAATTCCATAAAGAGGCAATTTGGAACTAAAATTTCCAACAAAAATTCAAGATCGGTACCTTACAGGCCTGCAATAAATATGGGTGCATTCCTTTGAAAAATTGGCACCAAACATTGTTGCTCAAATTTTTGTATATCAAAAATTCCACTTCAATCGATAGTTGAATGTATGAAGAAATTTGATAGTATGAATGGAAATTCAAAAAGACAGTATGTTATAAATTCTATGGGATCAAGTGCTCCTGTGGCCAAAGAAGGAGATGACAGAAAAAAGAAACTTTTTTACAATGAGATTATACACAAGAGACACCTGTCAAAATGCATGGTATAAATGCCATGGGATCAAAAAGAGAACTTTCTTCAATTATAAAAGAATGTTCTTGAATGGTGATGTGAGAGTTGTGCACGGTAATAGTGGCTTGGAAAAATCTAGGGCAAACACAACTGCATTGGTAGCTACTATTAATAAAATTGTAGTAGAGAATTTAGACAAATATCCACATCTTACATGATTAATAGTGGAGATGGAACAAGGACAACCTTGAAATTATTGCCCGCTAATATGTCCCATGGTTTGTTGTGAGAAATGCCTAACGATGAAATCAAAAGAATCGGTTTACCTCCAGTATCACAATCCTCCTTTAGCAAGGTGATGAGAGAAGATTTTCCAGATGTTAAAATTTCTAAATCAAACTCCTTTGCAAGGTGTAATGAGAGCATTACAATACAGGATAGGCTTAAGGGGACCATTGATCCAACTGAGGTGGAAAAGTTGCGAGCAAACCAAGCATCTCATAATAAATACATCACAAGTTGTCGCCAGCTCTATTATTCGCACAGGTCGGCTTCACAGAAAAATCCGAAGACTTATCTCAGTATTGTTCATGAAAAAATGGATAAGTCAAAGACTTCCATTCTAAGAATGGGTAAGAAGGAAAAAGCTTTTATTAATGTTATGAATCTTCCCATATCATTAACTGGAATGTTGACTCATGGGCACAAGACTAGGAGTTTTGGTCATTTCAGCCTCTCATTTTTATAGATGGGATCGAATTTCACTGTGACATCCTTGGCTAAATGCTTGAAGTGTCTTGAAGCACCAATTGCATGATGCTCTATTGCAATCAGACTCATATGAAAAGTGTTTGATATACAGACAAGATGTAATGCAAGATGATGTAATGTGTGTTGATGGTACTAATGAATGCATGCCAAATAGAAAACTACCACCCATATTGTTGTTGCAAATGGATAATTGTTCAGGCAATAACAAAAACTGCTTTGTATTTGCATTTTTATCTCTTTTAATAGCAAGGAGAGTGTTCGAGACAGTTGAAGTTGGATTCCTCCCAGTCGGACACACCCATGAAGACATAGATGGAACTTATGGTAGGTTATCAGCAAAGCTAATGCGCAAGGATATATTTTCACTCTCAAAAATTATGGATACATATAGGACATGTGAAGATCAAAATTCATTTGTTCCTTATCTAATTGATGAACTTTACGGTTTTTAGAGTTTTGTGAAACCCCACCTTTTGGATGGAAATGCCAAAATCATCGGTATCAAAAAATGCTAGTTTTTTAAATTTTAGCTGATAAATGACATTCCAGTCATGCAATGGAAGGCATCACTGCGGGATGAAGCTTGGTTGTCTCGTATCCATCTCTAGTGGTCATTGCTAGATGGTAGCACAGACTTGCCGGTGGAACAACATAGGTTATTAAATCTGCAATCAAAAATTGCTTTGGACATTAACGAAATAAAAAAGGGAATAGAAACATATATTTCATTCTGGAATCAAGGGAATGAGAAGGGAGGTGAACAATTTTGGCGTCCCAAGTTAAATTATTGGGAGATTGTATATAAATCTTTGGACAGTCCCTTCGAGAGTGTTGATCAGTCATCAACTAACTTTTGGCCATTGACAAGCCATGATATTCGTAGTAATGAACCTACAAGATCTGAACATGAAATCATGGATGCCTATTTGAAGGAAAATGTTCCTTCTTCGCAGGATTGCTATGTTGGACCACTATGCAACAAGCCTAGAGATGAATTCATTCCAAGAGTGGATGTTGTAAAGGGCCAAATGGTCATTGTGCAATCACCAGAGCCAGATTGTGCAATCTGGTTAAGTAAGGTGATTGGTGATATTTATCAGGAATCAAAGTGCCAAATTCAAACATGATCCGCTATATTGTGATACTAAAATATGATACGCTATACTCAAAGTGCCAAATTCAGCGGTGCTCATAGGAGAAAATATTCTATATGAGCCAATATTATAATTAAAGTATATTTCTAATAGTCAATGAGACAAATCAAATATGCCACGCGTCACAATATGATCGTTCCACATGTCACCCTGGGATACTAGATATCAACATTTAAACAACAAAATTTATGGACGTTTTACTTTAAAGACTTTGTTGTCAAGTGGAAATATTCTCAGAGAAAGAGCGGCCGCTCTTTCCCAAAGGTGTTCTACTGTTACGATTCCCTCGTAAATGAAGGGTCGGCCGACCCTTCTTATTCCCAATATTCTTTTCATAATAGTTTGACACTGCAATAAGGGTCGGTCAATCCTTCTTGTATTCTCTATTATGGATATAGCGGATTTATTGGATAAGGGTTTTCATAATTAACTACAAAAAGAAGGGGCGGTCGATCCTTCTTGTCAGAAAACAGAAATCCGGACAAACGATTTTTGTATGTTATAACTTAGCTGGTTGACTGGATATTCACACAATGAGTGAATATTTTAGACATTGGACTTTTCACTTTAAATTTTTGAACATTTAAAAATTAAAATTGAACTTTTCAAATAACAAATTGCATTTTTTGATTTGAAATTCGCACTTTTCAAATCAAAATTTTCATTTTTTGTTTTTACAAAAGTCAAGTTCTTTCTGCAACCCGCAATGTGGATTGTGGAATCTTGGTTTTCGTTTTTGAAACATTTTCTTTCTGCAATCCGCAATGCGAATTGCGGATGTAGAAATATTCTTCAATAATTGTGGTCTTCTGCATCCGCAACCCGCAATTGCGAATTGCGAGAAGAGTCTTAAAATAGTTTTGCACTTTGCGTTTCCGCAACCCATAACCGGCAATTGCAGATCGTAGATTGTGGAAAGAATGTAGATATTTATGAAATAAAACCCCGCAACCCTTCTTTTCCTTCCCGCATGTTTACGTTTTAACCATCTATTTTTCTTGATCCTATGGATGAGATTACACTAGGTGATTTAAATGAAGTTTGGCTTTCCCGTTTAGCTTGTCGGTTTTAGCACTATCTTTGTCCTGGATGAAAGTGGGAGGTTCAATTTCTAAAAATATTGGAGAAATCCTCGGTGGTCTGAGAAAAATAGAATCATATGGGTAGGTATTCACGGCCTCAAGGGTGAAATGATCGAATCCCAAGCCAAAAACTTTCCAAGGAGAATTAAATTACAGAGTTCCGCCTCCAGTTATATATCTGCGCAAATAAATGGTCTAGATCAACAGTTCTAAAGATCTATAGTGATGAGCATGCTTCGCGAAAAAAGGGTGAGGTGTTTTAGATGGAATCGAGAGGTTCATCCCACAAGCATCTTTAGGAGCAGATCAACAGCCAATGGAGAAGATCAACGGTCGGGAATTACTTTTCCGATATGACATGTGCGGAGCAAACAAATTTTTGGATCTGTGAACTTTTGGTAGAGGCCTGTGGGTTTGGACGGTGAAAATATGACGAGGCCAAGAGCTATGGCTAAGGTTTTGATTATGGATCTAACTTGCACGAAACATCAACGCAAGCCAAATCCGCGAAGTTGGTAAAAGTCATACCATTTGACGTCCAAGATTCATGCAAGATCTACATCAACGGTGGGAAACTTCCCGTGGTTTTAACTGGTAGAAAAGGTGACATGTGGAGGGATTCAAGGCCACTAGGGATCATAGAGTTAGAAAGTAGCAATGATCCATGGCTCAAAATGGATCAGGAAAATAGACGGCCAGGGAAGCTTCCACGCAGCAGGAGATGCAGATGTGATAGAAAAGGATAAATAATCTAAAAAAAATCACCTGCACGAAGAGCTGGATTCCATCTGTCCTATTTTGCATCGGAAAGCAATAGGAGAAAGCTGTGCATAAATAGACAGGTCAACCAGGTCCTTAAGCCAACGTTCAACCAACCAGGTAGGTTCTCTGCTCTACACTAAACTATTTAATGGTTGAATTAAGTGATAGAGAACCCCCTGATTTTTAGCTCCAAACCATAGAAACAGTGTTGATATACAGACACGCAGTGGTCTACAACACTATGATGGTCGATGACCCCATGGAAACTGTAAAAAACAATATGAAACTAGTACACCAGTCCTATTTCCATATGTTTACAGTCGGCCAAACCCCTGGTTTTCCTGAATTTGTCGAATGGTGCGGCTCTAACTACTCTTCTATCGAGAGGGAAATCATGGACACTGCCAAGTCCAAAATACTTTACAAAATCGATCCCCAAACCCTTAGAAAAACCCTGTCCGTCCCAGAATAGTTTTTCCAGAAATCTACAGGGTATACCGAGGAAGCCCTAATCCAATTTTTTAGATAATCCCCTATTGAAGTAAGACATAATTTCTACAGATATTATCTGAATCCTACTATCCAAATACAAGAGAAGGCTTTCCTAGATGAATCCATACTATTCATGACAGAATCTAGAGGTGTTGTCGCCATGATGAGCCAATTCCTAGATCTAGACTCTGATATGTATGTCACGGAACCTCTAATAAGTTTGATTTTTGTCCTAGGCACCTGCACCCTGGAATCAGATGACCCAAGCCAGTCTACCCATTGTGCATGCCTTAGGTTTGATGAAGTTTTGGTTGAAAGTATACACTCCCAACTAAAGGATTTCCAGGAAGCAAGGATTTTCAGATTTCAATCCTGCTTACTAAAAATGTTCCTGGCATTCAATGAGGAAAACTTGAAAATGCATAAGGTACTACTTACTCAGGAGATGTACACTTATTACACCAAGTTCCATGATGAGCTCCTATCTAAATTTTATCAAGTCATTTTTCAAAAGAAGCTGCCTAGAGTATTACCAAAAATGCAGGAGTTACTACAGCTTTCTCCTGAGAAGAGGGTCAGAGATTGGTTCCTTTCCGAGCATGGCACAATCATCAGGGTTTATGGGTTTGCTTATGCACCCTACGTGCTACCAATTTTCCTGAACCCTAGAATATTTGCATTAGAATTCATCAGACAAAAATTGAAGGCAGAAGCTGAGCACTTTCTAGATCATAGAAAGGGCTCTGATATTGTGTTTCCATGGACTGTAGGTCCATTCTTAATAAAAAACAAAGGAGCTCTTACAACCATCGAATGCAAGATAAAGGAGATGGGTTTCAAAATAGAAGCACCCTCAAAATATGATCCCCACCACATCATTTCCAACCAGAGGAAGGAAAGCATCAGGAAGGCTTATGTGCATTCCGAAATTCCAGGCATGGCAGAAGCTACAAATTTATTGTAATGTCCTAGCAGGAGCCAGATGGAAATAGACACACCTAAGATCTCTTTTAGCCTAGTCCTATCAGTGCCAACATCCATTCCTGTTGCCATCAACTTAATAAAGTCTAGTAAGGAAGATGACAGTGTCCCTATGGACACAGATTGGGAAGCTGAGAGAGCCCCAAAGAGGCAGAAAAATGAGGAATCTGAGCAGTAGCTAGTACCTATGGGGACTAGTAAAGGAAAAAAGAAACAAGTGGTAGACCAACTAGTACTTTTGGGGACTATTAAAGGAAATAAGAAACAAGTGGATAAGCTACTAGCATTTGAGATCAAAGAGTATGTGTTTAACCCATCAGCCACTGAGCCTGCTGCCTTGAGCAAGACTAGAGATGAGTTGATAGATGAATACAAGGTGGACTCAGGGGCTTCCTCAGAGGAGTCCAAGTTATATACTGAAGTAAGACAAATTTCAAGCAAAGAAGTGTCTCTAGTGACTAGCAGGAGACCCTCTTAGAACACCCTAAGTTTGGCCTTGGCCACCAAGAGCAAGGCCACTAATATAAGGATGAATTTAGAGGACATCCCTATCCTAGATGTAATAAAATTGCACAAAGAAACTCGGGATGTTATTTATACTAAACTATTGAGGACAGGTTTGGAGATATCAAAGGTACAGGTCAGTAAGAGTAAGGTTTCCAGCCAGCTCAAGAAGGAAAAGATGGAAAACAAAGCTCATAAGGCACAGATCAAGAAATTGCAAGGTGACATAGTGTCCACTAAGGGCCATGCTAATAAAATATCTAGCATTCAAAACCTACTCAACGAAAAATACAACATCATCCAATATCTAAAAAAGGGGTTGAAAATCCCCTCTACCTAGTTAGTATCAGTCTCTGAGCTAACAAAACTGGAGGAAAACAAGGAGAAGTTGCAGACTGACTTGACATACTATAGGTCCAAGCTATTGAAGCTTGAAGAGAATGAAAAAAAATGGTAGATAGATATAGCCATTGCGGTGGCAAGTGAGAAAATCTCAAAGGCCAAAGTGGAAGAGCTTGAGAAGAAACTACAGGAGAAAGAGCAAGAAGTAGAAAGCATGGCCACACCATCCATAGAGGCTGGTGATTTCTCCCTGGTAGGGGCTATAGCCGAATATAGTCTGGAAGACATGGAAATAACAAGATTAAAAAAGCAGAATGTGAATCTAAAAACCCTGAAGGATAATGTAGAAAGAGAAAAGGAGGTTTGGGAAGCCAAGCACCAGGAGATGCAGGGTAAATATGATGAGTTGGAAAGACAAGCTACATGGAAGACTTCCTTTTTAGAGGCTAGGAAGGTCATCTGGTATGGAATCATTGAAGAATCAAGAAATTTGAGGCACTTCCTCGATTTTGTCTTGGACAAGGAAGCAGTGATAAAATTAGCCAAGAATAGTGTGACACCAGCAAATGAGAAATTGAACAAAAACCCTGTAGAGAATACTGAGAATGCCATCGAATTCCTGAATGGATTATCTGAGGAGAAGGTTAAGACAACTGGTGTAACAGATACGGTTTCCATCATCATTGGAGCCAAAAAAGTGATGCACAAGCACCAGCAAGTAAAGGTTATTCAAGCTAAAATAGATGTCATGGCACAACAGATCAAGTATTTCAAAGACATGTTTGACCCTTTGTTCAAGAAAGGGTTACCTCCCTTTTGAGAGGAGGATGGAATAATGCTCACAGAGGAAGAATATCAAAAGAAATTGGCAGGATATAAAGTGGATTTCATATATTTTGCAGGAATGGATAAGTTGCTATCAAGGAAGATAGTGGTGGAGAAAATGGCAAACGATTTTGAGTTAAGCATAATGTTCAAGGAGGCTAGTGCACATCTGCGAAGCTACTCTTATAGGGACCACACTGAGATCTAAGTCTTAATGAAGGAGTTGGCCACCGTAAAGCTTCCAGCTTTCGAGCTATCGAAGCTCATTGAGAAATATGGGAAGAGAAAGTTGATATTGATCTGCTGAAGCATTTTGTTTATTTTGTTAGAGTCTGTTGTCTTTCGGTAAAAATGCTCAGTAATTTTGTAAAAGTAAATTAAGTCAGTTTTTCCATCATTTTCATTTTGTTGTAACTAATTCCTGAGGGTAGCAAACCCATTTGAATAGGTGTCACCTACATTGTAACAACTTCATGTTGAGGCAGCTCAAGCTTGGAGGCTCTAAGCATCTATATAAGCAATGTAATAGAAGGAGAAAGGGTTGGAAACTTTTGTTGGACTCGTGAATTCCCTATGTTAATCACTCTGAGATATATTTTAATAAAATCTGGCTAGGCCGAGCAAGGTTTTCTATCATAGATTCATGTGTTATTCGTCTTACAGTCTGTTTACTTCTTCTCTTATGTCAATGTTTCTCTCACTATTTAATTCATATTGTTATGCTTTTTCATGCTTGGATAAGTGTTGTATTGGGACATAATTCATAAATATGATGCTTTGTTGATTTCATTTCAAGCATCCACTACCATTTTCTGCTAAAGTCGTTATAGAATTCATTATCATATGCTCTATATTGATGGCTTGTTCATATCTTCTTCTTTAATCACCAAACAAAAGCTCTTTGACTGTGAGCGGGTGGCTATCCTGCCTCTGATTAGTTTTCTTTGCAAACCACTGTCATGTTTAATCATATTTGTATGTTTTGACTCCACTGCCCAATGAGTTTTCAACTTTTCTTTCAACCAAACAACATTTCACTTACAATATACATTCATATGTATCTGGCTTTGTTTAAAATTCTGTGAGAGATCCCTCTCTAGAGAGGAAGAAGCCAACTTACCTTCCCTGAAGTAGTTTTGTGGTTACCCCAACTTCGCCTTTCTACAACCTTAACGTACAATTCAGGTGCTAACAGTCGGTATCTTCCATGGTTTGTTACGGGATACTCAATGTGCCAAATTTTAAGTCATAGTCATTGATCCGACTAATCCATAATGATAAGTTGTTTAGATTTGACATCAAATCATGCATGATATAATTAAAATTGTTCTTCATCTTAATCCAAATTTTGTTGGCGCATGCTATATGTTATTTCGTTACATATGTGACATTTCTCAGACCGAAAGGTTTTAATCATGGAAATTCATTACAGTTAATCATTATGGGATCTTTATTGCTCTTCTTAAACACAAAGACCAATATGGGAAATCTGTTAGTCGTCATATTCCATAGAAAAATTCTTCTTATTCAATTTGTAGAGATTTCTTGTGAACAAGATGTAGAAAAGTCACAAATCTTCATTCAGATTTTGTGGCGAGAAAGAACTTCAGACTCTTCAATATTATGAACCTCTGTCACCACCTTTTTGTTCGGGTACACAGGGTACTACCAAAGGACTGAACACCAAGAGAAACCACTTCACACAAACAGATCACAGATCAACACACCGATGTTTTGACGTGGTTTAAACCCTCTTGAGGGAAACACTCCACGGCCCCGGCCAAATAGCTTCTACAGAACAATTTATTATGCAAAGAAAGAAAGTTACAAATAAGCTTCTCATAATTGATCAACTAAACAATGACCCTCCATGCTCTTTAAATAGAGATCATGGACCAATCGGGTGTTAAGCCACGGATCAAGGTTAGGTTTGATCTAAGAGAAGTTGAGCCGTAGGATCACTCTATGTCGGGAACATATCGTGACCATCGGATTAAGTATTTACAAATGCATACTAATGCATACTAAAGAAACACACTATCCCTAACGGATATATTACACAAGTTGATCTTAACTAACTCCTAAGTGTCTAAATATCCTAACATCCCCCCTTAAGAACAACTTGGGATAGGATTGAAGGATTTACAAAAGTGACACTATTAGGAGAAGGAAGGAGGCATTAGAGCCTATCCCGCCTTAATGACAAGTTCTTGAACTCCTAACATAGATCGAAGTTTAGAAAACTTCACTTCTGTAAGAGACTTGGTGAAGATGTCTACAACTTGATCATCTGTAGGGCAAAAGAGCACTTCAAGAACCCAATCATGAACAAGATTTCTGATGAAGTGCATATGTAGCTCAATGTGTTTGCTATGTTGATGTAGAACTGGATCTTTGGCAAGCTTGATGGCACTTTGATTGTCACACCAAAGTGGAGTAGGTTGCTACTGCTCGAATCCAAACTCTGAAAGGATTTGTCGAAGCCATAAAGCTTCCTGACTGGCATTAACTGTTGCTCGATATTCTGCCTCTACTGAAGAAAGAGTAAGAGCTTGTTGTTTCTTACAAGACCAAGTAATAGGTCCAAATCCAAGACTGAAAACATAACCTGCAGTAGACTTTCGATCATCAGGATCGCCGGCCCAATCTGAATCAGTGAAACCAACCAACAAAGGTTTCCCCCCTGTAATGTAATGAATCCCAAACTGAACTATACCTCGAATATATCGAAGTATTCTTTTAGCTGCTTTCCAGTGACTTTCATGAGGTGTCTGCATATAACAGGCAACATGACCAACGAAAAAGGAAAGGTCAGGACGGGAATGAGTCAAGTATAAGAGACTACCAACAAGCTGACGATACAGGGTGGCATCGACTTCAGGTGTAGTACAAGTGGCAGAAAGTTTGACTCCAGACTGGAAGGGAGAAGGGGCTAGTGTACAATCTTCCATGTGAAAGCGTCGAAGAAGGTCACAAGCATACTTAGACTGAGAAAGAAAGATTCCTTCTTTGGTTTGCAGGACTTGGAGACCAAGAAAATAATGCAAATGTCCTAAGTTTGACATTTCAAAATTTTGTTTAAGACTGGATTTCACATGGGTTATAAGCTTAGCGTCACTACCAGTAAGAATAAGGTCATCAACATATAGAACGAGTATGATGAGATGGTTTCCTACTTTCTTGGTATAGACATTGGGGTCAGAATGGAATCTAGAAAAACCAGTGTCAAAGAGAAAGTTATCCATTTTGGCATACCAAGCTCTAAGAGCTTGCTTAAGTCCATATAAGGATTTCTTAACGTGGCAGACAAGGCTAGAGTTATTCTGAACATATCCAGGAGGTTGTTCCATGTAAATTTCCTCCTGTAAATCACCATGTAAGAAGTCAGACTTGACATCCATTTGATGGACTTCCCAGTTGTGTAAGGCTGCAAGGGAAAGAACAAGGCGGATGGAGTTCATTTTTGCGACAGGAGCAAAGGTTTCATTGTATTCAATCCCTTCAACTTGGGAAAAACCTTTGGCAACTAACCTTGCCTTAAGTCATTCAACACTTCCATCTGATGCGTACTTAGTTCTGTAGACCCATTTACATCTGACGAGTTTTCTTCCTTTTGGAAGAGGTACAAGATCCCAAGTATCGTTCGCCATTAAGGAACGATATTCTTCATCCATGGCTGCATACCAATCTGGATTCCATGAAGCTTCTGCAAAAGTTTATGGATCATGATTCTCGGAAACTTGAGCCAAAAGAGAAGAGGCTCACTGAAACTGAGAACATGTTCGACGTTGATCTCTAGGATCACCGACAAGATCACCAGTTGCTTCACATGTTGAATGGACCCATCGAGGAAGCACTTGTGCTGGTGCAACTGGAGGAACATGAGTAGGTGGAGGTGGATTTCCATCCTCACTGTCATCATCAGAAACTGGAGTTGGAAACCTGTCAAGGAAGTTGGAAGAAGAATAAGAAGGCACAAATGTCGAATCAGGCTCGCAGGCCAAAGATGACACAATCATCGAGTTAGGCTCGCAGGACAAGAGATTTTCATCAAATTGAACATCTATTCTAATGATTATATCATGAGAATGTGGTTGAAGAATTCTATAACCTTTTACATCTTCAGAATATCCAACAAATATGCACTTTTCACTTTTAGGCTACAATGCTTTCCTTTTTTCACCCGAAATGTGAGCCCATGCTTCACTACCAAACACACGAAAGTGACTTACATCAGGTTTATTTTTACTCCATGCTTCTTCCGGTGTTATACCTTGTAATGCTTTAGTGGGGGTATGATTAACTATGTAATTTGCACAATTTCTGGCTTCAGCCCAAAACTGAAGACTTAGTCCCTTAGATTGGATCATACAATTAGCCATTTCTTTTAAAGTGTGGTTCTTCCGCTCAGCTACACCATTTTGTTGTGGTGTATATGGAACAGTGTGCTAGTGTTGGATGCCTCATTCAGTGCAGAAAGTAGTGAACTTATTGTTAACAAATTCTCCTCCATTGTCAGATCTTAACTTAATAATTTGATGACCAGATTGTTTTTCAACAAGGGCCTTGTAAGCCAAGAACATGTTAAATACTTCGCTCTTAAGTTTTAGGAAATAAACCCAAGTGCGTCTGGTGTAATCATCAATGAAAGTTAAGAAATATTTGAAACCAGAAAAGGAAGTAGATGGAAGAGGACCACACAGGTCACTATGCACAAGCTCCAAGGGAACGGAGGCATGCCAAGAGGCACGTTTGTCAAAACTGTCCCGATGATGTTTTTCGAGTACACAACCGAAACAAACACTATCTCTGCAAGATACCATCGAAAGACCTATCACCATATTTTCTTTACATAGTTGTTGCAATGAGTGATAATTTAAGTGACCAAATCGCTCATGACAAAGTTTGCTCAACTTATCACTATGAGCAACAAAAACTGAAAGGAAAGGTGATGACCCAAAGTTATTAAACCTGTACAACCTAGTAATATCATTAACAATTCCAGTAGCTAGGACCTGTTGAGGATCTTTAAAATCCTTGATTACAACTTGGTGAGGTGTAAAGGTCACAGTTTTACCTTCACCAGAATGAGTGATCTGATAGACTGATAACAAATTGCAGAAAATTCTTGGAACGCATAGTACATCACTAAAATGACCATTATCTACTGGAACTGTTCCAGCTCCTACAACACTTAGAGATCTATCATCACCAACAAATATTTGTTTGGTGTTACATTCATGCATAGTAGAGAAGATGGCTTGATCTTTAGCCATATGATACGATGCTCCAGAATCAATGATCCATTCATTTGAAGTAGAAGAAGAAGATGCATTATAAGAATAACCAGAAGCACAAAGTGCATGTCCATGAGAGGCAAATTCTGAAGGCGAATCTACGCTGATGTGGTGCTTCTTCATTGCTTCTTCCAAGGATGCCATCTTCTTGAAACACTTAGATTCATCATGATTATCTTTCCCGCAATAGTTGCAATGACGCTCAGTCTTCTTGCCTTTTGGATTGGATCCTTTGTCATTTTTTAAAGAAGGAGCTGACTGAGAGGGTTTGGGACCCTTGTTTGACTTATTATTGCAAAAATTTTGTTTCTTGGGAGGCTTGGACTTTTCTTTCTGTTGGGACAATAAGGCTTTCCCAGATGTATCTGCATTGTTAATTATTCCAAGATGAATGAGTTTATCTTGTTCCCTAATCAAGGAATCACAAAAGGATTCAAGACTAGGCTCTTGATAGCTAGCTGCATTCAAGGATGCATTCATGGAGTAAAATGTAGATACAAAAACAGAATATGCAGGTCCAAGTTTGGAAAGAATATGATATGCATTGTTTGTCTTCCCTATCAATCTTACATTCTACACATAAGAGTTTAAGAGTTTTGTACTTACATAAATAATCTTGAATGCATGAAAAGTCACTTGGATTTAAAGAAATCAACTCATTTTCGAGTTGGTGACCTCGAATTTCATTGTGTTTACCAAACACAGATTCCAACTTGTCCCAAGCAGCATTAGGTTCATCAATTCCAGATATGTGGAATCACAAATCAGTAGAGATTTACATCCCAATCAATCCACGAGCTTCATCACATCTATTTTCCCATTTTATTTTTTTATCATCATCAATGGGTTCTTTTTCTTTCCCTGAGGTAATTCTGAAAAGTCCCATACTTTGTAGAACATCCTCCATACAAGATTTCCATGAGAAATAGTTGGAACTGTTAAGTAGAATATCACAAGTGGCAGCCATATTTGTAAATTAATGGATGTAAAAACAGAAACCAATAGTCTAAATGTGAAGAGCTAGAAAAAATAGGCAGTTTCAAAAAAAATGGCACTGAAAACTGACTCTGTATGATGAAGTTATGCTTGAACAAAGAAACTGTTGAAGATGTCCCCAATAATGACGTGGCAGCTAGAGAATGTCCAGCAAAAAAAGAACCCCCCTCTTCCCAAGATGAACCTTTTAACAATCACTTTACAAGAAAATTGCTTTAAGTGAACCACTTTTGTAAAATAAGTGATTTCACGTTTACAATGATATTACTTTTAAATAGTGCAACAATAAAAAATTTAAGTGACTCACTTGTATTTTTATTTTTTATTATTTAAGTGAGATGCACTTTTACAATAAAGTAACTTGAAAATAGAAATTGCATGCACTTTTTCTTTTAAAAGTAACTTCCTAAGACCTGAACTCAAGACCTATCAAGGAATAAAAGAACTTTGAACCAAGTGAGCTAGATTAAAAGGTATGTAAAATTCGGGAATGAGAAAGGTTTTTTTTTTTTTTTTTTACTCTTCTTGCTCAGTTTGCGTGCATGCCCTTTTTCCTGCAAAACACACCACAAATCGAAACAAAAAAAAAAATCCATGCTTTTCGAGTTAGATCTCGTTAGCTTTCCAGGAAAGTCTACGTTTTCTCTCTGTTTCAAATTTGTCGAGATCGCGCAAGATGCACGGCAAAGAGCATACACAGCCGAGAAAAACCCTTTCCCTTTCTGTTTCTGATTTGCCGAGATCGCTCAAGGTGCACGGAAAAGATAAAACGTAGACGGGAAAGCAACAATCTGAACCAAAAAAAATCTAACAATAAAAAAAATGATAAAATATGAGATTTTTTCTTTTAAAAACAGAAAATAAAAAAAATGCGTCACTGTAACATTACACCTTCAGATCTAATGAAATACGTGTTTCTGGAGAAACCGGGAACCGTTTTCAATCAAACGAAAACTATTTCCTAATGGAAACGACACTCTGGACACAGTGGAACATCTCCCACAGCTCAGAAATTCACATAAATATAAGAACTAGAAACCTTTTCGAGTTTCGGCAACAGCAGTTCAAGATCTAGATCATAACCAGAAGCGGCACTTCATAAAAGCTCTGATACCATGTTCGGGTACACAGGGTACTACCAAAGAACCGAACACCAAGAGAAACCACTTCACACAAATAGATCACAGATCAACACACCGATATTTTGACGTGGTTTAAACCCTCTTGAGGGAAACACTCCACGGCCCCGGCCAAATAGCTTCTATGGGACAATTTATTATGCAAAGAAAGAAAGTTACAAATGAGCTTCTCATAATCGATCAACTAAACAATGACCCTCCATGCTCTTTAAATAGAGATCATGGACCAATTGGGTGTTAAACCACGGATCAAGGTTAGGTTTGATCTAAGAGAAGTTGAGCCATCAAATCACTCTATGTTGGGAACATATCATGACCGTCGGATTAAGTATTTACAAATGCATACTAATGCATACTAAAGAAACACGCTATCCCTAACGGATATATTACACAAGTTGATCTTAACTAACTCCTAAGTGTTTAAATATCCTAACACTTTTAAAGCCGATGTTTTGGATGACAGTACTGGCAGTGAAAAACAAGACTATGAGATTCAATCCATGTAAATACGACTCCCTCAAAGGAAGAGAAGGAAGATCACTAAGAAACATGTTGATCGAGATGATACAGTAATCTGAGATTTTATAATCAATCAAGTGCCTGTGACTCCACCAATTCCCCTGAAGGAAGGACAAGTGGCCGATTTTGTGGTTTTTGAGGACATTGTCGATCATCATGAATCTTCTAAGAAGCATCTTTCAACTTCCGTCTCAGATAGGTAGTGGATTTTTGGTATCTTCCATAGTTTGTTACGAGATACTTCCGAGAAACCATGTGATGAAAATATTTTGGGAATTTTGTGAAATGGGTCGGTATTAGTCGCTCCTGAGGATGCCTTTTAGTTTCGATTTCTAATCCCTATTTTATGGGAAGTCTATCTTGTGTAACTATTTTTGTAATTATTATTTAAAGGGTAGAGGTCTCATGGGGTAGGGGGGAGAAAATCAACAAAAGAAGACTAGAGACACTCTGATTGATGCAGAGATTGTAATTTTTTGCAACTTTGAAGTAATATAGTTAGTCCTTCTCTTCATTTCTCTTTTGTTAATTGATCAAATTTCTTTGATGAATGTTGATTTTCACTTCAGATTATTTATGAACATTGTTTAATTTTTGCAATCAATAATCCATACATTAATCTACAGTTTGGATTTGTCTTTACTCATGATCTGTGTGTCTTTTATGTTTTAAGTGAATTTTTTTAATTAAAACATTTTTCTATTTATGCAATGAGTAACATAAATTAATAAATTCATGTTAATTTTTCAATTAGCATTCCAGCTATAGGGTAATATTGCATGTGCCTAATCCTTGAAACTACTATGAGTGAATTTCCATTTCCTGATTGTGTTGTGGTTAAGCTCACATTAGTAACCTCGCTATATTCAATGTGCCAAACCAAATAAAAAATAGTAACCTCCTTATGCTCAATGTGCCAAATCAAATATGCCACGTGTCACAATATGATCCTTCCACAAGTCACCCTAGGATACTAGATATCAACATTTTAACAAGAAAATTTATAGACATTTTTCTTTAAAGACTTTGCTGGCAAGTGGAAATATTCCTATAGAAAGAGCGGCTGCTCTTTTTCCAAGGTGTTCTATTGTTACAATTCCCTCCTAAATGAAGGGTCGAGAGACCCTTCTTATTCCCAATATTCTTTTCATAATAGTTTGATATTGCAAGAAGGGTCGATCGGTCCTTCTTGTATTATCCATTATGGTTATATCTGAATTCATGGATAAAGGTTTTGACAATTAACTAGGAAAAGAAGGGGCGACCGATCCTCCTTGTCGTATAACGAAAGTAGGGACAAACCATTTTCATATAATATAACTTCCAAAGTGTTCTATTTTTACAATTCCCTCGTAATTGAAGGGTCGGCCAACCCTTCTTATCCCCCATATTATTTTTATAATAATTCAACACTCCAAGAAGGGTCGGTCGACCCTTCTTATTACCAATATTATTTTCATAATATTTTGACACTGCAAGAAGGGTCGGCCGATCCTTCTTGTGTTCTCCATTATGGATATAGTTGAATTTTTGGATAAAGGTTTTCACAGTTAACTACGAAAAGAATGGGCGGCCGATCCTTCTTGTCAGAAAACGGAAGTCGGTACAAACTATTTTTATATTCTTGGTAGTTATCTTCTTACAGTCAAGGTCTTAATTTGCAGTTTGATAATGAAGAAAAGCAAACAGTCCATTAATGTTGGGCGTTGGTCATAAGTGAATCCAATATCAATTTTAGCAAAAAAATGGTGAATAATTAGATGCAGTAAACCAGAGCATAAACATATGAATTCTGATTTAATATTACTTTCATCCAAGCATGAAGAATAACACAATGGAAAATATTTACTGGAAATAACAATTAACAGAGAAAGGAAGGAAATTTACAGACTGACATAATTTACTGCAAATAACAATTAACAGAGAAAGGAAGGAAATTTATAGACTGTCATTACTGGAAATAAAAATTAACAGAGAAAGGAAGGAAATTTACAGACTCGAGCATTAATGAATAGTTTTTTCATCAGTGATACAATTATATTCAATACATTCCATGTATAATTTCAAAAACAAGCAACACATGCATGCCTTCACAGACACACCATAATGCTAATTAAAATTTAACAGTGATTGACACGATGGTTCGACATGTTCTCTAGAGTGGTCAAACAGAGAACCTAGTCGGGTGGCCAACCTAAGATCCTCTAACATCTCCCCTAAGAACAATACCTTTATTCTTCCCAAAAGCTGGTACCGGATACTCCCTTGGCTAGAAATGGTTCGTCATGTCTGTATAGTACGGTCCTGCCTTCTACTTTCCCTTGCTTCTTCCTACTGCAGCAAGATGAAGGCAGAAAGACTGTGCTTTCCAGACATGAACTACTGTACTAAAACAACATTCGACGACTGTTGCAAGTGTCTTTGAAAGAATGAAACCAAATCATTCACTAAATACATCATACCTCCTACACAAGGTGGTAGTATAAGGTAATCTTCAAAAAGTGTTGAAAATCCCATAGTAATCCAAGGATTCCAATTTCCATCCCATTAACTTGGCCTCCTACCTTGGTGATTTTCCCACCTTTAGCTACAAAGGGAATATTCTTGCAAAAGACTGGTAAGCTATCCGGTCTAGATGTAGTTATTTGTTGATGAATAGTGCAAAAAATGTGCGATGGTGATAACAAATTTACTATCTATTAATTCTGATACTATATCATCTAAGAGTCGCTCAAGAAACTTTGAGATAGAATGCTCTGTAATTTAAGATGTTGATTCAACCACTCGCACAGTTTCTCACCTTCCTAAGGACCGAATCCTTCAGGTACTAAAACAACATTCGACGACTATTGCAAGCCTAATGTTGACGACCGCATGTTGTCTTAAAGAAGAAAGCTTCCAAGACTGCTAATCTCCCTATGTCCCCTCCTCGTTGCATACGAATCAGTTATTGAAAGAAGAGTGACGAAAAGAAGATGGACGAAAACGTGATTGGTGCCAAGGAACATAATGATAAATCCATGTATTGGGACTTCGAAAGTGCTCGATATTCCCATATATCATGGTGTATTGGGACTTCGAGAGTGCTCGAAGCCTTCTACTTGGCGCAGTTAGAAGAAGATGACAGCATGGTCTGGTACTAAAACAACATTCGAAGACTTCCGATGGGATTTCCCTCCCATCATATCCCTTCATGTCTACTTTTAACACCCCGAATAGTAGCAAGCGGATAGCCTAGACACTAAGGTATTGCATCTCTCTCGAATACCTACATAGAAAACAAATAACTGTTTACCACGCTGGCATAAAAAGAAACCATTTCCAACAAATGCAAAAATAATCATTTTATTGCAGCCAGGGTAGCGCGTGAGCACACATATTATCATGCACAATAAAAACAGAGAAACTATTTCTAAATTTCCAAGTGCACCTTAACAGGGGATGGCCAGACAGTTGGTTTGGGCAACCCGCTTGGACGGGTTAGCTCCTAACACCGTAGTTAGTGGAAGCAAAGGCATTCAACCAATGAAATATACTTTGCAAATGATAAGAAAATACTTAAATTAGACGTGTGTATAATAATGACCACAAAAATTATTTCTTATCAAGAAAAACCTTTTGCGGATATGTATTCTTTCAAGGTTAGCAAGTTGCTCCAATAAGTTCAGAAGATTCTTCAATGATTTCAGGCTACCTATTATCTCCACAAATATCTCTGCAGGAAAATGGTGCATTATGGTCGAATTCCAATTCGAACAAAGTGCCAGTCCAATTAAATTACTTCCACATTCCATTTTGAGCTCCGCAATTGCATAAGAAAGATCGTAAAACAACACCCCGTTGACTCTTAGATCCATTATACGTAACTTCCTTCATAGATATAAGATTCTGGAAGTTCACAGTTAAAGCCTCTATTTCAGCAGCCCATTACACATAAGTGTGCAATGTTGGGAGAGGAGATAATAGGCTTCTGCAGTCCATAACAATATATAAGCTCAAGTTTTTCCAGAAGCGGGCAATGGGAAATAAAGCGAGCTAAAGGGTCATTG